>LD343673.1:50170-95445 GCA_001465055.1 Ptychodera flava | reverse complement strand
GCGGCTGCCCCCCCCCCTGCCCCCCGGTTCCTACGCCTATGTTCATAAACAGGTGCAACCAGTCTCCCTACTTTCCGTCACTTTATTCTGTATGGCTGAGGACACAATCAGTGGAAAATTTACAAAAATCCTTTCTCTTCTCTCAATTAAGCACAATTTTCTTAATCCTTTAAAATGGGAATTGAGAAGAAAGGTGTCCTTAAAAGTACGTTTTCAGAATTTTTACAACAAGTCCAGGAATTTGTCTACACATAGAAGACATGGTAGACTTCATAAGGGAATCTACGTTGGTACAAATCATGATGTATTACGGGAAATCTGTGTCTTTGTGGATGGTGCAAAAGGTTGACCACCTCGTCATAACTAATTGCCCATCTCCTCACTACACACCTTTTCATTTTGTCGCGCAAATTACAAGACAAATTTACGATGCCAAAGGAAACATAGCAAACAAACAAACAATCAATCAATAGAACGGAAATGAACATAAACAGGAAATTAAAATCAAAAGCGCTACATAATAATAGTATGCAATAACTTCGAAAAGCAATATCAATCTCATTACGAGCGCCATTATAATTTTAATGATGCCGCGACAAACGTTCGCTAATGGCAGTATCATGGAAAGTGTTACACCACTGTTGCATAATGAGTAGAGAAAAATTCCGAGAATTAATCGTCACAACCGGGTTGAAATGCTTGCATATTTACGCAAGCTTCCTGGCGATGTTTGTATTGAACTACTGCATTTGCAAATGGAGGTTTCCTCAGAATTGTGCCGAGTCTGTCGGTACATGTATATAAATATCAAAAACTAATCTTGGAATTACCTGATTGATTAACTGAGGGATTAACCGAGGGATTAACTTTCAGCAGACTGTCGCGTTGATTGTAAGGTGATCGTGAAATTGAATCTGCAGGCTGTCGTGTAGATGGCGGGGTGAACACGAACCCCACGCATAACAAGTTAGATACTATCCCGTACGCTCGAGAATAGCAAAGCAACTGGTAGGCCAGCCAACATCACCTTTTAGAATATGCGTCAATGATTATACACGAGTTCGTATAAATGTACGTCTTCGCGTACAATAATACAACTTCATGTAGTGTAATAATGTGATTAAGTATGTATTATTAACGATAACGAATAAATACGACAAACACCTATTTAAATGACAATAGAAGAACAGACAGATAAACTGCGAAGGAACAGTAGCTGTAAGTTTTGATAATATTACCAATTAAGGATAATTGATACTTTACATCGCCTGTGCATATTATATCGTGAACTGGTCAAACACTCAAGGTATACCGTCGTTGGGTGTGGCTTATAGCTAAATAATTTGTCTTGTAAACACAATTCAAGGTGTATTCACACGATATATAGTGCTATATATAACTGTTCACAATTGCGTTCTAGTCAGGATGAAAATTTAATCACCATTAATAAAATTGGACATTATACAAAAAGGGTTTGTGTCGAAGAGATGTACATAAAGCAATATTTCAACACGATTTTGCAACAAAACAAGGTTCTATATTTAAAAACAAAACAAAAACAATAGAACTTTACACAATGTGACGCCTTGTGGACATTCAACAGGTGCTATTTTTTTCGATGTAGCTAAATCAATATCGATTCAAGTCTCCATCGGCTTTCAGCTAATGGCAGAAAGTAAATATTGCAAAGAGTCGTAAAAGTATATTTATGACAAACTAAAATAGACTAACAAAATCGAAAATCGATCAACATTAGAGGACGACTCATTAAATAGATACCATTATGTTTTTGTGACAAGAGACCTTACCATCTTCGTGGTCATGACAAACGTTGTCACTCAGCCGAGTAATCGATTTTCAAGAGTTGAAAATGGACACTTTTGTTATTTCATGCGATTTAGCCTTGACGTATAGCGTCTACATAAATACAAAGTGGAAAATAGAGAAAATACACAATCTTTGCTCAACCGGAAGAACGGGTTTCAGCTGAGCTACAAAACATCAAACATCTGATCCAAAAGTTAGGGCTGAAATGCGTCAACTTACCCCAGAATCCCAAACTTAAGTCAGAAGGGACAAGGACATCGGTGGCCTGGACAAGCAAGCACTGTCCATACAGGTTTGTAAGACCAAACTTGTACCAGTATTATTACAGCCAGCAAAATTAGCGACGTAACTTCTCAAGCATAATTGTAAGAGACCGTTAATTAGATAAACGGGGGCGTTTAATTTGCATAACGATAAACCCAAAATTAAGCCATAAACGTCGTTCCACTTTACATATTTTAACGAACCAACGGTTTGCGTTAAACAGTTAACACTACAAACATAAATTACAGTGGGTTTGGCTGTGGATTTGTTTAAGTGCGAGGCGTGAGAAACATCTAATAGGTTTATAATGTAATTGATATCATGTCATTATGCATCCAAAATTAGAATACCATGCCATGGACATAACAATTATAAACATTGCGTAGTGATTAGTAAAAAAGGATCTCCACCGACGCATGCTTAAACCTTGTTCGGCTGCTTTTTAAAATTTTCACGGTATTTAGCAAGCACAATGCAGTTCTCTTGTTTTGATGAAATGCACATTTTTGATGAAAATGAGTTAAATTAGCAATAGCAATTCTGTAAATAAATAAATAAATAAATAAATAATTAAGTAATTGTGCTTGGCTGTTACATTGTTTATTCAAACTGCAGGATCCATACCATGGAAAGCGTTTTGTCGTCTGGTCATGTTATTGTCCCTGAAAATTGTCGACTGAATACTTAACTAATTAATTACATTGTAAACGCAGTTTCCGCTGATTATTAACGACTTACAGAATGATTCACATTTCATGTCACCCGCCGAAGAATTCAACTTACTACTACTACAGGCAAGCTTTTACACGCACTAAACGTTTCCATATCATTAACAGGAAGGAACCTAATGACTGGATTCTTTGTACAGGATAAACAACAGCAAAGCATGTAAGCCTTGAGACAGATTACTATCACCAGTCTGGGGTGCCAATTAATGTCTTTACGACCAGATGGCTATTGACTCACACACATCCAAATAAAATCAGGCACACTATTACCTAGCAGAAACAGGATATTTATTATTCCCTTGTACTCATATTTCCATCTAATGCTTCAGCCATTATTCACAACAGTCTGCAATTTGATTTAGGCAGAAAAATATCTTTACAAAAATTCTTGACATTAAAGTTCAAACTAAACAAGCATCCATGCAGATATATCAAAACTTCAAGCTCTGCACAATTTTTCTTCCGAACTATCTTCGAACCCGGAAGTGAAACTGTGCTCACATTGCGTGCCTCGTCTCTGATCAAAATATAACTAAAGCACGGTTTCATTTGTGCCATTTCGAAGCAAGTGAGTACAAGTACTGTGGTCTGTTCGATTCTTGATCGTAGACTTGTAACACAACTAACACACCGCAAGAATACGATTTCTCATATATCTCTGGTGTTAGCATGCAGGCGGCTTTAAAATTCAGAGGTCAGACGAAACAAGGTCTACATACATCAGTCATCATGATCGACCTCGACTGGTAGAGGTAGAATTCAAAGATTCAGCACTTTTTTATTTTTATTGTGCAAAGCCGTACAAAGCATGTGCCAAGCTACTGTTAGCTAGTTTTCATACAGCTGACATTGTGTTCTTACCGAGGATTTTGAATAAAATTACAGTTGAATTACTTACCTATATGAGACGATAAAGACGGACAGTTTTAAGGTAAAATGCTCCTCTATTAATTGTGAAAGACCTGCCTCTCTCTCCCTGATGCGGATGAATTATGCCAAGTTCTGTAAGCTTACCACACTGGAAGACGTATGAACTTATTAAAAGCCGTCAAGTTAGACAAAGCTCTTCACAAAATAAGACGAGATATCATACACCGCACAGTGACGCATGCATCTTTACATGTGTAAAAAGCGTACTCAGAACTGTTTTGTATCGTGTATGGCTGAGATTAATAGCATTGCGCTCTCCTCTACTGATTTCTGATATCGGAGTCACAGTAGTCGGACCGTTACTCGACAGCTTTTTCTGCTGATTGTATTAAGGTAATATGCACCTCGAAAGTGAAAGACTTAAACTTTTGCTCTAACTTTCCTCAAGGAATCTTTTAATCATTCTCTTTCAAGATCAAGAATAAAAATAGGGGGTCACCGTGCAAATTTTGGTACTAGAGAAACAAATTACCCAAGATTTACCGATATTAGAAATTCAAAATGGCCGCCATCCCTGTTAACTCTTTAAAGAAAAATAAAAATTTTCTAATTTCGAAAAAGTAAGCCGGTGAAAAATTTTCTTTCACCAAGAGCTTTAAAATGAACCCCCACATGTGGTATATCAGAAGAGAATTGTAAAAGTTTGAGAGTCCGAATGTCTGTCCCCGAGGTGCGTTCTACCTTAACTTTCTAAGTATCATGTCAGCTGACAAATATGAGTTGTCACCTTGAAGGTTAAAGCACAGTTGTCTAATGGTTGAAGCATGATGTATTTCGCTAAGGAAATTTTCGTAGTTTTTGACGGTTTCGTTCGGTTCATTGAAAAGATAATGGAAATAACAGACTCCGCCCAGACCATTAACGTTTAATTATGGGTGCGGGCGAGAGGAAGTCAAAAACAACGTGCTCAGCAAGCCTTGCCCGATAGTTTTTGGCCTGCCTCTCGCCCTTGCCCATAACTAAAAATTAATGGTCAGCGAGTCGCCCGTTATTCCTATAATAGACGAATCTACCAACTTCACCACAAAATGGTAAATCCGGGTCTAATGTTTTGAAACAACTAATGCAACTGTTAAAACAGAACGGTTTTAAATCTGACCACTTCACGCAAGTATTAATTACTGCAAATTAATTGTCCACTCAGGTTGTTTTTACATCACGGTAACAGCTCTGTCTATAAATCACGATCGGTTGCTAGGGAGGGTCTGTGTCTGTGCACTATGTGTGTGTGTTTCCTAATTAAAATATGAGATTTTTATTTCATTGCAAATTTTTGTCATATCATTCCAAAACACAAAACAAAAACAAGCTATTTTGACTGGTAGCTAATTGAAAAAAAGAAATACAGCGTTTATTCCGAATAAGATTTCCTATGTTACGGTCGAGCCAAGAGTGTTTCGAAATTCAAACTTTGTCGTTACGGAAACATGGAAACGTGAGCAAGTTACGTCAAAAATTTACATTATTTTTAAATACGCGCAGTTGGATACATTTTCTGGACAATCATTATTCAGCATCGTTTGGGCCTGCAATGAGAGAACAAAAAAATAAATTAATGTGACGAAATGTTCTTAGAAAAAAGTTCGTACCCATAAACCACGAATTTCAAGTTGGTTATATTGACAACCTTTAAGACAGAAAGGCAAAAAAATCAAAAACGAAATGAAGGAAATATATTTTTCCCTGAGTTGTATTTGTTAAAAAACATTCATCAGTGCAGCTATGTTACTGTGTGTGTTTTCCTAATTAAAATATGATATTTTTATTTCATTGCAAGTTTTTGTCATATCATTCCAAAACACAAAACAAAAACAAGCTATTTTGACTTGTAGTTAACTGAAAAAAAGAAATACAGCGTTTATTCCGAATAAAATTTCCTATGGTATAAATATAGTACAAAAGGCAAAACGTTTCATGGACGTAAAGTGTGGCGTAGACGGTTAGAGTGCAAAACGCTTCTGAGGAGAAGCAGAAGTTCAGTGTTCGAAATCTGTTTAATACTTTGAAATCTGTTTCACAAATAAATATTGTTTAACAATATGTTACTCCTTACTATGCTACTACTTACCTTGTTTTCTCCAACTCACTTAATATAAATACAGTATTAACAGGAAAAACCGGATCTGCAAAAAAAAGATTGACATGTACCGGGAGCCGCCTCTGTCACGTGTCTAAATATAAATGCAAGGCCATAGCATCGGTGGTTCAGTTGAATTCTCGCCTGCGAGAGGTCGGGACGGACACAATTGACTCTATCGACTATGTTAAATGTTCCGAATATATCATAGTAAATAACTATTATTGGTAATTCTTGATCAACAAAAAATTAAAATTTCGATTAAAATTGTCAGAAAGTGAAAATATGCCAATTAAAGTTTCAAAAAAACATTTCGTTACTTTTCCTTCATGCACGAACTTCATAATTATCTTCATAATTAAACAAATTATGATAGAAAACTATTTTATGGTCGAATCTCGAATTTTGTGTATCAATATACATACTTTCTGTCACCCTGTGTAAAGATAGTATACACGAACGATTCGGCACGGCACGGCACGCCAGTCGATACACGGGATAATTACTGATCAAGTTTCAGCTGGGACGATTTGCGAATTCCTTCAAGTCATAAGTCTAAGCAGACATATACCACTGAGATAACGCGACGCAATCTAGATATAGCATTCGTGCAACTTTCGCTGATAGAGTACTTTGACTGCGCGCAAAGCCGCTGATCAAGACAAATCTTACCTTAAAACGCCTGTCCTCTTCAACGTTGTACCTCTAACTGTAGCACGGTAATGATAAACAAGCAACGACACCACACCATTTGCATTGTGGGTAGCCTCCACCACCTTAGACAAGTGTAAGAGGTGAATGCACTTAAGTTAAAAACTAAAAGAAAGAAACTATAAAAAGGGATCGGAATCCTCGTACTTATGAGAATCCCTTCACGCAGCGACTTGTACATCCCTACAAACAGTATATTAATTTTCAAATAGACCAGCCCTACGTGATTGGCTTCATATACCATTTGCATGATGTTTATCTGTTAATAAAAATCACATTATTTTGTAATAGCGGGTATGGAAACCCGGTCACGACATGCGATATGCGACCTGCGACTTCAAAACTGCCACCTGCGTCCTGCGAGTTTGAAACATGCAACCTGCGACTTCGGCATTTAGACCAAGGTGTAACCTGCGACTTCACAACAGCACAGAGTAACATAAACAGAGTGGCAACACTTGCATGCCTTTTGTTCCATGGTCGTCTCGGTAGACTATTGGCTTTTCATATTAAAATGAGCTTAAAAGGTGTTAAACGTTTTGGAGGCTTGGTTTGTGGTTGATAATTACACGAGATTATGCGAAACATACGACGAGATAGCATCGTACTGCCAGTCGCGTAGCAACCATAGTTACTTTGTGAGCTCTCAGGCCAGAAACACTGCCTCACGCCAATCAAAACATAACACGCCAGCAGTTTCATAAACATGTCCTTCCTTGACGCACGTGTAAAAGACGGTATGACTGACCGTAAACCATTGAGTAAAACCAGACAGTATCGATAAAAGACTTTCAAATTTGGTTCAAACACACTCATTATACATTCATAAAAATATGAGAGGAATTTTTAAAACGGTAAAACCCACTTTCCTGAAGCTAAAAACACTCCCGTTTTCGCCAGCACATCAATTCCGATCAGCACCACACGACAACAACAACACAAGCTTTGTCGAACATACTTTCGCTTAACAATTGGTGAAAATCCGAAAATTACCGAAGGGTGCATGGTCGGCACTATTCGGAATTGAGAGCCAAGAGCTTCGTGAGGCGAGGCAAACATGGATTGCTTACGTAACCGCTTCACGCCTTAAACAATGGCCGTTGCCACTCTGTCTATGATATTACTCTGTGACAACAGCGACCTCCGTCCTGCATGTTTGTCAAACTGCGACATCAGTCTTGATTTGTTCGCACCACTGCTCTGAACACGAGCCTGAAAAACACGAGGGACACCATTGCACTGTATTAAAACAGCCAGTTTACCGCATTCTCGCGACCACAGCATAATTTTCGCACCGCTGGCCTACGCAAAAATCGGCCAGCAAAAGAATTCAACCAGCGATAAAAGTGGACGAAGGTGTGACGGTAGAGAATTCCACAAACGAAGAGCACATTTATTTTCCTTCTTACGAAAGGCAAACTGATCTGAAATAATGCAATAGCAACAGGGTTTTAAACGTCTACATCAGAGTTAGTTTCTGGAACTTTTCTGCCCATATGATCTATAATATTACATACACACACAAAAAATAATATGTACATATTATAGTATGTATATATTAGACTTAAAAACTGAAATGGTATTGTAAGAGGGTTTAATGATGTCCTGTTTTACAGTTTAAACTCGTGTTATCTATAAAGAAAGTCGGTCACTGGCTATTTATGGTTAGCAAATATGTTCGGATTGCACTTCTGTCAATATCAATATTATTTTAACTGCTTTACTTTGCATATGTTATTTGTGTAGACAAATATAGTCCGAAATAAACCTGTAACAATATTTTTATTTTTCCAACTGTACAAAAGTTGGATCAATTCGATTTTTTGACGAAAAAGTAAAAATGAAATTAGACGAAAAGATGGCAACATCCGATGATCAATCACTGTTGAATTGGAACAAAACTGGAAATGTAAGAAAATAAACGACAATAACTGAAAATGCATTAATGTTTGCAATGACACTGACGCAGTTATGATACAGGGGGGGGGGACAACTGATGAATTAAACAGACAGCTATATGGTTATACCACAGTGAAATGAGGATAAATACCGGCGATATCTAAGATCAAAAGGTTTGCCGATAAGAAGCGAGGTAAGGCAGACGAAGAATATCTAAAATAATTTGAAATTATAATATAAACATATAAATGCCTATCACGTAGCATATTATTTTCCATGCATTAACACGCGGACTGTCAACATTTCCGTCATAAAATTTTCTCTCTAGATGAAAATGTACGGAAGCGTATTCGTACGGAAGCGTATTCGTGCCATTTTTTTGTAAGAAAAAAAATTAAAACTACTAACCCAACAATATTTTTGAAAAAAATAAAAGTTTGAATGTTTTATCTCGGCATCTGACCATTTTGTTGATAATGTATGTTTTGTGGCCATGGAATAATTTCAGAAATGAAGTCTACTCGCATGATATTGATATCGAAGGTGCACATTTCATTCGATACGTATAACTCTCAAAGGTCACCTGAAATTTTAAATAAAACGTTTTCAATATTTCAAACATGTCATTCACCTCTATCGGTAACTTACAGTTAGATGATTGCACGACCGTGAATTACTTAAAGATCGTCGAATATGTAATGTGCGTCAAACACCAAGTTTTCATTGCTGAGAAATATTGACACAGCAAAAGTGCAAACAACTTGCGTCCAATACCAACTGTTTATCGTAAAGAACTGTTGCTACAGCAAAATTGAAAGTCTGTCAACTTGGTAAACTTTGACGTCAGAGATAATTGCATGAAATATTAAAAAGTTACAGGTGTGTCCATATTTAAAGTGACGTAGTTAAATGTCCTGATAAAGACTCAGTTTGCTCTCCGACTTCACTACGGTGTTGACTGAACTGGTATTGACGCAACGTAGTCACAGGCCAGCAAGCCATGTGAAGCCCTGTATTAGTTTTAGGTGCAAGGTTTAGCAACACGGAAACAGCTTGTCGCAAACGTCAATAAATTGTAAACCTATGCAGTGCCACATAACGCTAGGAGTGCTCCGGTATTGACCCAGCTGCGCTGCCCTTCTAGTTTTTTCGCGAATTTAATGCAAGTGTGGTTACTTGGTCCGATGTGGATCGTTGTAATATTTCTGCGATATTTGACATAAGAAGCAACGGATATGTCCCGTCTTATCTTCTGTCAAATTATAAAATGATGAAACAAACATTTAGAACATACAGTTTCCCTCACTTAAAGAGGCACTCCCACTTGGTAACATTTTTAAAACACATTTTTTAATGCCAACGGTCGATATTTGACATGGCGACTCCGCGCGGATCGCGAGATATCGATAAAAACATGTCATTTCCCGAGCGTATTTTTCACATTCCGAAGTTTTGCGATCGTTTCTGATTTTGACCCGAAATTCCCCGAAGGTTTGTTGTTGTGCTGATTGACGATATTCTAGGGAGTCTACAATAAGTACGAACGTCGCAATTAATTTACTTTCCACTGCAAAGACTTTATATACAGCATTATGCCATTACCTCAGGTAAGTTTTGTAATAAAACTTCTCCTTAGTTTTTGTCTTTTTCATTATTCTAAATCAGTTGTACTATATTTTTCACCAATACCACATAAACATCAGTTTTCACGTGTCAAATATTAGCCGCCTCCGATGACTACATTTTGTCGTCTGCCACAGTACGCCGCGCGCGTGGTGTGCGTCTATGCATACCACTCGGCGACCGCCATGTATCAACCGCACGTATCTGTGCTAGTCACCTCTGGTGGAATCAAACTTTGTTTTCCGTTTTTTCTCGGAGTCAGTAAGACTAAGCTTTCACCCAGGGGGCATGACCTATCACCGACGCGAGTGGTACTGTGGCGTACAGCAGCGTTAGCGAAGACTCATACTCCATAGCTTAGTTGACAATGGCCAAAGTGCCGAACGTTCGAAGTTCGGAAGCTGAATTTAGGTGGGCCACCGGAATTCAAACTTTTACTTTTTTGAGGACATGTTTTTATCGATATCTCGTGATCCGCGCGCAGTCGCCACGTCAAATATCGACCGTTGGCATTAAAAAAAATGTGCTTTAAAAATGTTACCAAGTGGGAGTGCCACTTTAAAGATTAAGTCGATGGTCCTCTAGCGTTAAAACTTAGGCCCAATAAAGACTTGCCCAAGTTTGATCTGTACAGGCATATAAATATCAAAACAGAGGCAATTAAATTGAAGAAATATACTTGAATAGACTGTTGCGTAGGTCATGGGGTGTATCGATGGCTTGGCTTGTTGTATGAGCCCTAGAAAAGCCGAGCACCTTGAATTATACTTTAAGGACAGCATTCCTACAGAACACACATTGTCACTGAAGTCCTTATCTTTGTACAAAGACGGTGAAGACGTCAAATAACACATCACTTTAGTTGACTGTGCCGATCGTGCAACTAATAACCGTCATTGTGCTTTTGACGAACTGAAATTACAACTCCATAAAACTGTAAGATCAAACCACGGTGACGGTGGTTTACGGCAACGTTGTTCGCTGTCTTCTGGCTTGACTGTACGGACTATTACTTAAGGTCATAATTTCTAGGATAACGCAAGGACATTTCTGTTGTATTTCTCTTGTCGCTTAATCACAAATAATCAACTTCAACGAGTATTTTTAATTTTGTAATGACAACGTTAATTTTGATTTTAAAAATATCATGTAGACACGGAAGAATACAGTATCAGTCAACGTACGCGATATCGATAACATTTTCTTAATTACCACCAGTTATTTCTTTTACTCACTGTCTTTACTTACACCCAAAAATCTAGCAAAAACGTGAATCGGCACATAGACACAATACCACAACCGGTATGCTGATTCACAATTTGCAAAACTCTCCGTCGAATTTCACCTTGTACTCCATGTTCACAGTAACATGGAATGTAGAGAAAACTCAGGTCTTTTATTTAAATGACTGTAGTGATAACATGATACAAATTACGCCTTTGCGTGTTCTGATACGTTCCAAGTAGTTTGAATTTAAGACTATGAATGAGTACAAAGTCCTACAACATGGCGATGCTGAGCACAAGAGACCTCACGTTTGCAGAAGAGTATTCTCATTACTATGTAGTCGAGTACAAGTAACGAAATCAAGTTAAACAGCAAATAAAAGGACACCTTAGAAGTCAATGGCACTTTTAATTTTAAGTCTTTCCAAATGACAGATTTACCTTAAATGACGTCACAAAATGACGCGAGCGTAAGAGTCGAAAAGCAAAGAGTAGCAGTTCTATGCAACATGTATCTCTACAGCTCAACACGGGGCAGTAACCCATTAACCCGCCGATTTAGATGAAATGTAATCAGCAGCGTGCTAGATTTGTGCCCCCAACCTTCAGCCAAGCTCTGAAAAGAAATCTACCATCACGCCTTTTTCCAGGTAGGCTGTTTAGCCACGGTCCCTCCACAAAGGAGGAGGGACTGTGGTTTAGCAAAGGAACAGAATCTGCGTGCCACCTTTTATTACAACATCGGTTCCCATTACCCGACAACTCACACAATAAGTAAACACACAGAGAAACATAGTCAGAGTGGCAACACTTGCATGCCTTTTGTTCCATGGTCGTCTCGGTAGACTATTGGCTTTTCATACTAAAATGAGCTTCAAAGGTGTTAAACTTTTTGGAGGCTTGGTTTGTGGTTGATAATTACACGAGATTATGCGAAAAATACGACGAGATGGCATCGTACTGCCAGTCGCGTAGCAACCATAGTTACTTTGTGAGCTCTCAGGCCAGAAACACTGCTTCACGCCAATCAAAACATAACACGCCAGCAGTTTCATAAACATGTCCTTCCTTGACGCACGTGTAAAAGACGGTATGACTGACCGTAAACCATTGAGTAAAACCAGACAGTATCGATAAAAGACTTTCAAATTTGGTTCAAACACACTCATTATATATTTATAAAAATATGAGAGGAATTTTTCAAAACGGTTAAACTCATTTTCCTGAAGCTCAAAACACTCCCGTTTTGAAAAAGCACGTCAATGCTGCTCAGCACCACATGACAACAACAACACAAACTTTGTCGAACATACTTTCGCTTAACAATTGGCGAAAATCCGAAAATTACCGAAGGATTCATGGTCGGCACTCTTCGGAAAAGAGAGGCGAGAGCAACCTGAGGCGAGGCGAACATTAGTCTGGTTCCCTGACCCATTTACCCGGTAGAGGGCGTGGGGAAATATAGGGTCAGGTACCGGCTAATGTAAACATGGACGCTATTGGGTTAAAATAAAACAAGCTGTGATTGGATGAAAGTAACACTTGTAACTTTTTCTCATCTTTCTTGGGTTTCGCACTTTCAGGCTCACTTGACACCAACTTCTTGTTTGTACCACAAAGCCGTGGAGGTAGAAAGAATAATAGAATCCCACACCCCAACGGGTTGGGATGGAATGTCTCACACGAGTTGGGGAGTTCTGTCTCACACGAGCCGAAGGCGAGTGTGAGATAGAATTCCCCAACGAGTGTGAGACATTCCATCCCAACCCATTGGGGTGTGGGATTATTTTTCTCACGTCCCTCCAGTATCTTTAGAAAATTGCATTTTATTGTGGTAGGTTTATACTATCAAAAACCAGCACCCGATTGCTCTTGTTTCATTTGTATCATTCCGCACAGAAAAATGAAGTTCCTTTCATTGATGAGCATATCAAACACGTTAACATGTGTATTACCGATATGGCAATTTTGTTTTGTTGGTCAGCAACAAAATTCTCCAGGTCATCTGAGGAAAATGTTGCAAAACAGCTCTGGTGGCCATCTGTTGATGACATTGCGTGAAAGCTGTCGTCTGCTACAGCCTCGTGTGCAAATGGCTCGCTCATCGGAGTCTTTCGCTAACTGTATCGCTGTCAAGTCAGTTATTCTCCAGAAAATATGTCGACGAGCGTAAACAGCCGATAGGTTTGTAATGGCCTGAATTCTCCCGTTACAACATAAAAGCGGTCATCCTCCGAGTATTTGTTGCCGACGCCGTGCTGACCGTACTCAAATCTAGAACAACCTGTTCACTCTGCAGTTCAGTCGTCTGTCCGCTATAGTGCCAGTTGTACGTTACACGATGTTCTATTCGTCAAATAATTCGTACAGAGAACTGGGCGCTGAGCAGAATTGACCAATCAACATACGTTTCACATACGAGGTGTTCGGTCGCGCAACAATACAGAGTGTGAGAACAAATTGTTCTCACACTGTGTTCTCACACTCCCAGCGCACTGGGGACGTGAGAAAGTATTTTATACCTCCATGATTTAGCCACTGTGATTTAGCACACCTCTTAATACTTTTAGAACGTCGACATGATGCCTGGCATTTTTCACGAAATTCGGACACCATATTCTATCCATCGAAATCAATCGTCGTTCACAGTTCCAACAAAGTATGCTTCAATTAGCTGTGATATCACAGCATTACTTGTTGTGTGTATCGAACGTGCTCGGGTCATTGGGGTAACGCCACTGTCGGCGATGACCTCAATGACCCTAGCGCGTTCGATACACGCAACAAGTACCGCTGCAATAGCACAGCCAGCCTTCAATAACCTCTATTTCCCCATACTTCTGGATTAATCCTTTCAGTTTATGTTTCCCATCTCGTGTGCCAATGTTTTTGGTTTGGATACCAGTGTTCGAACATAATTCTGATCCAGTCGAATTTTGACCGGCGTTTTCATGGTAGCAGCCATATTTGTTGCAGCATGTTCTGTCAGGTGACTTAACCTCCGCCATCTTGAACAAAATTCTGTTCAAGATGGCTACCCGGTACCTGACCCTATATTTCCCCACGCCCTCTACCGGGGAAATGGGTCAGGGAACCAGACTAGGCGAACATGGATGGGTTACGTAACCGCTTCACGCCTTAAACAATACCCGTTGCCACTCTATGGTAAACATCAGCAAACAAATATTTCTTTTGTCGCGAACACGCATTACTAACTGCGCCTCTACTGTTAAGAGCGACAAGACGACGAGATCGACAATACTGACTGAATAAAGCCCGTGTAAAAATTACCCGTGAAAAAATGCCCATTTTGAGTCTCTGTTGCGCAATCTTCGGGACACCACAGTGCCTCTGGTGGATAGACGGACTGTGGAGACACTGAGTAAGTTGAGATCACATAACATGGAAAAAGTCATAGTTGCGTCAACGCCACATGACTTTGCAAGCTCCGTTCATCGTATTCGTAAAGCCGTACATTAACTCCATATGCAGTCTACAGCTTTTGGCATAAAGGTGCGGGATTGCTGGATAGCTAAAATAGCCAGCTGTGACATATTTAGCAGCTATTCAGCTAAGAGGGTTTACAGCAATGACTCAAGGAATAAGTAGCGGCTATTCAGCTATTATGTTTGGGACCTAATGACGGAAACTTAATAGCTGCTTCAGGGTTGTTGAGCAGCTATTCAGCTATTCTGCTATGATACCAAAATCCTTGGCTATTCAGCTATTCAAGCTAATAGCCGTTTTTAGCCGCTATTAGCCAATGTTAGCTGGCTATTAGCTGGCTATCAGCTATTTCCTTATCAATCATATTCATGCAAAATCACTGTCATGTTTTCCCGTATTAATTATTGCCTTGCCTGGAAACTGATACTCTCATCATTAACACGCCGAATAAGGTGACATACAATTCGTACGTGTATTTTCTGACTTTTTTATTACATTTCAACATTTGCTTTAAACTCGAGAAGTCTTCCAATGTCTTACGGTGCGATTACTCTTGCAATGCAGAACCCGTTTGTCGACATCTCTCTTATTTACACCAATTATTCCCACTGCCGATCTTAGTGATCTCGCAAATGCGCTTCCACTTTTCCACATGAACTTACTGGTCGCAGTTCTTTGTCTGATTTAGAACCTGTGTAATCAGTCATTCATGTTTGTGGCCGGTATTAGTATCTGTTAAAACCTGTAAAGTGGGCATAAACATTACTAATTCTCATGTACAGCGTGATCTTTTGGCGTGATTCTACCCTTCGCTTATAACTTAAAGACAATGAACAAAATTATCACGTTCACCATTTCCTCCGTAGAGCCCCGCTCGACAAGAAATGCACAATGCAATTAGGTATTTCTGAAGTAACCGAACATTTGATATTACTTTCTTGGTTCTACCCATATTCTCGCACATCTTTCATTTAATACAGAGGCCAAGCCAAAACATAGACCTTACTAAACAACAGCTTATCATCCAAACGCTCGTGTATCTTCCTATGTAAGTACTTGTCAGTTGTGGGAAGTCTTCTACAAACAATTTTTGTGTTCAGCTGCAAACTGACATGCATATTTAATAAGTCTTTGAACAAAAGACAATGCAAAACCCGTCACTGGTATTTGATTAGCCTCTGCGTGAATGTCGGTACAATTAATCACATGAAACTTTTCCAGACACGAGCAATCACATGAAACCTTTTCAAACAGAGACTAACTGACCATAACTACTCTACCGCTCAACCAGCCATGTGACTTAATATATTTCTTGGTTCTAAATATCGCAAGATTCCCCGATCATTTCGTTTTACCACAAAATTTTTCATGCCAGTGAATGAAATCCTCAATACGTACAATTTGTGATTTCTTTAGCTCTCAATTCAGAAAAAATGCCGTGTGCCGTGGTTAGTAGAAACTTACACTTGCATGAAAGAAAATATCTTCCATAAAGAACTCAAGACTACTTTTTTGGTTCGACAATATTTATTCAGTATATTTATGAGATGTCTAATTCTTGGTACACCTAAGTGAAAGTCACGCTCGTGACTTCCTTGGTAATAAGTAGTTGTCAGGCTTTTTCAGACGTGTCCACTGCTTCGCTGGTAGCCAGCTAATAGCTGGCTAATAACAGCTAATAGCGGCTACAAACGGCTAATAGCTTGAATAGCTCAATAGCCAGCCCATTTAGGCCGCGGGAGTTGTTAGCTGGTAGCCAGCTAATAGCTAGCTAAGAGTGGCTATTAGCGGCTAAACACGGCTAATAGCTTGAATAGCTCAATAACCAGCCCATTCCGACCTCAGGAGCCAGCCCATTCCGACCTCGGGAGTTGTTAGCTGGTAGCCAGCTAATAGCTGGCTAAGAGTGGCTATTAGCGGCTAAATACGGCTAATAGCTTGAATAGCTCAATAGCCAGCCCATTCCGACCTCGGGAGTTGTTAGCTGGTAGCCAGCTAATAGCTAGCCAAGAGTGGCTATTAGCGGCTAAAAACAGCTAATAGCTTGAATAGCTCAATAGCCAGCCCATTCCCACTGCAGGAATTTTTAGCTAGTAGCCAGCTAATAGCTAGCTAAGAGTGGCTATTAGCGGCTAAAAACGGCTAATAGCTTGAATAGCTCAATAGCCAGCCCATTCCGACCTCGGGAGTTGTTAGCTGGTAGCCAGCTAATAACTAGCTAAGAGTGGCTATTAGCGGCTAAAAACGGCTAATAGGTTGAATAGCTCAATAGCCAGCCCATTTCGGCATCAGGAGTTTGTAGCTGGTAGCCAGCTAATAGTCAGCTAAGAGTGGGTATTAGCGGCTAAAAACGGCTAATAGCTTGAATAGCTCTATAACCAGCCCTACAATAATCATTTGTTTTTTAGCTGAATAGCTACCTACTACGTTTATTAGCAGCTAAAAGTGCCCTGTGGAAATTAATAATAGCTTAAATAGCCACAAACAGCCAACTATAAGCTATTCTTATGGCTAACGTAGCTATTAGCTACCTAGCTATTCAGGGGGCTATTCAGCTATCCAGCAATCCCGCACCCCACTCGCTTTTGGAGAATGCAACTACTCTTTAAACAAGTATTCGTTGAGTGTTTATCGCATCAAAATACATTTATTCAATAATGTTGCATTTGAAAAGTCCTGTAGGGTAATAAGTACATTAAGATAACACTCTTGCGTTATTGACACAACGCAACTTTTTAACATATGAATGAATAAGTTAAAGGTATTGCAGTGTGTAGCATGTTCATTTTTAAGCACCAAGGTGTATAATTTTGAAATATGTAATGCTACTAGCTATCGAACAGAACACGTATCCAAATGTAACTGCATCTGACATTTTGTATCAGTCCTAGAGATTGTGTGAAATATATTTATCGTCATGTGTATACAATAAGAAAATAAGTATACGGACACGGTTTTGGTCTTGTTGCATGACGACTTTTCCCCACACAGACTTAGACGTGGTGGCTGTGACCAATCTGGCTGAAATTGGTCATAGCCACCACGTCTATTAAAATTCATGAGTTTACTTTTCTTGTTTACGTACATACTTATATCAGATGGAAATCTGAGGATTTGCGATGACATCAGGTTGACAACCCCCACACAAGAGCAATGAATTAAAATTACTCTTTACAAAGCATGCGGACAAATTTGTTGGTTCCACACATGTCACTTACTCTTTACAAAGCATGACAAATTAGTTGGTTCCACACATGTCACTACAAATACAACACTAACGTTCATTGGAAAGGGACAATTTGAAGCCGCCTATTAAAGCTCATGCCCGTGTGCAGTGATATGTTCGTCGGTAACGCTGTGAATGAAACATGCACACAGCGGCCCACACAACATCGTAAGCTTACTATCGTGGTATTTGTACGTGCGTGGTACGTCCGTGATCGTATTTGAGTGCATAAGTTACCGCAGGCTACCACTACCAGTAACTCGCGGTTACTGGAAAAGCCGAGGGTAGCCTAAACTGAATTGTAATAAAGGGAAAGCGGCTGCACACATCACCTACACTATTTTTTCGTTCTCTGTGTTTGTGTTTGATTTTGTGTGTTTGGCTATTGGTGTAGATATAAGCCATGGCGAGACGTAGCCGTAATCTGGCTGTCGAATGACAGGGTGATCCTTTGACGCTACGTTTCGAAACCAGTGTGTGGTTTCTTCCTCAGTCGCTTTTCTTTGGAGATTGCTCTCCTTAGATTTATGTTTCACTGTTCGTGGTTTAATTATTGTCAGTGTTTTGTTCGTCTAGCAAGGAGACTAGAATACTTATGTTTGGGTCCGTTTGTTGTGTTGCATTTTGTTCGGTCGTTTCTCTAAGATTGTGCACTTGTGCATTTATGAGTGTGTCGCCAATGTTTGGATTTCTTTTGTAAGCGATGATCGGTTTCATTGTGAATAAATAATTTAGTGTTTGGTCTTTTTCTATTTCTTCCCAGTTCTTCAGGAGTGCTTGTTTTATGTCTTTTGTTTTGATGTGTGGACTATATTTGGTAGCAAATATCAATTTATTTGTGTTGTTGTTGTTGTTGTTGTGCGTTTGTTTGTGATTTAAATGTGTTCTTCGTGTAGCGTAATTTGTTTCCGCATTGATGTTTGATATTTCTTGTTGTGGATATTCTCGCAGTAATAGCTTTTCATTAAATGTTTTGACTTTGTTGTTGAAGTCTTCTTCATTGTTACATGTCCTCATGTACCTTAATGTTTCGCCTTTGATTAGGCCCTTGAAGGTTGATTTTGGATGACATGATTTTCTATGTAGGAACTGGAATGTATCTGTTGGTTTAGTGTGTATTCTGATGTCTAGTATGTTTTCCTTGTTGTGTCGTTGACCTTTGTAAATGACTAGGTCAAGATATGTTATTTCGTGTGAGGAACTTTCATATGAAAATTTTAAAGTGGGATGCATTTTGTTGATTAGTGTAATGAATTCGTGGAGTTCGTGTTCAGTTCCAATGAATATTAGGAATGTAATAAAGGGAAAGCGGCTGCACACATCACCTACACTATTTTTTCGTTCTCTGTGTTTGTGTTTGATTTTGTGTGTTTGGTTATTGGTGTTTGTGTTTGATTTTGTGTGTTTGGCTATTCACTGCACCCTTTGTCCACCAGTAACAGTCATCGAGGGTCTCAACTTTTACACCTACTGAGAACGCGTAATGAGCCATGTTTTCTGTTTTTTCCGGTGTTTGGCTTAATCGCTAATGAAACTTTTAATTTTAATTGTTTTCCAAGTCAACTATCCAAGCATTTTAAGAGGGGTGATCAAAAAGGTCAGAACAGAAAATTTTGACCAACCGGGTTCAAGAACCCGGGAATGGTGTTAAAAGTGTGCGATAGATGTGTTTACGACATAAACATTTCGAACAGTAGGATTAAGATAGGTATGAATAATCCGAACTGCCCAGTTTCTGTGTGGGGAAAAGTTGGAATGGATGAAATTTTGCTGTTAGGGGCCGTCGATAATAAAAGCTGACGCACGACAAACGTAATTCTTTCGTTTAGGGGGAGGTGTAAAAGCTCATTTCGTTTTGTGTGCGTAAAAATCGCATAAGGATTTTCTATTTTTTTCGAAGTGCGACTTTGCAGCGAGAACACAATCGCGTTCATCGAGAACAGAATGACCACAAAATAAGGAGACAGAAAAGAAAACGAAAAGACATGAATGTGAAATAAAAATGTATGGTTTTTCAACCTGAAACATGTAAGCTTAGGTGAAACATTTTTGTGCTCTTCCGGATTTTTTCATGGGCGTGCGGATCGCAGAGGTGCGTGTGGGTTTGTCAGAAACGGCATCATAATACGAAATTGATTCCGCGTAAGAACTTTCGTTTTGAGGGGGAGGGAGGGGGTTTCAAGTAAAACGAAGGAATTACGTTTCTTGTTCGTCATCTGTTATTATCGACGACCCCTTAGTGTTACCTGCCTCATATGCGCTAGTACAAAACATCAATCCCCGAATTTTTCGTTTACTTGGATCGGTTGTGAGATACATAATCGGTCGTCTTTTATATAATTGTCTGGGCTGACAGTACATTGCTCGAGCAGGTTACTCATCAAAGTTTTGTGAACTTATCCCTGGCTGTTATCTCCCCTGCTTGATGCGATTGATTGCAGCCATACATTAAAGTTAGTCCTAAATGGCCAACTCCTGGTAGAATGGCAGTTATTTTTAGACCAAAACGACAACTGTGCGTTGGAGTGAAACGTTTTGGCCAACTTGATAAAAGTTTAATTATTAAACCCCAGTTCCGCTGAAAGATCACGCAGTCATCACATGTTTCCTCAATAAATTGTTAGCTCTGCTGGTGGACAGCATTGTCCCCGAGGCAGTCTTTCGCCCAGTATAAGCAATGTATTCATTGCTTCGCTTCGATAAAGTTTGTGTGCAATATGTAATAGTGAGCGTACGAGCGTGAGCCCTTCACGAACTCTACAGCGTGTGGAGGGGTCGAAGTTGTAAATATTGTAACAACTTAGCTCTGTTGTTGAACCAATCTTTTTTAGATTCGGGATTTGACCGAGCGGTTTTGTCTGTGACTTCTTCGCTAGGCGACTGGTGCCGTTCGTTGTGAGTTCGAACCCGTATTAAACCACCGTATCTGCCAATGCTATCTTTGTATACTACGTCTACTCAAGGAGTATGGTAAAGATTTATAGGGTTGTTCTGTATTTTATGTCCCGCCTTTTTAGTGAGCCGGACTTCGGCTTTTTCTGACGAAGCAATCATACTTGGCGTAGGATATGAGATAATGTTTATTCTTCTAATTTTCAATGATTGCTCAGTCAAGATCAAGCAGGCTCACATCAGTCTCTCTATCAATTCGCTTTTGATGTTTTGACAAACACCTTGAATTTGGAAAAAACAATTCTCATATTTAGGATGAGAGAGAGAGAGAGAGAGAGAGAGAGAGAGAGAGAGAGAGAGAGAGAGAGAGAGAGATGAAATAGCTAGCATTAATAAAGTTGGCGATGTGATCTGTTACTCATAAAGGGTCGGTATACATGACGCAATAAACCGCCCTACACACTAAGAGACTCAGCTTGCCATATTTGGTTCTTGTTGTTGCATAGGCATAGGAATTAAGTAGAGTTTTGAGTAGGCAAGGAAACGATCGTGTCAGAGTTATTATTAGACGTGAAGGAATACAATAAGTCAACAAGTGGATTTGTCAAAGATATGGGTGGCGAGTGATCAAAGTGCGCTGACCCAACAGCAATGGGCAACTGAATAACGCGTGTTCTACTGACAACATTGTTTCAATTTCCAAATCTCAGGATTTTCTGCAGGTCGTTAAATCGTTACTTCAAATAAGCCACTATTTTAAGTAGACACAATTTAGTGTTGGTACAAGTTGACTAATGAATTTTAATATTCATTCAACTGATTGATTCATTCAACTGATTGAACTTGTTTTAAATTTTTGGAAGTGATTCTGACGAGTGCTTGTCCTTTCAGCACTATATAGTTGACCCTTAGGAGTTCCTCCACTTACTATTTTGTGTCCATATTTCAGCTGCATGTTTTCACATCATACGTTGAACCGAAAGTTTTACCTATTTCTGTTGTGATAGGGCTTCTGACGTCTCAGCTACAATATCAATTTGGAACTACAGCGCCATCACATAACTCAATTGCCTTTTTCAACATAAATAGTTGTTTCCATAGATGTCGTTGAAAACTCTATGAGTTTTCAGTTTTCGGTGTCGTACATTCACCATCTTACGCATGACTGTCAAATGTGTTTGCATCTATCACCGATGTCTAAACATTGTACATAATCAAAAATATATATTTTGTACCAAAAATATTAATTTATCATATATTATTTGCCAAAAGACGAAATAGATTGATAGTTAATGTCAGAGTAGAATTTGACCTCCATCTCACTGAATTTCATTGTTTTCCGACGGCCTTCACGCTTTATATCTACAAAAGGTTTTATTGCATCTATTTCATATATGATTATCTAATTTTTGCTGATGTATAGCTCCACATTGCGAAAATGAAGCTAATCAAAACTTTCATAGAGTGGTACCGGTCTATGAAGTATTGTAGATTTTTGTGCATTTTGTGTTTGTTGTAATCAGTCATTAGATAATAAATCATTCAGAGCAAGTAGGCATCAAGCTGCCGAGATGATTTGCAAATGTTAATGGAAAGCGTAGGCTAAGCCAAACAATGCTGCTTGTCATGCTAAAACAGGAAATGATTGTTTGGCCCCTCAAGAACTTAATTCGTCATGTATACTATCATAAATACTGTCACAAACTCACATTTTGACGAAAGTAAGACAGTTTCAACGTTCATTGTAACTTCCATAAAAGTATTAATCTCAATATATGTAACATCAACCATAATTGTAATTAATGCACCCATAAATATAATATCGCCCATTTAAATGCAACAATCCGGAACCACAAATAATAAACAAATCAACCATAAATGTAATAAACCTGAACTTGCATATGTGATCATTTATTTATCAATGCCCTGAGTAAATAATACATTTTAATAAGATTAATGAAACGTTATTGCATACCTTCCTGAAACTAGGTTTCCTTCCCGAAACACAGAATAGAATACATTGAGAACACTATCAAAAACAGCGGGGTACCGATCAAACATTTTGGTAGAGGGAGTGGAACAGTAGTTAAAAACACTAATGATGACATAATAAGGAAGCGTCAAAATAGCTCGTCAACAAGTGATACCGCACATAGTTTACAACAGACGACTAAGAACATACAACAGGGAAATATACAACCTTATAACAGACAACTACCACACAAAACATGTTGGCAAGAACATATATCTATATTTCAATCTAGTGAGCACAATATGAACACTGCCTTGAACACAGTAGAACACAACTAGACATTCTAGCATCCCTACTGAAGGAACAAAGTGGGACACCATAGGAATACAGACAATCTATCAAGTATTCCACACAATTTATTCATGAAGATGAATTTGAGGGGACTGATGAAGAAGGTATTCCAAATTTTCCAAAAACACAAGCGTTAAATGATCGTAGTGCTATACGACGGACTATCCACTCTGGATTAGCAACTCACTGACACGCAGATTACAACTTTGTCTCGCCGTGGCCAATCAGTTCTACACACAAAACAGTTAAACGTAAAATACACTTTCAAAATACATTAAACACACTGAACGCGAAATTAAGATGCAAACTATGTGTTTAGTTGCTTTCCTCTATTACATAGATAAATATTAATTTAAGGGATGATTCTTCAATTGCAATGATAAAAAAGATTTATTACATTATGGTTGACAGGTACATGTATTACATTTATGGGCGATTGTTTTATTACATTTATGGTTATCATTAATTACATTTATTGTTCGTATTTTTATGGGTGTATTTTATCACAATTATTTGTTGATCTTACATTCCTGGAGATTATTACATTTATGGAGGTAACAAAGTTGTGTGTTCATGGAGGAGATCTTTATGTATAGCTGTGGATGGACCAGTCATCTTGAAAATCCATTGTATAACCATACATGCCATAGATATATCCTTCAGACTGCGCTGTTGCCAACCTGAGGTGGTACTTCAACACCTTTTCATTGTTGACATACTTTTGGTATTAAAGGTAAACTTTTTATCGATCTTCACAATCATGACAGTGTTGCAGGGTTGGTAAATTTACGCAGGATAACATTTTCAAGGAGAAGAATTAACGTCACTTTCATTTCAGGATGTATAAAGAAGCAATCAGTCGGCTGTGCGTTTCGGTAGATGAGAAATGAGGAGGCACGATGTAAGTTGAAGTGAGTCAATCTCAAGATAGTGATAGTTACTGAAAGTTTCAACAGTTCATTCGCCTATACCAGGTTCTTAATTCGACGATTGTTGATGATATTTGCGTTTTTTTTGTTAGTCTCACATCATCATTTGATTGTTTCAGTTTTGATAACATCTTTTAAAGGTTTCGCAGTCACATCCAGACGTTGTGTACAGCGCCGCCATCGGCCTTGTTTTGTTTCGTTCGTTTCATTATTCTTCAACAGAGCCTGGAAATGTATACTGCTTGAAAAGCCAATAATATCTATAGTATAAGTGTGGATTGTTGGGTGTTTTTTTAGCTAAATTGCGTATACACAGCTGAATTCAGCCAAGACTTCATTGCTTGTATTCGACAAGCCTGTACATGTTTAGCCATGTAAAACGCGTATTACTCTGTAATACATGCAACAAGTTAGTGTGCGAGTTTATCTGACAGTGTATTATTGCCTTTTGATGCAGTGGTACATGTCTTTGTGTCGCTCATTTGCGGTCTTTTATATTTCCGTACTCTACTTTCAAACGTAAAATAAATCGTAAGGAATAAAGGCGTAATTAACATGAAGCAATGTGCAACAAATGGAAACTGTAACGGTTACCCTGATTTAAGTAATAATATACATTGTCGAGTGATAGCTTTGCTAGCTTTCTGGAAATATTGACAGCATTGTCATGGGTATCATTTTTTAAATTGTGTTCAACATCAGATTGCGACGAAGCTACCGGATTTCTGATGCCAGTCATCACATCAAAATATGAATTCAATGTTCTTATTAAAACTGACAGTAAGTACTCGAACAAAACCCGCTGTAGAGAGGAAACATGTGTCGTAGATGATGTAAGAAGACATATATGTGTTTTATTCCAACCATTCAAAACATGCTAACGGTAAATAATTATCAACATGTATATGGAAAGTAAAGGCGATGGACGAACCGCGATGGAATTGAATGGTCGATCGTATCCCATGCAGCTGCACACTCAAACGCTACCGTGAGATGTAATCTCTGCCTTACTTAAATGATGCATTCAATAGAGAAAAGTCAAGGTTTTTCGATAAGCGTTCGGAGCTAATCTTAAAACGCAGACATCAAAATAAACATTGCCTGTCGATTTACTATACCACCCACTTATACTTGATCCACCATAAACAAAGGATTCGAAGTTCCTACACAAAATACAGTTGAATTCTGCTTGTTGTCAGCTGAACATCGGTTTCTCGAGGGTCCATAGTTAAATCCGTGAAATTCTGATTTATGACTAAGTTTTTATCTGTCCGCTATCTAATTGCATGTTAGATTGCTGTACTAATTGTTCCTTTAGCACTTTGTCTTTATTCAAGGTTTCTTAAGAAAACAATCATTTTCGACAAATCGAAAAATATATTCAAGCTAGGGAGGAAACTTCATCGTATGTCCAGGCCAGACTCAGTGTTACATGTTGGGAAGTTTTTTATTCATGTTGTATATAGAATATTTTATTGCTTTTTGTGAGTATCATGATAAATTTTATTGATTTCTCGGCAACTTGACAGTAGATCGTTAATCAAGACTCAACAATATTTAGTGAAGAAGATTAGGACGTCCATTGTGCCACATTCCATCTTCAAATTGTAAGTATCGTTCGATAAACAAGTGTTGATATACACAGTCTGGCAAACCATAGTTTCCCATTGGAATGCGAAAGCCTGGACTCGTGACGTCGTGACTGGAAAATACAAAGTAACTCCTCAGCCATAAAAAAATCAAGCAAAAACCCAAAAAACAAATCCAAATCAATAGTAAAACAAAAAACATGTTATCTCAATGTTATTTCCGTATTTGGCAACCAGAAATACCCGTGTCCCTTGAAGACCTTCAAATTTTTATGTCGGCGACATCGCTTCCCAGGCGGGGAGCGGCAGCCATTTTGTTTGTTTACGTTGTTTACCAACAAACTGCTAATGTATTTCGGGAAAACTCCAAAACCGATGACGTTTATCGTGCATATCTCGACGTTTACCGTGAAATATCACGGCTGATATTTTACGGTCAACGTCACTAGGATGAAGCGATATGGGCATGGGTATATGATAATTGAAGTGTATCGCTCGTAGGAAGACAAAATGGAACTTGAATAAAAGAGTCTTCGACATACGACAAACAAACAATTCAACACGCATAACCGTAGACAATCTCTAGACAGAATATCAATGACAAAAATAGATTCGACATGGCTATAATGTAACTTTTACGTTACTATTGAAAATTTGTATATGAACGATGAGAGCTGTTTTTGTTGGGAAATTTTGTCTAATTACATATTAATGTTTGTGCAAAAGATATGAAATATAATATGATCTCTTTGGCTGTATACTTGGATCATGATTTTCTGATATGCAAAAGGTACTGAAACTTGAAACGTTCCCAGAAACTTTTCAAAATTTCATTCGTTCGGACACATTGGCGGGAATTCGAAGTAATCCAGAATTATTTTGCATGAACGTGGTGCAACCGTAGTAATACGTGCCAAAAAGTAACTTTGACCTCAAATAAGATATATCATCACTTTTTTTGAAGATAGAAGTTCTATTGGCAATCAATTTGCCTTGATTCACCTTTTGGGCGCTGATGATGAATAAGTTGAGAATTCAAATCACTCCACAAAATAATATCAAGGAAAACTGTCAACTTGAATTCTCACAGTGTAAATTCGTCTTAAAAATCGAAAAATAGATCTAATTTAAATAAAATATAAAATAACTAAAAATAACACATCGTGAACAGATTTTACGTTTCATTGATCACTTTAAAATATCGACTGATCTGTACGCGAAAGGGACATTTGGTGCGTAAGGAGACTGCATTCTAACTCCTGCATTGGATGCTGTCATAAGTGAAGTTTATATGAATGCAAGTACACCTATAAAGGAATGCTAAAGAGGGAGATGGTGACACATTAAACTTTTTAGTAAGTTAAATTATCAATATCTTGTTTGGTGTGGACTGAGAAGAATATACCGGGCCAACTGTCTGCCAGTTACGTCGATGAAAGAGCGCCCTCACCACTCAGGCGGCATTGGAGATCATCCTTATCTTCCAGTTATCATAGACGGTCTTCTGCTCCACTGTCTATGATGTAACACACGGGAAACAGTTACGCTCAGTCAATGACAACCAATTTTGGCTTTTCAAACATTTTAATTTTAATCAACTAGCTATAGGCTGCGCTGACCCAAATGACTTAAAATTGATTTTCAAGGTTTACACACAAGGCAAATTGCGTGATACCCGACAATTTACATAAATATACTGAATCTGTACATTTATCAAATACACATGTGTGTATATATGTATACAAATAAAATGCACAAGTGCAGTTTACACTTTGTCTGCAAATACCTGCGTTACATATATGCATAGAAATACGATATCTGTATCTTTCTGTCGTGAAAATTAATGTACACATGTCTATGTTAGCTTGATTGAGATGTTCTTCTCACGATTTACGTGTTGAGACTGACAGAAAATTGAAAAATGATGCAAATGAAAGAGTTATGAATGCTATGTGATAGAAATGAAGTAAAAGATGAATATCATTTTGTTTTTATTTGTAGTTGTTTGATAACTTGAGGATGAAGTATATTCCTCGTTATTATTTCAGTCCACCAACAGAAAGAAAATCTATTTCTCTGATGACATATGATGATTCAAATATAATGCAACGTCTAGCCACTTTAACTTTTCACGCTATGGAAGTGAGAAAGGAGATAAATGATAACCAATTATTCTGAGTGTTGGTAAAATATCATTTCCCTGTCAATTTTTGTATATTTCTGCTTACTATGTTAAAGTCCCCACTCAATTATCAGATTTATCTAATATAAATATTATTTCTTTGATAAAATATTCAATGGAAAACAAGAGAATGACAAACTGTATAATTGGCTGTTGACACATTTGCTAATGCGAGAACCAGGGATTGAGAAGGGCGCCTTTAAGTATGCTGGGCCGACGGCGTAGAACTACTAAATAAAGACATTATACAATATCTGTATTAAAGTATTGATTAACATGTTCCCTATACAAAGATACATATTGCATATATCACTTAAATACGGCATTTCTATACGTCAATCTACGTTAATATACTCAACGTATATCAAGCGCTTTGCGTAGTGTTAAAACACAAGGAGGGGTAATGTTAAATTTCAACATGGCCATGATTTCAACAGCAGTGTTCAAATCAATGAAAGAGCGCCCTCACCCATGCTTACCATAGACAGTCTATGCAATGACGAATGCGATATACTCAATCACATATAACATTCAGTCAGAATATGAAAGCCCGTAAGGTCATTTTGTACAACAAATTTAAAAAAACGCCGTTAGAACGAGACAATAATTACGTTTGCTTTGCGAAATATACCTTGCGGGGTTTCATAGTAAAATGCTTGAATACAAAATTGATTTTTTATTTGTAAGACACTTTGACTTGTAATTTTGTTCACACACTTTTTCACCTACTAGCAGTTTATTGAGGTGAGCTATTGCTTTGTTTCAATATATCGTAATCCTTCTTCTTTTGTTTTAACAAGTTGTGATAATTACGTTGGGTGGTTTTATAAACATTAAATGAAAAAGGAGTGGGACTGGATTTGTGGATTCCAAGTGCATTCTTAACCTTGAGTTTAAATTCATGGCATTCATCATCCCACCAGTTATTCCCTTTACCACCTCGTCTACCCGTATCACCTGTTTTCATACATGAAAGTGAATTCAAAATTGTATCCCTCAGACAAATAGCAGCATTTTCAATCTCCCCAACTGAAATAAGTCTATTTATATCGGTCACATTGGGGTTTGAAGAAGCGTTGTTCCAAAAATTATTAACAACACTGAGCAACTTATTATGCCATTTACAAGTAAACGTTACCGTATTATTAACATTACTGCAATCAGACTTAACTGGATTTGTTCTGACATGTTCAGACAAATCTAATTTAAATATCAATGGTTGGTGGTCAGATTCAACTCTTACATCAATATACATATCTGTTAAAAGGTGAAGATCATGACAATATAACAAAAGGTAATCAATCACACTGCCGCCATTTTTTGTAAGAAATGTATACTTGCCACTTCCGCGATTCTTAAAATATCTCCCATTAACAATTTAAAATTTGTGCTGTTAAAAAATTCTGGTAAGAGTTTACCATAATCATTTACCATTGAATCTCTTGACTCATGAACTGGCAGAGGTTGATTTACATCCAAATCATCAATTGGCAAAAATCTCGAATCAAATTCTATGGTATCAGATACGCAGCCAGTGCGAGCATTGAAATCCCAGCATTTATTTACAGGAGAGCCTTCGTGAATGGTTGGATATGTTGCTGGTTGATTTTCTAACGCTTGAAACATTTCTGGATTTGCATATTGTGATGAGTCTTCTGGTGAAAAGTATACAACAAACATTAACAATAAATTAATTTGAAAGTTATCCGTTAGAAACAGCTTTACCCACAGAAAATCCTCGGACACACTCGGCAGCTGTTGAAAACTATTACAGATGGTGTTCTTAACAGAGAGAGAAATACCCCCTGAAAATCTCCCCATCTGCATGATCTTTTTTCTAGCAAGGTTGATAGAAATGTAATTAGGAATGACAAAATGATCTGAAGTGCGGGCCCATGTTTCCGTCAAACAAATTACATCAAAATCCGACTTTGTTAAATATGACATAAAATGAGAATCATTAAATTGAGACCTTAAACCATTAATGTTCCAGCAAACAAACTGGGTGTCTCTTTTATTCAGTTGTATGTTTCCCATCACGTTGGGAGTGTAGGCTGGCCTTACGCGTGTCGGCATCATGTTGTGTAGTATGGCTTCGGCCGGACACCTAGCAATCGCGACGATTTCTGTGAAAAGCGCGGATGTCATTCAACGACTCGTCGAATCTATATAGAGTTCCATCAATCTTTAACTTGTCATAATTCAAAAAAGCGCGTTTTCCTTCTTCTCTCGCTTTCTGTAGAAACGGCCAAAGCTCTCTTCTAGCCTCGCGTACCGTCGGTGCAAAATCTTCGAAAAGCCGAAAGTTTGTGTTCCTCAGACTCCCTCGTGCTCGCTGCAAGACTTTTTCTCGTTGCTTATAGCGTAATTATAGGCTGTGGATAGGTTTTCACGTTAGATAGACGATGAACCTGATCAAATTCGAAGCTATTTCCATCTAGGTCTAATTTCTCTGATATAAATGTGTTCACTTTGTCCCAAGTTTCACTGGGAGACTTTTCATTATGAAATAAAAAAAAGATTGTCCCTTTTCATCCTACCTTGTACATCGTCGAGTTCTCGTGACATTGCATTTAAACTGTCCTTTAAATATTTGTTCTCTTCCGCCAGTCGAACAGTTTTTCCTGGTACTTTTTTTAACTCATTCCGCAAACGAGCTACTTCATCCTTCAACTCGTCGACTCTTTCATGAATGTCGTGAAGGAAGAATCAGTTTGTCTTTTAAGGTCGACTTTGAGTTCAAGAATTTCGCGTATAACATCAGTTAAACTGGCGTCATTAGTTACCTCTTGTTCACTCGCTGCAGGATTCCAATTCGATCTAAGTTCTCTCTGGTTAGTACATTCTGAAAGTTTTATCTGCTTTTCCGTTTTTGGAGAACCTGGGCTCAGTTCAATAACGCCACCCATGGTCAACAGGAGCGGTACGAATACGGTGTTACCTTGCAGACCTCCAGATACAACGGCGCTGGTAACCGGACGCTGGTAAAAAAAACCCCGAAATGTTCATATTCAATGTGATTATTGGTATCTTCATGGGAAGAAAAACCCGCAAGCTTGTCTATTTCTATTCTCGATAGCAAAAATTTAGCCAACAACATAAGTTCAATAATGAATAGTGTTGCTGTAGTTCTACACAGAAAGTCAAGTACAGGTGGCCACCGTGCATACCTTGTCCTTTGAAACACGTCACCACCATGACATTCGACGCACTTCCAAGAAATTGGCTGCGAAAACACGGTCATCATTTACAATTGGTATAGCCACAAACTGATCACGTCAAATCGCCGTATACAAAACACAGACGCCTTGTAATTATGACACTGTGTATCGTATATGGCGATTTGACGTCATCGGTTTGTGGCCATATCACTTGTAAAATGGTCCGAAAACACGCCAATGTGTCCTCTCCAAAGTTGTAAACCGATACCCATTGTGTCAGTTCGGTACTACGCTTGGTTTTAGCTCAAACTTGCTTGAAAACTTTACGTTCTGACGAGTTATTTTGTTTAAAGTAAAGGATACGCTGCTGTCACGTCCACTCCAATATGGCGCCCCATCTTTTTTATTTTATATAGTTGGCAGTTTACGACATTTGTATCGTATTTTTATTTTTATATTTTCGTTGATGTTCCTTAGTGTCGAATCCCTTCATGTGCGACAAGGTAGTTTTTTTTAGCTTTTTGCTGTATACGAACTTTAATAGGAATCAGTAGTCGGCCTTCTTCGACGCCGCGGTCCTATATACGGTGTTCACATTATCTATGTTTGATTTGCCCTTCATGCGAGTGCAACATGAAACATTAGTAGGCATTTGAAGCATTGCTGGGGCGTGCACATCGTTACGTTGCAAATTCTTGAATTTTTAAATTTGTAAATCGTACCTTGGATATATTGTATCATCTTTGGGGAGAGCAATACTGATTTGCTAAAAAAAAAAACAATTTGAAATCAATTTGATAACATTTTTTCATATATTAAAATAGATTTTTGCGGTGTATGGATATACGGTTAAATGTTTAACGTGTTGCAAAAGGCTGCTTATCGATTTCAAGTCGAAATGTTTATCAATCGCTTAATTTTTGTTATCAAAATCTTGCTTCTTAGAGTTTCAGTCTGTTATTCACTCTGTTTTGTTGGTTCCTTGGTTGTTTCAGCAGAACGTTCATCATGGTTCGTAAAAATATGTTCCAATTCATTCTCGAATCTTTGTATAGATTCTTGCATCGTTCTTGATTCCTTAAGTCGTATCTTTAGACTTTGCGCTAATTCGAATCGCGCTGTGTAGTTGTAACAGAGAACATCTATAATACGATCACGCCAGGTATCTATGTCGCCCTCAAGGTCAATGTCATTTACTCCGACTTTGACGATCATTTGCGAGGCTTCATAAGGAAATTCTTTCTCAATGAATTTTGCCAGTCCAGAGTGACTCGTTACAAGAATTGGTATGCCGATTGCCATCGCTTCAAGACCAGCCATACCAAATGACACACTTCGAGAAGACACCAGTACGAGGTTACTTTGTTTTATATCTTGTAGATTTTTTTCTTTTGTGCCGAACGGTGGTAGTTTGATTTTCAGATATTTATCCTTGGCTGAAAATTTCGAAAAGATGTTTCTTTTAATTTCTTCACGCTGTTGGATCGGAACTCCTTTGATTATGTACATTGGTAGCTGTCGAGCCATATCGTGAAACGTCTTCGAAACACGGCTAAACGCTGTAGCAATAAATAGGTTATAATCTTTCATATTCTCTGTACCGATCATGTGTTCGTAAGTGAGAACTTGCACGAGACTGCCTTCGCTTGGAAGTTTGACTTTTACATCGAACACATCATCCTCAAGAAAAGGAAAATATTCCAAATGTCTGACACTTTCAGACAAAGCTTTGAATTTCTTATTTAAAACGTTAAACACTTTCGGACCAACAGAGAACACGACATCGGCCTTTTCCGCAGCTTTCATCATGTTATGTTCCCATCTCTCATAGAGTTCCGGTTGATGTTCTTCCATTTCCTCAGGGATATCACTGATGAAAAGGAAAATACGACTGCTTTCATATAATTTCTCCTTTAAGGCAATTGCTGTTCCTGACGTCACGGGTACATGGCCAATAATTATGTCCGGGTTTGGTATATTTTCCATCTCGGATAAATTACACTCATTGTAGGATTGAAGACAGTCAAGGTTTCTATTCTCGTGACAAATGTTGTCTGCTACTTTGATATAATGCTCGTCAGCTTCAGATACATCGATGCAACAGCGATTCATGCCCAGAATTGTCCTGTAAACCATAAAACCAGCGCCTTTTGCTTCCAGAACTATTTGATGATTCAGACTTGACGGACTTTCGTAAATCTTTTCCCATTCATCGTTGAGGATCAAAATCGTCCTGCAAAAAATACAAGATAATACCATTGGAAAAAAGTATTCACTTCAAACATTAATATATATATATATATATATATATATATATATATATATATATATATATATATATATATATATATATATATATATATATATATATATATATATATTTATATATATATGTTTGTTTGTTTGTTTACGCTACCTACCTCCATGATTAATATTGAAGTAAGCGGCAAAGATTTATCCAGTCTAAGCGTTTCTGGTAAACCCATGAGCAGTGACTTTCTTTGTTTTTGATGTATATATATTTACGATTTATTTACGATGAAAACAGTGTCGCATTTCCATGAAAAGTTGCTACGTTAGTTGCCAGCACACTCAATAAAGTCATATTCGGAAAACAATTTGATATCATAAGGAATTAAAAAGTTATACATTTTATCTGACTGCAAACGTTCATAGAGCGCCACCTATGATGGTAGAGGTCAACAGGTCATCCCTCAGGGTGATCCTCTTTTGCCATGACTCTCCTCCAAGCAAGAATGCCATTTCGCCCACTCTCCCTCATCTGAGCTTTATCAAGACCACAGACAAACATGAGAAGACTCGCAACTGGTTTTGTTTAAGGCGTGAAGCGGTTACGTAACCAATCCATGTCCGCCTCGCCTCAGGTTGCTCTTGCCTCTCTTTTCCGAAGAGTGCCGACCATGCATGCTTCGGTAATTTTCGGATTTTCACCAATTGTTAAACGAAAGTATGTTCAGCAAAGTTTGTGTTGTTGTTGTCGTGTGGTGCTGAGCGGAATTGACGTGTTGGCGAAAACGGGAGTGTTTTGAGCTTCAGGAAAGTGAGTTTTACCGTTTTAAAAATTCCTCTCATATTTTTTTTATGAATATATAATGAGTGTGTTTGAACCAAATTTGAAAGTCTTTTATCGATACTGTCTGGATTTACTCAATGGTTTACGGTCAGTCATACCGTCTTTTACACGTGCGTCAAGGAAGGACATGTTTATGAAACTGCTGGCGTGTTATGTTTTGACTGGCGTGAAGCAGTGTTTCTGGCCTGGGAGCTCACAAAGTAACTATGGTTGCTACGCGACTGGCAGTACGATGCCATCTCGTCGTATTTTTCGCATAATCTCGTGCAATTATTAACCACAAACAAAGCCTCCAAAAAGGTTAACACCTTTGAAGCTCATTTTAATATGAAAAGCCAATAGTCTACCGAGACGACCATGGAACAAAAGGCATGCCGCGTTTCCAGTCTGTTTATATTTGTCTGTGTCAAGACCAACGGTAGCTATACCACTATTTTGTTACAAAACATCATTCATCATTTTTATATTTATTTTTGAGCATTCATTATTCCTTCGGGAGGATATGCGTACTGTATCCCTATAAAAATGTCAACAAGATTCAAATACAAGTGTACTCCTTCTTTTCACGAATGCAGTGAAAGGACGGCTGTTGCATGTTTTATTATTAGATGATCTTCAGTCCTCAGACGGTGGGACTTTGTAGCCTGATAGCATTTGTTGACAGTCTTGACAATGTTCTCTACAGTATAAATGTTTGACCGCGGGATTTTGCTCTGGCTTTCCGCCACGCACCGTTAAGCTGGTAATGCCATGAACTGTCCTGTACTTAACAAACACAGTTTTTTCCAACAGAATATTTCTCATCAAGGAATACAAGGAAATCCCCACCCCCACTAATCGTTACGGCCCTGATACTGCTTTTGCGGACCGATGTCGTACGGTGGAAGGGACCGAGCGTGCGAGGGCTCGTACGCCGTACGACCAAGGTCCGCAAAAGCCGTATCAGGGCCGTAAAGGTTTTATCATATACCTTATCGAATGATAAATATGTAGTTTACCAAATATTCAGCATCGTTTTGGAGATAAAAATGCGTGCGAAATCAAAGGTTCATCGCCATGTGTGTCAATTTTTCGAAAACGCGATGACCAATTCACGTCCCGCATTGACATATAAAATGACGTCATTTGTTTGCCAGCAGAATTCTAGAACGCGCAAACTAACATGCGTACTATATTACGTGACCAACAGAGATCCAGGCTGAAATGGAGGTGCAGGAAGTACAAAAGCGTGATGTCAATTTATCGCCATTTATACCGAATAGGCACGCACTTAGTATACACAGGATTTCACTAGAATTTAGAAATATAAGCCGATCTCACCGGCGCGGCTCCACTGTCGCCACGCGCCACTTCGATCTGAGCGAGCAGACGTTTACCTAATCTCGCGCTGGCTTTGTGTACGAGTGGAACGTTTGCAGATACGACACCAGGAACAGGCAATATTAAAGGGTTATTACACGAAGTTTGGGCGATACCGCATCGTATTCGAATGATGTGTCCGTCTTTTGACGAGTTGCGCAGCAACGAGTCAAAATAGGACACATCACGAGAATACGACGCGGTATCGCCCTAACTTCGTGTAATAACCCCTTTATCATACATGCATGCTTTGGTTATGACTGTTTTCCTACAGACGCTCCGAAATTAGCAACGAAATCAACTTGAAATCGACCTTGCTTCCTCCAGGCTGTACTTATAAAAAGTTGGTTTCTAAGGAGTGATGACAACCGTATCACCTCTTGATATTATTCCGCTATACGGCCATTCCACTTCAAAAGGGGGGGGGGGTTATGGAACACTTTTAAAGCAAACAATTTAAATATTACGATGTCGACACAGGGTTTCACAATTTGAAGAAGATTTATTTTCAGTTTCAAATGACGGTGGATGTAAACCTAGACGGAAGTTTGTAAAATGGGTATGTTTTCGTGTTTTGATACATAACCTCATCCCTGCGTGAAAGTTATGAGGCCGCAAAATCGGGTCAGAATACTCGCGCCACGCCTATATTCGATTTCAAACTCGATCGAGTATGAACAGCTGAGAGCATGGAGCAAGCAGCTCTGCGACATCTATGAATGCACAGTGGATATAATACCCGTACCAGTCAGTTTATCTCGAAGAATTATACATGTCCCCAGATGTCATATGCCGAATTTACCATCTTAGTAAGCGGATTAGTGAAAACATGAAGTGAGTACACTGTAAGCTGTGGTGTCGTAACTCGTTCGTGATTTTGTTGCTGTACGAATAAAACATTCCAAAAGGATTTCCGTCGTCTGCTCGTATTATATTTTCATTCCTGGCTTGCCTTAATAGAACTAAACTTCCTTTAACAACCTAAGCGAAAGTTTGACTTTCCCTAGATCTTACATTGTATCTGAAACCCGCACCGCACCGGTGCGACGAGACACAATCATGACCTGTGAATCTCACTGACAGGTACAAATCGGAAATATTCTGTGCACCTTCAACCTAGTCTGTCGCGAGTATTTTCAGTGTGGTTGGATTTTTGTGGCTCATTTACGGCTGTAAACGATGCAATTCACCGCCCAGATACTTAAGCTCATCAACAGGAAACTTGTCGTAAAGCGGTTCTGTCATGATGCACTGTCAACCGATATCTTACATGTAATCTTCAGCAGCGTAGACGACATGAAAACACTGCACCGCCATGCCACGGGACCGGCCGTGAACGATGACAGGCGTCGGCAAATGATACAGATTTTCAATACGTCTGTTTGTATGTTTTTGGTACAACTGTACTTGTGCCTAAGTGAAATGCCCATGAAATGACTGTAAACAACAGAATTTGACCATAATCATAATGACATTTCGGATTGTCATTTGTCTTATTCGGTCAACTGTTTTATATGTACATATACTAACGAAGGTCATGCATACCAGCGAAGGTCAAGCGTACGCGTCGCTGTAAGTAGTTCGGTTACAGTGAAAATATAATTCGTATTTTCACTAGTTAAAATATGGGTTCATATCAGTACACTCTGAACGATAGAAGAATGGCAATACAGGCATAGCTTATATGATAATTGGTATTATATCATACTAGTATATTGATGGTGCAAATACAGCAATCTGATTGGTCGACACGCGAAGAGAACCGTGGTATATTGGCGATATACCACGGCTGGCATACGCGCGAGCTCTCAGCTTGAGCAAAACTCCGTTTATGACGTTCCACGCCAGAATTTCAATATACTGTTATCATATGATAGCAATAAATTACACCCAGCGACGGTATATCACTCGATTTTGACCACTTCACTTCATATATGCACTCGCTATCGCTCGTGCATATATGTCGTGAACTGGTCAAAATCTCGTGGTGTACTATTGTTGGGTGTGTTTTATTGTTTAAATAATCGATTTATCATATACCCATGCCCAGAAATTTACTAATAGTGCGTAAAACCTGAAATTTTGAGGCTTTACTTTATTACGCCTTGCGCATAAACATCGGAATATTTAGGTGAACAGGCTTCATTCATAAACTATACGATGAAGTCAACATCACGCGCGACATCGCTGCATGTCCTCAATGTCTCAATGAACCCCAAGAAGAAAGACAACGGGATTCAAAAATCGTCATACAGGAGAAACCTTTTAAGGTGCAATATGCTAATACAATTGTAACTGAACAAAAACTGTCCTCTGCTTTATATCTATCCTGATTTCGATCGCGCTCGATCGTAGTACGGCACGGAGCTCGCGCGGAGAGGGACCGACATTTTGTTTGTTTACCTTGTGAGTTGCCATGTCAACAGTCGTCGCGCGCGACATCGCTGTCACGGAACGCGCTTACTACCTATTAGGGGGAAGACCATGCACCCTGAACAGTGTAGGCGCCGTGCGAACGGCAGAATGTTTGCTAGAGCTTGTCCAAAAAATTTACAAGAACGTTTACAGAAAAACCATGGGAAAAGATTACAAGACTCGACATGTTATTTCCATATTTTGCAACCAAAAATACCCGTGTTCCTCGAAGCTCTTCAAATTTTTACGTCGGCGACATCGCCTTGCGGGCAGGGAGCGGCAGCCATTTTGTTTGTTTACGTTGTTTACCAACAAACTGCTAGAGAAGACTCCAAAACCGATGACGTTTATCGTGCATATCTCGACGTTTACCGTGAAATGTCACAGCTGATATTTTACGGTAAACGTCGCTAGGATGAAGTGATATGGGTATGGGTATATGATAATATATATTTTCAAAATGCAGTGAATCTAAAGTTTAGTATGGTAGCAATAGTTTACTTGAAGGATGAAGAGGTATATATTTAGGGTAATGAACCTCAATGTTTGCATTAATGATACAAACTAATTTAAGTCAAAAACTGGATACTATTTTCTGAAATTTAATTTTTCACTTGAAACAAGAGTAAATGTAGAAAAATAGTATTTAGCATTATCTATCCTCATTCTCATAGGCTGTGAGGCGGCATTTTCAGTAAAATATAAGGTGTTTTTTTCTCGACCTTTCTTCTGCTTTCTTCTAATCATTGGGATATATCCATGCACCTTGCGTCTTGCTTTCTGTTATTGAAAAAAAACGTGGTTTTTTTTTAGATTTCACTAGTATTTATCCTCATGTTGTTGTGGTATGTGTGCTTTTTTCTTTAGTTATTTCCCCTGTCTCATCATGGCTATTGTGTACAAAATCGCAGGTTTTCAGTCATTGCTATTTAATTTCTACAGTGTCCAGCAATGTACAAGTTTTACAGTGTTTGATCATTAGATTTTTCCATCTTTTCTCTCTGATTTCAATTTTGCTTTTCCGGCTCTGTAAAATTGTATTGTTTTGATCTGTACTTTTCTTTACGGGTGTTTGATGTTAGAATGAAACCTTCATTTAAAAAATCTAAAATCTCCATTGGACTCACTGGGCAATACAAAATAAGCAAATTCTTTTCAGTGGAATACCTAGTTCATTTGTTAAACATATGTAAGTTTAATTATTTGTTGATATTGAACTTAATCGTTTTCTAAAAGGCCTTTGATCGATAAGTATTTAAAGAACAGCAAAATCCTTTTAAAGTATGTAGAGGTTTCGACCACAAAAACCCATTTTTACGACTTTAGAGGTTTACATGAAACCCAAACTCGAAAGGTAAAAACATTTTTATAACCAAAAGCCGATTATTCTGCAAACAGGTGCATCTTAATTTAGCTTATGATTTAAGTAAAGCCCAGATAAAGGGCAATGTCGTGGAACTAATTGGATTCAGCAGTTTTCTCTACCTGTCTTATGTTAACATAGAAATGTGAGTACATTTGATGTATTATTTAAAATTATGATACCAGTCTTACTTGTCTTGCACATTCTTGGATTTGACGTTGTTGCGAGTATAGATTCCACCATGGTATATTATTAAGCAGATTGCAAGCATGCTCAGTAGTTTCTTCGTCCATGCCATTTTCTGCCTGGAAGTGAAGATATTCTGTGAATTACTTTACAAATAAATATAAGATTAAGCAGTAGATAACTAAAGACGGTCTAATCTGTGTAAACTTAACCATCCTTATACATACGCTTAAACATACATACATACATACATACATACATACATACATACATACATACATACATACATACATACATACATACATACATACATACATACATACATACATACATACATGCATGCATGCATGCATGCATGCATGCCTTTAAAGATGCAGACAAACTGCAATTTCAAAGTCCTTTGTTTTTTTGCAGCAGTTGAGCTTCAACCAACAGACACATATACAGTTGTAAGTCTGTTGCTGCGCTGCATTTGTCACAGAAAAATGAACAATGGTTCTTTTACCAGTTCCATAACGCAGAGCATCCTAAGGGTACACAAAGCGTGCATTACTCATAGAACTTTTCGCTGTAGGTTATGCGCAGGGCATGTTACTCACAGAACACTATGGAAGGTTACACCACAGGGGCTCATAAGTGGCTATATAAGTCAATATTACAGCGTTTTTCTTTCTTTTTCAATGTTAAAAATAAACTAGCTGAAGAGCACAACCCTTGTGTAGCTGTCTTTTGTGTCGCTTGTATTGGCATGTATAGTGCGCCCTCAATAGGGAGTGTGATCATATGTAAATGCGACCTTCAGTTCCGTTACCTCTAGCCATGCCTACTTCCTGTCCTCGCTATGCTTATAAGTCAATATTACAGCGTTTTTCTTTCTTTTTCAATGTTAAGAATAAACTAGCTGAAAAGCACAACACTTGTGTAGCTGTCTTTTGTGTAGCTTGTATTGGCATGTATAGTGCGCCCTCAATAGGGAGCGTGATCATATGTAAATGCGACCTTTAGTTCCGTGACCTCTAGCCATGCCTACTTCCTGTCCTCGCTATGCTTACTGTAATAATTTTAGTACAGTAAACACAGCGACGTCAGTAAACACAGCGACGTCTGTACGCATGGCCGGCCATATGGAGAGGGAAGTAGGCATGGCTAGAGGTCACGGAACTAAAGGTCGCATTTACATATGATCACACTCCCTATTGAGGGCGCACTATACATGCCAATACAAGCTACACAAAAGACAGCTACACAAGTGTTGTGCTCTTCAGGCTCAGCTAGTTTATTTGTAACATTGAAAAAGAAAGAAAAACGCTGTAATATTGACTTATATAGCCACTTATGAGCCCCTGTGGTTACACCCTGACCTGAATTTTCGTTGCCGATGGACACGAAATACGCTAGGTATTGTTTAAGATTGCAAATTTATGTCATTCTTGTATAACAATCCGTTGTACAAACAAGCTAGGTATTTTTTGGTTTTTGAGTATGTAAGCTTATATGGTGTTTGAAGCAGCCAAACCAAATTGAATATATTGTTGGATAACCGGAAAAAGGTTTATAGGGAGGCTCTTTAACGTATGTCTAATATCCATGTCTCTATTTACTTCATTCTATGTGTCACTCTGAGCTGAGATCTTAGCCCTCATTGTGCAGAATTCTGGGATGCCTCTGCGTCTCGTATTCAAAAGCTGACCTAAAGGTTTACAATCTAAAATGGCTTGTCAATTTCGGCATTAATCTTAGTCTAGCCTAAGTGACATACTAGAGTAAAAGCTGAGCCTGGAGTAGTCGGTAACGAAAGACATGTTGTTTTGACGCCTGTGTGGTCATAAATGAGTCTAGATGCGCTGTTATCAAGTTGTATTTCGCAAGACAAACTTGATCGTCATTTACCACAATTGGTTTCTATCTTCTCAATTGAGTTTCAATCCACAAACGAAATCAACTCCGTAGTCCATCCATATGACCTAGAATTATTCCTCAGCTAATTTTGAAATTTTGATAAAGGGTGACATTCTGTAAATCATAGGAAGCTGAGTAATCGGTGAACTGTGAGAATTACAATGCACTCGACAGGTATACTTATATATAATCCCCTCCCCCCCCCTCCGTATTCCGAAAGAGTGTGGCTGCGTAGCGGCCGTATCCCCCCTCGCCTACGGCTCGGAGGGATACGGCCGATTCACGGGGAATCACTCGTCCACGACGAAACCACACTCGTTCGGAATACGGAGGGATTATATATTTATCACATGCATAGACCCAGTATTCATTGAATAAACCTTTCAGGAATGATAATTACTGTGAAAGAACGAGCGGTCGTGACTGGGTCACAGCTGACTTGACTGCTCTCAGCTGTACTTGTCGAGATTAACTTGGAGCACGCCGAAGCTGCTCCTATGGATAATTAGCATCTCTCGTAGGGCTTTTTATGTGCGAACCAAGCAGAAATAGGAAAGACTATTGATTTTTAATGCAAGGTATTTATTTGGTACTGACTATAACATTAATTTGAGTGAAAATTCATTTATAAAATCATTGTACGTGCAAGCGGGACGTCGCGACACTCAGCCGCGGTTACCGAGAACAGGTTATTTTGTCAATATTCAAACATCATTCAAAGAATTCTGCTCTGCAAAGTTTGTGTGAAATTTTCAAAATTACCAATTATTAATATTTTTACTGAAATTGTCAATTGTATTTTTAAAATTTCAAGAATAAAATGAGCTTGTTTAAATATAATGAAGAACAGAGTTCGGCTCTGACTCGATCGACTACAAGCAACGATTCTTTCTTAGCTCAGACGCGAGACGACTGAAGTTCAACAACAAGGTGCAACAGGAAACGTATAGGTGATGGAAAATATGCATGGACAAAACGATAGCTTGCACCTTTAAATGCACTGATAACCTTGTAAATTCGTCGCTCTTGAAAAATAAAATAGCGTTTCTTCTGATGAGTTTCAAGTCAGGGTTATCGTCATTGCTGTTAGCAATGATGAACTCTCTTCTCTTCCTCGGCTTGACCCGGGGGTTCGACTCGTTGACTGCCGCGGCAGCATTTATCGTGATGTTGAACTTGCAACCCGTCAATGTTGCTTCAGAAAACATTCTTACTGCTGCAAGGATGGTTGGAACGTGTCTTGGGTTATCGGCTATGTTTGTTATGTTGTTTGATGAACATCGACAGGGGTTCTTTTGACGAGGTAGACAACACAAAATGTCGGTAACATAGCGTATTAAGATGTCTGTGGTGTAGAAATCAAACGTTTCAATCGCAAATCAACGATAAAGACACACAAATTCATAAATATTCTAGTATCGACGGTATTTTGTATTTTATACATATATTTTTATACTCCATATTTCCTTATGCTTCATTACCCTCCCACTTTTGCATTTCAGGGATTTGAAAATAAGTTCTGAACAGCTGTTTTTCGTTGACGTTTTAAATGTAGTCCGGGTCCCATATCCACCACATGTGGAATATCGATTCATCGTAGTCATATACGTATAGTGTGACGTCATACTATAGGGATAACGGGGTCTATAATGAATGTTGCTGCCTAAAGTCGATAGACATCTCGTTCTTTATTTGGTTGCGCTCACTAATTTCGTGACATGAATATGAGACCATAGCATGGTATTCGGTAATATGACAGAACCCCACGGCTAGAGAGTGCAAGCATTCCGTACTGGGGGTATTTGCACGAGTTGCTGGAGGTGTATTCTTGCGCAAGTCCTCGCACGAGCGATAGCGAGTGCGAGGGCAGCAAGAATACACCTCCAGCACGAGTGCAAATACCCCCAGTACGGAATGCTTGCACTCTCTAGCCGTGGGGTTCTGTTATTATTACATATGTTTTAATTTTACTTTGAGAATAAACCGAAAAATAAATCTGAAACCGCCTGTAAAAACGAAAGAAATGCGACCGCACAACCAAGAAGAGTTCTGCGGAATGATATTCATTGTTGACGCTGTTTGTGAAGAGGCGCCACCGCGATGATGTCGTTGACTTTTCATTGGCTTAGGAGTCCTGCATTCCCACTTTTGATTGGATAAAGCTGTTTACTTATTTACAGGTCACAAGGTCAAGTATTAGCTCACCCAGTAAGAGTGACAAAAGGCAGGGTTACTTCCGCGTTCAATGGCTGGTGGTCCGAGGAAAATTAATGAAACAAAAGACTGATATTCCTTTGAAAATTTTAATCAACATGGTAAATAAACATGAATTATAATTATTACATAAATATCAACAAAGCAGCAATCTTTGGTCAACATGACGACATTTTTAACGCAAATATTGGCGACGGACGGCATCGACACTGATATTCAGTGCAGTGTAACTGTAAACAATCGAAAACTGATCGACCGCGTACCGAACAAACATTAACACGGTAAAGATCACGTACGGAAGTTTCAAACATATAATGAGTTCAATTATGTCTAAAGCAAGTAAATCTATTGAAAAATGAAAGGGTCACTTGAAAGTCACCGATCTCAGAGAGCTAGTCATCGTCCGAATCATACAAAACCATAGGACGTCGTCTCTTGGTAGGGGGATTTTCAATGGAATGGTGGTCACAATTTGCGGTGGACGTGTTCCCTGCTACGTTGAAATTGAAATCAAAGTTCCGCCAGTAATGGTTGCGTTGGCAAACATGCCTGCGACAGCACTGCTTGCTTGCTGTTACGATATACTCGGGACCGGATTATTAAGAATGGCTTTACCTGAAAGCGGCGGCGTTTCAATAGGCAGGAGCGCCCGGTCGTGACTCTGTTGCTGTGGCTCATATTTCGAACGGGCGCCGGTTAAAATATAACTCATCTGCTTCTGCTGGTCTTCCGAGGCGATCGCGTATCTGTTCAGGCTATTTACGTTCTTGTGGCCGCTCAACTGAGCCACTGTGTTTGGCGGAACCCCTGCGTGTAGTAAACGGGTTATCGACGTTTTCCTGGCACTGTGGTTCGTCAACTTGCCCTCGAGACAAGCGGCTGTGCACATACGTTTCATAATGGTGTCGATCTTGTTGCGTCCCATCGGCTGCGTCCGAAACCAAACACCGCTCTGTACACTTGACGAAGTTGTTTGGATTCCGAGGTAGAATGGGGAATCTGGAAACTTCATCTTTTGCGGTCTTCGAAATTCATATTCTTTAAAGACTCGTGCAGGGCATGTCGCTGGGCTATCCGGCGTAGCATATATGCTTTTGGTGGAAACTTTCTCGTATTTCCCGGCTCGCCTTTACGGGTCTTCGTCACTCGCTCGTTGTACAGTAAGGGACTGGACATAAATTACAGGGGGGTGGGTGGGCCGGTGTTTTTCGAAAAACCACTGCGTAAAAAATAGTGACCCTTCAAAAGTTCATGCACAAAAATTAGTGACCCTCCCCCTTATCCGTGCATAAAAATAAGTGACCCTCCCCTGTTACTCAATACCCCCCAAAAAACCCGCAATGTGTTAAAGACCCCCTTCTGACTTGCTATACTTTTTAAGTCGCCCTCCCCAAAGGAAGGCAAAATGTGGCCGATATAACGAGTTGTCCAAAAAATATCAAATCGTATGTGTGTTATTCATGTAAATGTACTTTGCTTGAAGTGGCAGGTAAAAAGTGCATGCCTGTACAAAAAATGTAATTTTTAGATTTTATCGATAATGTTGTAGTCGACTATAAGAAAACTACGAACGTGTATTTTCCAGTATAAAACTAGCTATATCTATTCATATACAGATGTTTAATAACTGATATAGATATACTTGATTAGCATGGGTTGTTTACAAGTGCACATGTGAACAAGATATTTGATTTTGGAATTTCTGTCAAAA
>LD343673.1:0-48598 GCA_001465055.1 Ptychodera flava | reverse complement strand
AACAACTTCGTCAACGTGTACCAAACCGTGTTAATAATTGAATCGGGGGTGGAGGTACCTAGATGCCCGCTCTCGATCAGTTTCAATTCGTCGGCCTCTGTTATCGCTGACGATTTGAGCGGTAGGTTGCCCTTTCCTTATGCTTTCAACTTCTTTCGCTTCGCGGCAAGCGACTCTCTGCTCTTCTTGAACTCGTCGTCCCGTATAATACTCTTCGGGTACTGCATTTCTCGTAGATGTCTGTCGATGCTCTTTTGATAGCTCGACAATGAGTCTGGTTCATATTTATTGCCGTTTTTCATCCTCACCGACCAGAAGAATGACGCCAGCAGATCATCGACTTCACTCAATGGTACTTGATGAACAGGACGCGTATCTCCTCTCATTTGGGTTTTCCACTCGTGAAAAACTGCCACCTCACGCCTGGTTTTTGTTGGCCGTGTTGGGATTTTTCTGTTGAGCAATTTGTCGATCCACTTCTTCGTCCGTCACTTCCACAAATCTCTGCACGTCAGACGTACTTTTGCTCCACCCGGCTGCAGGATGACTGGCCGTCGATGATGATGTTGACGGCAATGTAGATTGTTGTTGTTCCGCAATCGGTACCTTGAATAACATGTCTTCTGGATAGTAAAATTCATCGTCTAGTTGTGACAAATAAATGCAATTTTCCTTGTCGTAGTTTTCGTCTGTGCAATCGAAATCCTCCATCATGAAACGTTGAAACGGTACTGCGACTTGTTAAAAGGCTTGCAGACGACAATTTTTGGTTCGTTTATGTAATAGATGTTTACAAACAAAAATTAATTCCGGCTATTATTACTAATTTGCATACAGGTATGGCATAATGTTTTCGGTATGGCACTGCAGTGCAAATACCGGTAGTACGCGCGCGCTACGATGCAAGTAATCTGTGGTACATATGTAATAATTTTTCGTTCGGATTTGAACACGCGACATACCATGCCTACTACCCAAACAAAGACGTCAATGAACAAAAATTCTCTGCTACATTTCCACTTCTCAAAATGTGGTTACATATCCTAGTTCATTTTTACTTTACCCTTTCAAAAGAATTCATGTATCGTTTAGCCGTAGCGCAACACCGGCAAACGTGCTACGTCATATCTTATATTCTTCATGGTGACAGAATCTATGGGGGCCCGTTCTGGTCAAAATTATGTTTTATTAATTTTAGTATGTTAGAATTAATTTTATGTAGACTGGAATTAATTTACTAGCACCTCGAATTAATTGTATGTTTCTTTTAATTAATTTTTATATGCTGTAATTAATTTTGTGTAGTCATGCCGAATTAATTTTATGTGTTCTAATTAATTATTTCTGCTTATCTTTGCTGTAATTAATTTTATGTAGTCTAGAATTAATTTTGCTAACATTTCAAATTATTTATATGTTTTTTATGTGCCGGAATTAATTTTATGTAGTCTAGATTTAATATATTAATTCCTTCAATTAATTTTGAGTTCAAAATGTTTTCACGTGCTGCAATTAATTTAATGTGTGCTAGAATTAATTTCTACAAGTGTCTTGAATTAATTTTGTGTTCAGTCGGAGTAATTATGTGTGCTCACTTGAATTAATTATGTGTTTGAGCGAATTAATTATATGTTTTCCCTCGAATTAATTTTATGTGTTTGCTCGAATTAATTATATGTGTTTGCTCGAATTATTTTCGGCCGATCCCACAGTCCTTTGCGCAGTCTTTCTTAAATCAATATGGCGACTCCCGACCGGAGTGGTATTATTCAGGCGCTCGAACCGTGATCAGATCTGTGAAAATGGTAATCAATAAACTGATCACAAAAAATTTTGTAGTGTCTCCTTTCTGAGGGATCGTGTATGTGATTGCCCATAGAGCGAAGCCCGACCAATTTTGTGTTTACGTCAGACGCGAACGTTCACCCTTTCTATCGGGCTTTGCCAATCATCGTATACTGTAGTGTAGCGCAGTGTACACCGTACGCGTACGCAGCATTCAAAAATGAAATCTGCCAAACAGATATCTACAAATATGAAAACCAATAAAGAACTTAACAATGACCACCAGGAAATGTCTCCAAGCTTGATTACTGTCAAATGTCCCTAATTACAAATATGGCATTCGGCAGTTACACCTGTATCTGTATACAGATCGACACAGGCACTTAAACTGTCACTACGCGAAGCCAGCCTGTTTTCTCCTCCGGTATACAGGCCGGCTTCGCGTATAGCAACAGTTTAAGCGCCTGTGTCTATCTGTAGGCCCTATATATATACAGATAGAGATGAAACTGTCGAATGCTATACTTGTAATTAGGGACATTTGACGGTAATCAAGCTTGGAGACATTTCCTGGTGGTCATTGGTTAAGTTCTTTATTGGTTTTCATATTCGTAGATATCTGTTCGGCAGATTTCATTTTCGAATGCTGCGTACGCTTACGGTGTACACTGCACTACACTACAGTATACGATGATTGGCAAGGCCCGATAGAAAGGGTGAACGTTCGCGTCTGACGTAAACACAAAATTGGTCGGGCTTCACTCTATGGGCAATCACATACACGATCCCTCAGACAGGATCACTACAAAAGTTTTTGTGATCAGTTTATTGATTACCATTTTCACAGATCTGATCAAGGTTCGAGCGCCTGAATAATACCACTCCAGTCGGGAGTCGCCATATTGATTTAAGAAAGCGTGCGCAAAGGACTGTGGGATCGGCCGAAAATAATTCGAGCAAACACATATAATTAATTCGAGCAAACACATAAATTTTATTCGAGCGAACACATATAATTAATTCGCTCAAACACATAATTAATTCGAGCGAACACACATAATTACTCCGACCGAACACAAAATTAATTCAAGACACTAGTAGAAATTAATTCTAGCACACATTAAATTAATTGCAGCACGTGAAAACATTTTGAACCCAAAATTAATTGAAGGAATTAATATATTAAATCTAGACTACATAAAATTAATTCCGGCACATAAAAAACATATAAATAATTTGAAATGTTAGCAAAATTAATTGTAGACTACATAAAATTAATTACAGCAAAGATAAGCAGAAATAATTAATTAGAACACATAAAATTAATTCGGCATGACTACACAAAATTAATTACAGCATATAAAAATTAATTAAAAGAAACATACAATTAATTCGAGGTGCTAGTAAATTTATTCCAGTCTACATAAAATTAATTCTAACATACTAAAATTAATAAAACACAATTTTGACCAGAACGGGCCCCCATAAGAATCTGTAGCAATTTTGTTTCAGTGTCATTCTTTGTTTGTTTATGGCTATTCGTTGTTTCGATAAAGTTTGTGTACGATGTGAAATAGTCAGTGTACGTGTTGTGTGCTTCATGAACTCTACTGCGCGTGGAGGGATCGCTGTCAAAAAAGTAACAACTTAGCTCGGTTATTCAACCACTCTTTTTTAGCGTTGGGATTTGGCCGAGCGGTTTTGTGTATGGCTTCTCGGCTAGGTGACTAGGCGCCGTCCTTTGTTAGTTCGAACCCGATTGAATATGTACCTATACCGTATTTTTCAAACATTGATTGAAAGCTCTGGTGGTCGAAGAATTTTCCCCAAGGCTGCCATTTCCCCAGTTTCAATGGACAAAGTCGGCCATTTTTCATGAATTTGTTTGATAGAGATACTACTTATATTGTTTGAATGTTGGAAGATATGGAATGAATGGGTGACCATGCATATATTCGACCACGGTTTTTGACAGGATACATGAAACCATCGCGAGAATGAATTAATGGTCATGACCTTTTATTCATTTTCGCGATGGTTCCATTTATCTTGTCTAAAACCGGGGTCGAATATATGCTTTGTAACCCATCTATTCAGTATCTTAACTGATAGGACAGAGCAGAGATAACATTCTGGCTTTTTATCTAACCTGATACGTCATACAGGTGGCGCTCCGGGCAGTTTGTGTGATAATACAAGGAATAGAATGGCCTGATATCAGTACCATATTATTTATCTGGTCAGAGATGTTTAATGCTGTAAATTCACCTTTGACCCACTGAATAATTAATCAACATTAACTGAAAATAACTAATTTAACCTTGTACAATGTCCGAATCACTTAGATTTCGTAAAAGGCGGCCTCTTTGTTCTCGTTTTACGTATTCAAATTATGACGTTGCCAAACTTTGCATCATGATTGTTTTTACAACGTGCAAAACGATGAACGCATACTTTTCTTTACGGTTTTAACTAGAATTTAACTGTATACTTTCTGTTCATTAGGGCACTGTATATCTTAGTCCCAGAAGAGAGGGCGCTGTTTGCAGACCATGGTCATCTAACTGTTATCTACTTCATGATTTCGGGTTACTCGCAACAAATCATATATGGCAGTCACTTTTACCAACGTTACAATTTCTTATCTGGTACAAAAAAAAACATAAGTTGAACTGGCCTGTTACATCGACTCTGCAAAAACAATTACACCGTAATAAGACATAATATTCTGTCTATTCCAACATCATCATACATGTAAGGGCACTATTTTACAAGAGGTATAGCCACAAACTGATGACGTCAAAACCGCCGTACATAAAACACAGGCGACTTGTGATTACGGCACAAACAAACAAACAACTTCTAAAATAAATTTCAACTTTCTTCTAATCACTTTCACAATGTTCGACTGCAAGTGGCGACCAACACACATATTTTAGGGTTAGAGTTAGTTCATATACGCACTAGTACTGAAATAATTCCGTCTCATTTCAGGTACATTATCACTTACGGTCCCGGTCGACAGTACATCAAGACAGAACCGCGCGCTATGTGACAAGTTTCCTATGTACGAGATTAAATATCTGAGTAGTTAATTATATCGTGTATAGCCATAAATGGAAAGTCAAACTTTTGATTAGGTTGTTCAAACAAGTTTATTTCTTTTCAGGCAAGCCAGTAAAGTAAATATACGAGCAGACGATGTTAATATCTTTGAACTGTTTATTCGTGCTGCAACAAAAAGCACATGAACGAGTTTAATGTGAAGCCTATACTGTGTTCCATAATCTGCTCATTAATTCCTTCGACATTGATAATGATTCGGCATAATTGACGTCTATAATTCTTGGAGATAAAGTGACTAGTACCCGCCACAACAACGTTAACACGATGGAATGCATTTGGATGCACGCCATCATGTGGTGGAAGCATTTCCGCGATGAAACCGAGGCACGGATATCACTTGTTCAACATATCAGTTCTTTATCCTTTGAGTTAACAAGACCTTTCATCATCCCGACGCAAGCACAAAAGCATGTTGTGCCAAATTTTTGGGACGGTCTGACAACGAATGACACATCAAAGTTTACTGCTCAGGAGGCCGCCGCTGATGTGACTTAGAATGCACAAACCAGACAAAGAAATTATTTCGTGCTTGTGACAGTATATGGACCCTGCATAACACATTAGCAGCCGATTTTTTGCCCATTTTGTTTTTAATGCACTGCATCAATTGGTGGAATTTTCATCTTCCACGATTGTTGTTAACATTTTTATTTTTGATGCATTTCATACACATTAACTTATGGATAACTTTCATGTAACCAGGATTATGACAAAAAGTGGCAACATAAGGTTCGTATTGTAAAAAAGATGGAAACGATAATACTCAACATTAAATATCAAACACAATTTAGTCAACGTATCTAACGTTCCAAACAACCACACTTCTGTGTATATGTGCGATTGCGATAAATGATACGAAAGTATATTAAATCAAATTATAAAGCTGCACAACAAACACGGCAAAATAAAAATGTTGTCGCAATCTAGGCTTTATATCCCGGGAGTAATTTTATTTAAAGGCGGAGCCCCCCTTTGAAAGGACGCGAAGATATAGCGGCGTTTATTGTGTGAGTGGACACCAAAGAGGCAACACGCGGGCACACGCTTCAGACTATGCCATTTTTTAGTTTTCTCCGGCCGCAAACGCAAACAGACTTCCAAGCGGTCAGCGCGAAGCTGCTGCCGATCGAACTCAGTGGTTATATTCAATTTCTAACGCGACCGGAAGACAACTTTTTCAGGAAATTCTAGCGTTGGTGGTGGGGAATCAATGACCATTGGCGATTCGAACCGACCGTCAATCAAATGCTCGTATAATAAACTCTGTTTGCAGGTTTAGCAAAAGGCGACAAAAGGTTGAGATCAGTTTGTGTAATTAATGTTATATAGAAATCAAAGATCATACTGGCCATCAGAGAGGAGAACTCCACTAATGCGAAAACCTGGGATTGAAAAATTGCGGCTTTAATGATTAAATGCCCATCTTCCGGGAGTTATGCTAATGATTTACGGGATCTTGCAGTCATAAATTATATCAAGTTGAAATTTTGATACACCGAACGCAGCTATTGTTGTCGAACTGCAAATATAACATCAAGAGCGCTGCAGAGTGCGGGCTAACGTTTGCAGCTAATGTCTTTGCTAGACGTAGGATGGTTCTGATCGATAGTTTACGGAATATTTTTGTGATGAAGGATATGTTTAATCGTCCGTCAAATGACTTGATGATTTGAACCTTCTCTATCGTTTTCTGAAGACCATACGGTATTTGTAATTTATTCAGTAGAACTTAGGGAGCGCTGAGTTATTATGGCCGGGGATGGGCCGGCAAATTCTTCTTGGGCATCAGTCAAAATAAGTGAACCCCTCCTACCCATTGCACAAAAAAAATGATGACCCACCTTTTAAGATGACAGAAATTTCATGCCCCCCCCCCCCGCACATTGCTTGAGTATACCTGCACACACATACACCTCTGGAAGGGGTTGGGGCGATAGAATCCAAAAAAAGATTCTCAGATTTTTTCAAATGACTCTCCTTACAAACTCACAAGGTGTTAATGTTCAAATTTCCCCTTCTGACTTGCTATAATTTTGAAATTACCCCTGAAAGGGATTGGACGGAAATTACAGGTGGTTAGCAATATTTTTGCGCAAGCGTGTGCGAACATAATTTTAATATTTGGATTTAATTGATACTATCAGCTGTTGATAATGTTGATTCACTATACATGGTAGTCTATGGAAAACTATGTAATACTTTTTCAATACAAAACTACATCTATGCATTTATAGATATTTGACAATTGACATAAATAGGGTTCTTACAACTGGTATGAGGATAAAAAAATTGACTTCAGAATTTCTCCAAAAATGTTCATACACTATACATGGGAGTCTATAATAAAATTGTGAATAATTTTTGTGCAATGAAAAACTTGCTATACTTGTGCATATACAGACGTTGAATAATTAACATAATTGTATTTGATTAGAATATGATGGTTAAAGGTGCATATTATGCCTAAAAGAAATCTGATCTTTGAATTTCAGTGAAAATGTCCATCCACTATACATGGGAGTCTATGACCAAGCTATGAATATTTTTTTCCAATTCAAAACTATCTAATGTGTGTATTTATGAACGTTTGATAATTCATTTTAAAGTACTTAGTTAGACTAGGATGACTAAAGGTTGATATGTGTACAGGTAATTGTTAAATAATTTCCCAGACAAAACTTAACATATCTCTAATATGTAAGTAATGGGAATTGTACATTGCCCTAAGTGAGCTCGATTTACAATAAGACAACCCTCAGAGTTGCCTAGTCAAGATGTTCATGTGACAGATAATTATCCTTTCGTTCAGATTTACAGTTAAATGATGCAGCGAATCATTTTTATCTCTCAGAACATTTCTGAACACTGATACTGCTTTTTGACGGGACGGATACTTATGGAAATTAAGTGACCCCCTCCCACCCCCTTTGAGCTGTTTGAAAAATACATGACTCCCCCTTTGCAGTTTTCAAATTTAAGGTGACCCCCTGGATTTTGCTGGCCCACCCCGGCCGTAATAACTGAACGTTACCTTAAGTTTTGGTTTAGGTGTAGCTTGCAGGTTTATCACAAGGTTCGATGCCCGCATTAAGCAGTACGACCAGAGCCACGACTCTGACGTTACTATGCTAATCGATCGACGGATTACTGCCTTCTACTATTGTCTGGAGAGCCCTAGCAACCCTCTCGGATATTGGGAATCGCTAAAGGTTAAGGAATTTCCTTGGACACGCCTTCCATGTCTAAAATTATCGCATCACGTTTTATTGTGAGAATTTACAGTATCGATTGCGATAGACCAGATTTTTTCTCACTCGCGTGCAGGACAAGAGTTCTGACAGTACAGAGATAACATTGGCTGTTTATTTACTCTGGGCAGTTCGTGTGATAACTCGAAGTATAGAATGGCCTGATATCAGTACCATGTTAACTGCTGTAAATTCACCTTTGCCCCACTGAATAATTAATCAACATTAACTAAAAATAACTAATTTAACCTTGTACAATGTTCGAATCAATTAGTTTTCGTAAAAGGCGGCCTCTTTGTTCTCGTTTTACATATGTACTCAAATTATGATGTTGCGAAACTTTGCATTGTTTTTACAACGTGTAAAAGGATGAACGCATATATACCTGTGTTTAAGACTTCAAAAGTATTATGTAAAATGTACTCACGGATGCAAATTAAAACCGCTCTGGTCATGAAAATGAATTATAAACATCTCGACAAAAAGACAAAACAAAATTTGCACTCGCAATATTTCACGGAAATAAAGTGTCTCCCCCTCCCCCGAAGACGTACAAGACCTAATTGTCACCATTTCAGGAGATAGTGGACATAGACGCAATATAATCGATAAACCGCACAGATTTCTAAAAATGTAGAAAACCAACTTGAAGGAGGATGGAGCTACTTCATGATATCGTACTAAGTATGTAATGAAATGTTATCAGTACCTTGCCAAGTAGTACGTCAGGAATGCTTAAAACTGTAAATTCACCTATGTCCCATTCAATAATTAATCGACATCAACTAATGACTAATTTAACCGTAGAATTACCGAATCACTTAGTTTTCGTAAAAGTAGCCTTTTTATTCTCGTCCTACACATTGCTACAAATTATGACATTGTAGTCTTCAAGCAATCTTGTTGGCATGGCTGTTCGAACAGTCAGATTGATCATTTCCCGAATTGACAAGTCATTAACGTAGTCTAACATCTCATAATAAGAATTCCCATGATTAGCCAATCAAACTATAATAAGTGCGCCACCAAGGAAAAATTTACATAGTCAAGGGTCACACCACTCGTCCCGGCTCCGTCTCGAGTTAAGTGTTTGGAATAATCATACCCTGTCGATTGCTTGAGCGCCGAAAAAATCATTTCTATTTTGTCTTATTTCAACGATCTGCTCACAAAGATAGATATGATTTTTGTTTTAAGTTGCCACATAAATCTTAAATCATAATCATAAGTTATAAGACTTGTAAATGATTACCTGAGCATGACCTCGATGTACGTGTGACGTATTCTACATGTGATCGGGTTATCTTTTGGAAGAATAATTACTTGCAAATTTGGAAATGACTTGCACTGTAGAAAGGTTAATTATAATGCAATAGCGAGAGAGAACTATTCGATACAACAACAAATGTTTTATATTTTGTTGAATCACTGCTGAAAGGGACAAAGTCGGCCATTTTTCATGAATTTTGTTTGATGCAAGATACTACTTATATTGTTTGACATGTTGAAAGATACAGATTGAATGGCTGACCATGCATATATTCGACCCCGATTTTAGGCAAATTAAATGAAACCTTTGTGAAAATGAATTAATGGTCATGACCATTAATTTATTTTCGCCATGGTTTCATGTATCCTGTCTAAAAGCGGAGTCGAATATATGCATGGTCACTCATTCAATCAGCCTCTTTCAACATGTCAAACAATATAAGTAATTTCTCTTATCAAACAAAATTCATGAAAAAATGGGCAACTTTGTCCCTTTAAATTTGTAATATTGCATTTCTACTTGAAAGAACCTGTACGTCAATGACATAGATATGCTGAGAAATTGTAGACAGCATTCAATTTTGAATGTTCGGTGACATTATATTTCTGCTTAAATATTAAAAAGTCGCTGAGAAGACAACCCAATCGAAATGTTTGCACCCTTTGTGCTAATACAAGAAAGCGTTGTGACATCAAAACAATGAATGTCCTTTACAGAATCCGCATTTCAAATTAGTGGTAAACTTAAGTTCTTCAGAAATTCATCATAGTCTTGTATGTGATTAAAAAGTGATTTGCTCTGGGTTTTTTTGTGAATCGATCACGTGTAATCCTAAATAATTCATACAGATCAACTTTAAAATCGTGTCATGCAAGCCTATACTTGTGACGAATGTGTATTATCCCACAAGACTCCCGCATTTTAGTCAACTTATGGTACAAAGTCTCTTAAGTCAGACGTCTGTACAAAAACCTCGCGACCGTCGCAAGATTTCTTTGCAATTTTAAATGCCTGTGTTTGTGAGCAACAAGTGTCGTACATTAGGAATATGATACCGGTCACAAATATTGGTAGAGTAACATTCACGATTTCCTTTGAGCCAACTCAAATGGCCATACAATATCCCAGAACAAGAAGTTCTTCTCAGTGTACAAGCCATTTTATGGTATTGTAAATTGTGATTAAAGATATTGCAGTTGTTCGCAGAGTGGTCTTTTCGGTGATGAATCAAACCATGGCAAAATGGAAACCGTCGTACAGCAAGTTACTAATAATATACAACTCACCTGAAGACGGTTACAACGTTACACCTAATGACGCTGGTATCGTTGGATAGAATCACAAATTATGGAAATACTTTCTGTGAAGTCTTGAAGCTCGATTTCTATCTTTTAATTAGAGCAGTAGTTAATATTTTATTTTTACATTGACGTTGTCTATTGTTCTATCTGTAATATTAGTAGAACAACACTACAGTATCACTTAACCAAATTTCCAATTCATTGTGGTTTCTGGATTAGTAAGTAGATCATTAAAACATTGCATGAGACATACGTATTATGTCCGACAGATAACGATACTTTAATTTGTTAATGAGAGTTTATAAAACAACCCCAATCGCCGCGTGACGAGCATTGATCTTATAAATTTGTGATACTTAAGCAATTTTGATACCATTATTTTTAAGCAAATTAATTACGAATATTCGGGTTTGTCTTAGAAATTCAACAATTGCATTCAGCAATCGTTTATTTTCCGTACAGAACCGTGTTTTCTTCATGTGATTTTTTTGCACTATGGCGATACCAATTTACGAGCATTTCGAAACGATACTTACAAAACGTTTGTAAACAATTTGTGGTATTCTAATGTTACAAATATTCTGAAAAAAAATGCTGTTACGGACTGACAATAGGCAAATATTTACAAATCTTTTAATAAATCTATGACAACAGAAATAAGCAATGTATACACCGTCATAACCTACGATGACATTTACTAATAATAAAAGCGAACGGCTGATCATGACGGCACGATACGTGGGTGTTGTTTTGATTTCCGTTACTCGTGATGTAAAAAGTTCAGCATTGGCAGATAATGATAACCAGTTGCGCCTGCAATGTGACTGCGCAAGACTAGCCGCATAGCAATTTCTTTCCAACTCACATGACAGCAAAAAAGTCGACAACAGTAATAAGCAAGTCCTCTCTCCACAATGATGTGACTTATTTTGGGGCATTAAAGTGTTATTTTTTATATGGCTCTCAGTGTGCAGCAGCCGCATGTCAAGTGTAGCGGCTGATCGACGAAGAAATTGACTTCGATCTCGAATATCTTGTTTCGCTGTCACATATTCACGTGCGATTGTGAAACCATCTCCGAGAACCTGTAAATCCACTGACACGGAAGAAAAGCTTTGCCACGTTTTGAATAAAAGCTGCATATCATAAAGTTTGTGTAAAAATTGTAATGATGTGGCATTTAAAAGATTCATGTAAAAAGGCTCTTAAAATCTTTTTATCTAATCGAAAAGATTCGATTAGATTCAGATTCACGATGAGACTGAGAAAATACAACGGGGAAAATCTGAGATAAGAGATACCTTTAAATTACAAACTCCCTGGTAATAACGACAACGTTACTGTATAATGGTGATTCATGATCGTTTTGAAAAATCACAACAACAGTATCCATTGCAACTACTCAGCACTTTTGAGTGAGACAGATTAATCTTTTTTTCACATTAACCGTAATTAATATTCAGGGTGTTCTACCGACTTTGGCTACGAACTGAGCTGGTATTATTTTGTTTATACATATCAATTTAAATAACGGAAAGTGCGTTTGACTTTATTTACGTTCATTTTTATCAGCTTGATGCATTTATAAATGAATTTTCATTCATAAAATACATAGAACACAGCACAGTCAAGCATAGTCAGTTTCTACCCACCCATCTAAGAAAACCTACTACAAATCACTAAAAGTGGGAATGCTATACACCACCATATCAGACAGGGATGCTGATATCATTATGCATTCAAGGAAATCACGCCTTTTTGACCACTCTGTATACCATGGATAAAATGAGATAGCATGTTCTATGAGGTGACAATTGTAAGTTAGGACAGGACGGAGGTATGTGAACTAGTTAGGATTTACATTCTGAACATACTTGCTTCATTTGTCAATAAAAGCAATATCGGTCTATATAGAGATGACGGTTTGAATGTACTAACGAACGCTACCAGCAGGAAAGCAGATCTAGAGAGAATAAAAAATGACTTATGAGCTCGGCCTGAAAATGATGTAAACAGAAGTATCGCGAACTACCTTGACGTAACTCTAAAGTTGAGCAATCCTATCCATATGGAAACCCAAATCAGTGTGTCTGTAAGAAATTAAGCCAAGCATCCTCCATTATTAAATAGTTGCAAAGCCCATCTCCTAGATATCCAGCGATGACGGTCTGTTCAACAAGGCATGCAGGGTTCATAGCTAATGGCGGCCAAGTAAAATTCTACTATTTCCGGCCTGGAATTGATGAATTTGGTTTTATGCGTAATTTTAAATTTTGGGATTGGTTTTCATTCAGATATTGTGTGTTTTGTATTCATTATTGAGAATGGATCACGATTTTCGAATTTGGTTCTGCAATGTCTGCAGCAATTTCAAAATTCGTTTTTGAAAATTCAGAAACTGGAATCAAGAAAACAGAAACGAACCATCTTAAATTTTATTTGAATGCTGGGAGTCTCTCGACAAAATGTCACATGTGGGTATCTAAAGTGTACGTTTCTGATGTTACAGTATTTGAAAAGAAAATGTGGACACGTGATTCATCAAATATACATACAAAACTATTTCTGTTGACAATAACTTACAATGACTTCAAATAATTTTCTCTCACCAACATGGTCTTAAAGATTGACAAATTAAATATAATGTGAGGATTCTTCGTTGAAAATAACGGCTTTTCTCTAGTAAGGTTGCCATGTAAATAAACAGACAATACAGCCCTTCGAAATGTAGTTGTGTAAAGTGGACAAGAGGCATGAAGTGAATCTCATCTTCTTGGACTGAAACATTTTGCTATTTATAAAATAGGCAAATTCTGTTTTGAACATCAATGGCTGTATGTCTTCCAGATTGCATTATGAGACTGTGATTCTAGCATCTGAATTTTTATAGTGCGAATTTGTACTTAATGGGATGGATGCATAATACGTAAGTAATACCAAATTATGCAGATCTTCATTTACAATTATATCCCATCTCTATCAGATGCATTCATGTATGTATACAATTCATTTATAAATAAATTGAACAATAAAGGGCTTAGCATACAGCCTTGCCTTGTACCAATTTTACATTCAAAGTAGTCTGTCACACCTTTATTGCACAAAACACAGGACTCTAATTCTGAATATATTGGCCGTAAAGTATGTAAAACTCTGACATGAAGCCCATAGAAAATTAATTTCTCCATAAATAATCATGTCGAACGCAGTCAGAGGCTTTTGAGAAATCAACAAAAATACTATACATTCTACCTTAATTTCCTATTTGACAAATATTTAGATGCTAATGATTGTAAAGTAAGAATGTGATCATAGTGCGATAACCTTTACGAAAGCATGCCCGTGCTTCCGTAATCAAATTCAAACTATCAACCCAGTCCACAAGACGGTTATTAAGAATTTGTGAATATCTTACTGATTAGACAACAGGGATATTCCTCTGTAATTGTTGACGTCATCACAAGAACCCTTCTTGTGTAGGTGGTACATAATTCTCAAGCTCCAGGCTTTCGGAAAATATCCCAAAATGAGAATACTATAGAACAAATATTGCAAATGCTTTGAAATAATGTTAACACTGTATTTAAATATTTCATCTATAAAACTATCTGGGCCAGGTGAGTCCGTTGCTAATGGCGGCCAAGCGGAATTTTAATATTTCCTGAAATCGACGAATTCGATTTTAGGCGTAATTTCAGTTTTGGGGGTTAGTTTTCATTGAGATGTTGCGTTTTTGTTCTCATTAGTAAGAATTTAGAACGATTTTCAAATTTGATTCTGCAGTATCGGTTTCGAATTTCAAACTTCATTTTTGCAAATTCAGAAACCAAAATCGAGAAAACAAAAAACGACCAATCTTATATTTCTTTTGAATGCTAGGGAGTCTCTCGATTAAATGTTATATTCAGGTATCTACAGTGTAGCGAAGATTAAAGGAAGACGTTACAAATGTGCCGAGTTGTCATGGCGACAGGTTTCCTGACCGGTCCCTTCACACCCTGTCAGACAACTTATTTCCCTTGTGACCTTCTCTTGTAACGTCTGAACTCATCGTCGCAAAGGAAAGGTTTGCAGTCGACTACATCATTGCTGGTTATGGAACTTTCTGAAGGTAGTCGACGCTATAGGGCACTTCTCACGCCGAGATCAGCAGCTGTCTGTCTATTTCTGCCAAACTCTCGTTGATTGACTGGACTATTTGGCAGCCCGACATCAAAGTATGCGGGGAATATCATAGATAGTGCGCTATTCCCTACATCCATTCCTTCCATAAATTTGAAACACTGGAAAAATGCCAAAAGTTAAAGCAGTTGTTCCGTTAATATTGGGGTGACTTAATTCCTATCTTTTGTATTGAAAATTACGGTTCGGTTAGCATCGGCGAGCTTCTTTCTGTTTCTATAGTTCATTACAAATGTATGTGATAAATGTGGCGTGAGTGGTTAGTGGGTTATGTTTATGATCCGCCAGCTCTCATTCTGTCAAAGGGGAAAGGGGTACACAAAGTGTGTGAGTAGAGGTGGATATGGGAGGAGGCTGTCCCGGCTGCTTCAGATTTGTTTTAACTTGTTAGACAAAGTTGTGATTTTTGTTTGTGCATTTTGAGGCGGACACTGATACATCTTTCTCCCTTACCATCTCAGTATTTTTTTTGAAAACCGTCTAAGCATACCATCAATCGTTTTTTTTGTTTTTCCAAATCGCCCCCGTTCAATTCTCCCGCCCTCTAGATGTGTTAATCAAAAGACTTTCATCAGCCTTCAAATGAACTAGACTGATGGCATTACGATATCGATGAGAATTTTATTAAATCATATAAAGTCGTATGCAAAGTGCACTACATAACAAATCAGCAATGCGCCGTCTTGCAAATTGCTTTGTCAATAACTTTTGTTATCACATACATAGACCCAGTTATCCCTATAGTTTGACGTCACATTATAGGTATATGACTACGGTGAGTCCATATTCCACATGTGGTGGATATGGGACCCGGACTACTTTTAAAACGTAAACAAAAAATCAGCTGTTCAGAACTTATTTTCAAATCCCTGAAATGCAAAAGTGGGAGGGTAATGAAACGTAAGGAAACATGGAGTATTAAAATATATATAGAATACAAAATAACATCGATACTAGATTTTTTTATGAATTTGTGTTTCTTCGTCGTTGATTTGCGGTTGAAACGTTTGATGACTACACCGCTGACATTTTAATACGCTATATTACCGACATTTTGTGTCGTTTACCTCGTCAAAATTGCCCTTCTCCAGTCGATGTCCATCAAACAACCTTATAAGCATATCCGATAACCCAAGACACGTACCAATTATCCCTGCAGCAGTAAGACTGTTTTCTGAAGCAACATTGACGGGTTTCAAGTTCAACATCACGATCAATGCTGCCGCGGCAGTCAACCAGTCGAGCCCCCGAGGCGAACCGATGAAGCGAAGAGCGTACATCATTTCTGGCAGTAATGACGATACTCCGGACTTGAGACTCATCAGAAGAAACGCTATTTTATTTTTCAAGAACGACGAGTTCATAAGGTTATCAGTGCATTTAAAGGTGCAAGCTACTGCTTTGTCCGTGCATATTGTGCATCAGGTGCATCACGTTTCCTGTATTGTACCTTGTTGAACTTCCGTCGCCTCGCGTCTGAGCTAAGAAAGACTCGCTGCTTGTATGTAGTCTTAGCGATTAAGTCAGAGCCGAACACTGTTCTTCAATATATTTAAACAAGCTCATTTTATTCGTAAAATATTAAACATACAATTGACTGTTTTGTCACGGATCAATAAATTTGCTCGTTGAGGGCGCATTTTAAAATTAGTGGCGGAAATTACATTCGAGATGAAATGAGTAACGTCTGTTTTGAGTGGTTGTCTGACAGCCATTCGATTTCTTTATTTTCTAATAAACTTTAATGATGTTGAAACATTGATGGTATTTTATTTGTGTTTCAAATAGAAAGACTGATAGATTCTACTATAAAGTCCCGGTTTCTTTTATGTGGCCAGTAAGATGATCATGACGACCACAAAACCTATCACCACGCCGTAACTACAGGGCTAAGAAAAGTTCGTGCTGTTCGATCATCAACTTCATCTCACCTGATGTGTCTGAATTCCCAAAGGTCACAGCTAGGGGAATTTCAAGTCTTGCACAGCTTTATGAGAAAATCCACAAAAAGTGCTAATAATCAACCGGATTAACTTTGACAAAGTCAACAACGAACGCGTCAATAAGGTATAACAGGAGCACTTTTGTTATACCTTGCTGGTGCGTTCGTTGTTGACTTTGTCAAAGTTAAGCAGCGTCCACAGATTGGTAATTAACCTTGCTTGAATTGCTTTGGCGCATTAGGCAATCAAACGCATCAGATAATAGATGCAACACAGTGACAAAAGGCTCGCGTAAGATTGTCAAAAGTCAAATACGTCAGACACGGCGAAGGACAAAAAGAAATTGTTACAAAACCAGTGCTAACATAAACCCATGACACCAAAGGTTGGCAGTATTCTTTATTGGCAATACATATCATGTCAAACGTATTAAAATAATATAAACCATAGCAAGAAGAAACCTGTGTTGAGTCCGAGACACCCCTACCCCCGCGCTTGCCCCTGGTGATGGGCATTTTGGGCAGCTCCCTATGACAACATCAACACTTGGAAATGTTTTACGTCGTGAACAAATCTATGACAGCAGTTACGGTAATTTGTCGTCACTATAAATTCACGCTGTCTTGCAAGAAAAACTTTCATGTGAGCTCGGAGCTGAGCATTTGCTCGTTTATTAATTATCTTCATACTTGTACGATTGGCGAGAGAATAGGTATAACCAATTTTCAATAAAGTGAAGTGGTAATAGTGTTACCTCTGATAAGACGTGTAAACGAGTATTTCTGTATTTTTGTTCAGAATAGCTTCAAATAACAGTCTTATGCAGTGTCTCTCCAGTCGTTAGAGGTGTCATTGGACCGTTACAATTGTGAAATTGAAGATAAATACACTGACGGTATAGCGATTGAAGCGATCATAAAATGCTTTGAAATGATCGCGATGCATTGCAATTAAAATGACTAAAATAGCAAATGTTAAACAAAGTCAACTTAGTTATATCAACGTAACACCAACATAAATGTAGCCGTCATATAAAGTATGAAAAACCACAGTGACTGAAAGGAGTAAAGTATGTCAGACTATCAAATACCAAACTCTTCTTATAAATGTACATGTCAGCCCTAAACGTATACAATGTGAGAAGTAATATGCATGGAATTTTACAGCCATATAAACAAAGTATTCAAAGTAGATTACAACATGCTCCTTCAAATGTGTTGATATTCTACTTCAAGTAAGAAATTGACAGAATCTGACATCTTAAATAGAATGAGGAGAATTAAACGGATTTTTCATACAGGCGAGAGTACTTTATGTTGTGCACTTTGTATGGAATGTACACAACAACAACAAGAACAACAACAACAACAACAACAACAACAACAACAACAGCAACAGTGCAGACAATATGAAGACGCATACACAAAATTATGAAGATTGAGGATATGTTGCAATCGGTAAACAAATCAAGGGTCGTAAAGTAAATATAGTGAACTACTTTTACGACAACGTTTAGTTTAGAAGCAATTTTGCGAACTTCAAAAATACATTCCTGATCAAACTCTTTGTACATCCAGTTTTCGCCGGAGACAAATTTACTCCTATACTCAACTGCAACACATCTTTTTGATCCTTAAATCCTGGCAGCATAGGGTTGGTAGATTGTCGCCTATAAGTTTCAACGTCAAAATATAGTAGTTCTCAGTTTTTTGCAAAATAGCCTTATTAGCGATTAAATGTTCTATAAATGTAGATGAGCGGTCTTTAAAAATAGAATTTAAAAAGCGGAGATAAGCTATACGACCTGACGTAAGACTGATTGCAGATTTCGTTTCTTACCTCTGTAAAAATTGATTTTATCTTACCAGACGAACATCAATAAAATATATTAATCTTCATGAACTATGTCGACGTTGCACCACAATTCATGGCGTAAGACTCATATGGGATTTGTTTACGTTCCTCTAGATGTGATAAGGAAACATAAACGTCGTGTTACCATAAATGAGTGAATATCGAAATATAATGAGGGCTGTGGTGTTGCCAACCTAAACTGGTACCTCAACACATTATCAGTGTTGGTGTACTTAAATCGGCAAAATTGTCATAGTTCATTCGCCTTAGCGAGGTCATTAATTCGATGATTTTGTGGATATTATCGTTTTATGGTTAATCGTTCATTATTATTTCATTTTTTAAGCTGTGATAAAACTTTCTGCAGGTCCGCAGCAATATAAAAGACGGTGTGTGCAGCGTCCCAACAGACCTAATTTTGCTTCGTTCATTTTATATGCCTCTCGCCCTGAAGTTTTTTGTGTTGATCATTCGATTATATTGTTGTCAATTTGTACCCTTTAAGAAATACACGCGTCATGAACAACCGGAAACGTGAAACAAGTAGTTACGCTTTTCTCTGATTTAATTTATAATCCACGACGTGAAACGGCGGCTTTGGCATTTTCAGGAATATTGACAACAATGTCTTAATGATAATCTTCTGTCCTCCTTCGAAAAATAGAAGAACGTTACTAATTTTAATTATCATCAAACATAAAATGATTAGTAATTAAGAGTGACACGGTCTAATTGCGACGAATTACAGGATATCCTCCGCCGGTAATCACATCAAAATTAGAATGTTCGCATCAAAATTTACAGTAGTTACTCCTAAAGAAAACACTGGAGAGAGGAAAAATGTTTTGGGATGATGTCAGAAGACACATATATTTTTAACCGACGAGGTAAAAAGTTAACCGAAGAGAGATATGGATTTGTAATTACAGGTACCATTGGGGAGCGAAGTGCTAAATGTTCGGACCAATTCCCATTTATTTCACATTCACATTCATTTATCCCATATGTATGTAATTATCGCTTATTTTTGTGAAGATTTTTGTATGTTTAAAAATACAATAAAAGCCAAATGTATACAATTTGAACACCTAGGAGCGTATGAGATTGAAATGATGGAGTTGATACTTTTGTACGATAAAAGAACAGTGGGTGAATAAAGGTTACACAGGATATCTTTTCAGACGCAAAATAATTTCTTAATTTATAAAACTTTTCTACCTTAAACTTTGACATGTTGTCCGTAATTCCCACTATAAAATCAGCAACACCACTACAGCGCCGCCACAGGAGACAGCTGTTTTTTGTGTTCGACTGTTTTTATACTTCCCGACAAAAGACTGAAGATTTGCCAGACGTCAGATATGTTGCGCAGTAATCTTTTTTTCTTGTCTAAGCGCACAACAAATGTAATGTACCCATTCCGTTTTCACACATTCTTGTAGGAGCAATATTTCATTCTATCATCTTCAAAAGAATTGCCTTAAGTTGGCATTTACCTTACAGAGCCTTGAACGGTAAAGCACATTGTCACAGACAAAAGAACGACCAGCTCTACCTTTCGTGAACATTTTTGTGAGTGTTTTCCCTTGTTCTCCCGTCAGCTTACTCGGTTTGCAAAACATTACCACTGCGAGAACAAGCAACTGTGCACAGTGCGATTGACATATGTTTTCAACATGACGAAATATTGCCTACAAGCATGTATGAAAACGAAATGGGTACATGACCAGTTTGTACTTCAGGCAGTTCGACATGATGTACGGTTAGAAGATGAAATTTGATTAACCAAGCAGAAAAAAAAATCATTGAGGAATCAACAACAGTTAACTTATCCGCATTTAGCTCCTAATAACCGAATCTATATTATAATGTTAACTAGCCAACAGACTGATTTGTTACTCGCACTCAATGTTTTATTTAATAAAAGAAGATAAAACTGTCATTAAGGCAACACCGAATACGAGCAAAATTTTCGCTACTTTTGCGCATAAAAGGAAATTGAAAAACAAATCGGTATCACTATTTCATTATTAAATACTTCACATTGCCAAAAGTTGTTTGAATACATCATTTCCTATAGTAACGTTCAGAGTTCTCGATTCGACCTGAATAAGTAACGTTCAGAGTTCTCGATTCGACCTGAATACTATGATCATACTATGCACAGGATAATACGTTGTCATCACAGAGCACCTTATACAAGTCAAGAAAATCATAGCCGTTTGATGATATCTGTTATATTTAATAAAGAAGCGTTTTTTCTACTTAAAGCCCCCACTCAATTATCAGATTTATCTAATATAAATATTATTTACTTGATAAAATATTCAATGGAAAACAAAAGAATGACAAATTGTTAATGGGCTGTTGACACATTTGCTAATGCGAGAACCTGGGATTGAGAAGGGCGCCTTTAAGGTCTCCTCTTCGTTTTCCTTAATTGCAACCCCTGACCATTTGACCACACAATGCTTTGTTTACATAAACACTGCCGCCTATGTTTTGACAATATGAAGGGATTAACATCACAGTTACCATTAACAAGATATATTTGAATTTCGTGTGCCATTCCCTGTTACTCTTCAGCTATCGTACTTGTACTACAGCCCTGCGTCAGTTATATTTTCATGACGATATCATTATTTGTAAATATGTACACAAGGAATCAATGGTATTATTTTTGCGAAAAAATGAACCTTTCATGTTGCAATTTTGCGAACTGGAGTTTACTTAACGCTCACATTAGAGGACTTTATTCGTAAATAAATGAAAGTATAATGTGTCACATATATTTTGACAAGTCAATGAAAACAGAATGATGCTGTCCCATTCTGGCAGGACAATACATCTTCTGAAGGATAACAGTCATTTTTTTATTATCAGCTCTGATATGGAGACAACCTTTTCTTAATTTCGGGCGTAAAATACGATTATCACTTAGGAGTTACATAGACAAAATTATGTACACAAGGAATCAACGATTCCAGGTCTTAATTAGGGAGAAAACATTTGAATGTCATTTCCAATCACTGTCTCAGGATTCCGATTCCTCAGTCGACACTCTTCTTACCAGCATTGAACCGTTCAAGTTCTGGCCTTACAGTTTCTTTAATGTTTACGAACATTAGAACACATACGATGACTTGCAGTGCAGGACTATAAATGACGTTCACAGAAAGTTACATGACTGCTCAGACTGAACGAGCCGTAGCTCGAGGACGCTCTGAGAGTGAGAGGGGAGCGTTGTGAGCGCCCTCAAGCGACGGATCTTTCAGTCTACAGTTATTTTTTGATATCGTGTATAGAGGTAAATATGATGGTGACGGGCAAATTAATACTGCATAAACTACTGTATAGATCATCATCGGTCATTAAAGAAGCCTTTGATAACTATGAAATGTCATCAATTTATATGCTTAACACAGTCACACATTTTAACTGGAGCTTTCTGTCAGATTTTTCATACGACAAAAGAAAACCCACCACAATTATCACCAAAGTAAACGTACCATATTTAAAATTTGCACCAATCTCACTATAAAATGTAACTAAGAATGAGCACATTTCAGCTTATAGGTCCCTCCCCATCCTTCGCAATAGAGGCGATAAAATCTGACATGTGACAAAATAATTATTATAGAGGTTTTTTGTTTATTTGTAAAAAAACAATGGAAAATTTCTGCAAGATACTACAGAGTAAAAGTTTCAAGGAATGCATCGTCTTACCGAGACCGAAGTACTTCAATATGTTATTATTTTGAGGTACTCTTGAATATTATGAAGAGATACATAGTTCTATATCATTATAATAAATGCAACATACATACAACAAAAGAGGCACCCTTAAATAGTAGAGATGAAGAACAACACAGGGTAAATCATCATTTCTGTCAGAACAATCGTTATCAATAACAAGTTGTTCTATTTACGCTTTCGGTGATCTGAAACCAATCGACGGAATACTAAGTATGTTATTAAACTAGAAAGATGTTTATATAATGTTTTGTTGGTCAGAATGGAATGTCGGCGCAATTTAAATAAGTCACCGTCGCTTGCTAAAAGTCCTACTAAATAAATCTGTGGAAGGGTGAACCAGGTCTATTATTTGTGGCAGCGTATTTTGCACGACTTCAAAAATGGACCAATGCTGGTACATTACACATGGTCTTGAATTCCCCGCTTTGAGCCTTTTGTTTAAATGATACTTCATGGACAGTATAAACAAGTACAATGTAAGCGACACATGTACAGCTAAATCAATATGCACGACACACACTTGTAACAAAAAAGTAAACTTGAATCAATTGTCAATATCATTACCATTATCTCAAAGACGTTTGTCACGTACACTGTCTTTCACACCGATTAGTGCTCGAAGTATTATAATAAAATAAGCTTCGGATCCCGAATATGACTTAGATAATTTAGACCTATCTTCCACTCAAGGTGATATAACAGAGCACTGATAACACATAAAAATCTCCTCGACATACAATATTATCAAGGCAAAACAACTAACAACGGTTAATTGATCAATAACATTTTGCAATAGGTAGAATAAAAAGTAAATTCAATGGTTAAAATGACAAAATACAATAAATCTACTGAAACAAAGTACAAATCGCAGCTTGATCGGCACAGAACTGATTATAACTTATCTATGTTCTAGGACCAAACTTATTTTACATTCCCTTCAAACATATTTTCTCGTTATTCTGAGCTATCTCAATACAATGTACGAAATGAAAGCGTTTCAAGAGAGCAAGCTTAAGTGTTATAGCAAACACGATTGGAACTAAATCGGAAAAAATTAGTTGTGAGTAATTTTAAGGAAAGTGTCATGAAATCGAATTTTTACAAATCATAGTATAGTGTAAAATTTGAAATATTATTTGATGAACAAAAGCCTCAAACAATTAATTTACCCCTTGCCGACTATTGATGTCTACTCACACACTATATATTGTATTGTATTTTAAGTCAACAGATTGGAGTGGGGGCTACACTATTCAAGTTTGTAAATGGCAAAACGTTCGTCACCTTATCCTATAGAAATTAAAATTGATCACAAGGGAAACAAGGTGACTTTCCTTGAGTAGCAGAAAAATCAACATGATGAATGTGTGCAAAAAAACTATATCTCCACCCTTTGGTACCGAGATAAAGAATCGAACAATGGTCGCATCATATCACGGTGATAAACGCGATGACGTCAGTCGCTTTTGAGACAGCCAGATAGTTGAATCGACAAGGCAGAATGCCCATCATCTAGAATTACTTCTGCTTTCAGATATCAGTATCTGCAATTTTTTCGCAATGTTTTTCGTCTCTCTACGACAAATTATCCGACATATCAGGAGCTCGAAATCTCGAGCCGAAATACTTATAATTTTGAAACAATATGAGTGAAAACAATAGCAATGCTTCACAGTTTTCACGTTATATTCAGGAACTCTTCTGTCTAACTTTGCCTTTTTATAAAACACTAGGTCCAGAAATTTCATACAAGTAAATGGAAGCAGTCCCTTCAATTGTAAATTCGTGATTGTGACATGAATTTTGTGATTCTGTCATCTCTTTTAGCAATTCGAAAATCTAGGTTCAACGTATCAAATGACATAAATTCGATGATCGTTCGTAACGTCTTACTATATTCACGAGAGACGATTTGTGGTACAAGTAGCCTCGCCCTACTGCAACAGTGACGGTTTGAAGATGAAAGCTGTTGATGACAGAGAGGAAGATAGGGGAAGTACGCATGCCCGCCATTACAGATAGAAGTGCAAGTGCAGTAAAACGGTAGAATCAACGGGTTGACAATATGTGAAATTGAAGCAGAATGCATGAACGAGAAGGTATCTGTTTAGACGAGGCCGATGGCTTCGATTGCGAGTGGTTTGGGAACGTGAAAGGTGATTGCTACTTAAAACTGTTAACAGCAAAGTTTCTCTAGAATAAGCGACACAGTATCACGCTAGTTATCATAGACAGATTACCGCTTTTTTTGTGATCGAACGATACGCTTATCTATACTGACTAGCTATAGCCGCAGTGACTTCTTGCACTTTAATTTAATATCAGTCTATACTGTGAACGTTGGTTGTGTACTGGTCAAGAGGAAAAGTAAAGACTGCAGCGGCTGTGTTTACACCGACTTCGTACATGACATTTTAATAATAATCAAAATTATGCGTAATAACTTGTTTGTCATTGACACAACTGACATCAAGTAAATTTTAAGACTTTAAACTTACAACTCCACTAATTATAAAAATGTGTGTTATATGAGGGTATTTAAGAGTGTGCAATGCTATCAGTGTGTTATTTTTGATGTACTACACCGTCGAATGAGCAAAAATATAACATATTAAGTTAACTCCCCTACCATATGAAATCAAATTAATACGTAATGTACCATATCTTGTTTAACACATCTCAGCAAATGAACATCATAGTATGACATGAAAACACATAAGGGACTATTGAGTTAACTGCAACACAAAATATTGTTGTTGCATACTTGAAATAACGAAGTAAACTTCGGAAATTAAGAACGACAAAATCATTAACACCTGAATAAGTTAACAAAATTTTGATTTTTTGCTGTGATGTTTTACAATAAAGCATGATTAAAATCATGATACGGCAAAATGTCCCTAAATATGTCAGCAGAAGAAAACAAATGATAGCAATTATCTTAAATATAATTGGCATAAAAGTATTACATCCTTGAAAAATATTGCAAACGTTGCTTAATCATGTCTTTAAAATATCTTATTCATCTGTGTATTTTAATTGTGGCAAGTTGATCCCTCACCACTGTCGGAGTTATCGCCGTCCAGCATATCATGCTACCAAAAGTCCTTGTTTAATTGTTTCTCAAATATCTCTTGCGATATTTTAATCGATAGAGATTTTTTCAGCGTAACCTTAATACTCTGTGCTACGTTAAATCGTGCAGTGTAATTGTGACGTAAAACATCGATGATACGATTGCGCCATATATCTATATCGCCCTCAGCGTCTCTATCATTTACGCCAACATTAACAATCATTTGCTTAGCTTCGGCTGGGAATTCCTTTCTGATAAACTGAGCTAATCCAGAGTTGGCTGTCACCAGTACAGGTACACCCGCTGCCATGGCTTCAAGAGCTGGCATTCCGAATGATTCGCTTCGAGAAGACAAGAGAACAAGGTTGCTTTGCTTCAGGTGTATTTTGTTTTTGTCCCTTGTTCCATACGACTGAAGCCGCATATCAAGATATTTATCCTTTGCTGACAATCTTCTTAAAATATTTCGTTCAATGATTTGACGATATTGGTTGGGAACCTTCATAATAAAGTATGGCGGCGTCTCGGCTATATCGTGGTATACCTTTGAGGCGCGACTAAATGCTTCTGCTATAAATATATTATGTTCTTCAAAATTCCTGACACCTACCATGCGCTCGTAACTAAGAATGTGTATCCGATTATATTTTCCCTGCAATTTCATGTTGATTTCAAAAAAAGTATCATCCGGAAAGGGAAGGAATTCGAAATGGTTTATTTTTGATGATGGGGTGTCAAGTATTTTGTTCACAAAAGAGAAGACTTTCGGACCCACGGAAAAAACAACATCAGCTTCTTCGGTCGCTTTTATCGTGAGACTTTCCCATTCATCATAATCTTCCGGCTGATATTCCCTCATTAATTCAGGAATATCACTGACGAAAAGGAAAAGGCGGCTCTTTGGAAAGTATTTCTCCTTTAGGGATATTGCCGCTCTTGAGGTGACGGGGACGTGGCCCAATATTACCTCTAGGTTTGTTAAATTTTCTATGGCAGACAAATTACAAGCACTGCAATATTGAAGACAGTCAGCACCTGTTTTGTCACAAGAATTGTTGCCTACTGTTAGGGGAATTACGATGTCTTCAACGCCATCAACGACATAGTTGTTGTACGAAGGAGCCGTCATATAAACCGTAAACCCAGCACGATCTGCTAGAACTGCTAACTGGCGATTCAGGCTCGATGTTATGTTGTAAACATGCTCCCATTCGTCGTTCAGGATCAAGACACTTCTGTAAAAGATGTGAATAGAACGTAACATCGTTAGTAGTTGAAATGCCATTACTTAAATAAAGCGACATGTGTATATGTTGCGATATGGTCGCTCAAATACATTTATTTTTGCTTATTACATTATCCCATCTTATTTAATCTTTTTCTACTAAGGTGTAAAGGCAATTTCCTTAAATTTAAATAAGGAAACACACATCATTTCATCGTTACACATACAATTGCGCTACCCTAATGACGTTTCATGTAAAAATAATTAGCGGATTATATCTACGGCAACAAGGAGATACGCAAGTCAAATGTCATCACTGTATGAAATAACATACTTAAATTAAAAATATTGATACTAACTATTCACAGGGAATCACCATTCTAGCGTACTTTGTTACTTTAATAGTTTTTCCACCTATCAATTATCACGTACCCCAATCGCTCACCTACCATAAGCATTTGCCCGTACAAACGATCACCGTTTTAACCGCCACGTCTCGATATAGTTTGTTCGTAAGAAACATTCAAATAGATTAAATATTTTTGCCGAAATTATCCTGTTTTCATTGTTGTAATATGTATAGTAATCATTGCAGACAGAATTAGATCGCTTAAATTGAAACAAGTTATTGATATTTCCCTCTTTCTTTTCTAACATCTTTGGCGTTGGTATATGATAATGGGTATTATCACATGAACTGGCCCGTATCACCACCTGTGTGACGTACACAAGCAAAACTAAGAAATCAATATTATCCCTCTTGAACGTCATCAACCGGAATTTTTTTCCTGCACGGTACCTTTCATACATGCACGCAGCGACACCGACCGATTTTGCGTGATCGATGGCATTTTTACAAAAAGGTGACCTGATAAATCCAGACAATGTGGACGTCATACCTGGCGATCGCCAACCGACGTCTTACCTCGCGATCCCGGCTGGCAATAAACTCGAAAGATACACCTCAACGTAAGTTCAACTAAATAAATGAATACCTTATGTTCTTCGGGGAAACGACATAGAAGGCACGAGCATATAAGTCATTCGACGAACAACGATAAATTTCCTTCATCACACGAAAATTTCCGTTAATTCTCGACAGGAATCAAACCTGCAGCGTAAGGCTGTAGTGAAAGACTAGCTGTCAAGCTGTAGCCTGAACTCTGCAGTTCAGCGCTGTGGAATCCGATGTATTTCGAAAGTTGATTTGGACAACACACACGACAGAAACAGAGTTTCCATCAAGTAACAAAATTAGTATGTATCCAGGGGCGAGATATGTGTCGCTGCAAACATCAAAGTCCGTAAGACAAAAACATTGACGACCGAGATGAAAATCGACAAGTTGATACCGGCGGAGACCGGTGACGGCAGCGCTGTGCACACCACAAGCGTACACTCTATGTGTCATCGAACGGAATCTTTCTGGCTCGCCAAGGTCGTAAACTTGTGATTTTTAAAAGTCACGACATCTCTAGGGATGGGAACTACTGTTTCGATCGTGTTGTTGCATGTGCTTCATAAATATATTATGAGGTTATTACGAAAATACCGCAAAGGATGCACGAGGACATTGGCGCAGCGTATCGCCCGACGCGAAGCGAAGGGCGATGCGCGGCGCCAATGTCCGAGTGCACCCTTTGCGGTATTTTCGTAATAACCTTATTATTATACATCTTACATTCCTGATCGGGGCATCAAAATGTCGGAGTAGTGACCGTTTTCGTGCAATGTCAACAATTTTTCTTCCGATTTTATAGCGCCAGTGTGGAACGCTACCTCGGACGCGCTTCTGCAAGTTTTGGAGTGTGTGCACTACACACATACGTACGTACAGAGCGCGCACGAGACTTGTTCTGGCACTCGTCCAAGGGGTCCCTTGAAACCGTTCTACAGTGAACGCGCAGATACACCCGCAGGGAAAGGGGCGCCTTGAAACCGTACGTGTTACGGAACGGGCGTTCCGCACGGCTTTTTTAGCGCACGCTAAATTCTATTGTTCTCGATGGTAGATGTATAATAACTGTAAATATTCTAAATAACTCAAAATACAAAGAATATCCTTCACTAGCGCGATGAAGACTATGTCCGCCAATGGCCAACTTGCCATGGCGTTGGAACAGCGCGAGACAATGATTGACACATTCACGTGACAGAATCCGTATGTCTGATTGGTGGAGATACCATTCAGTGTATCAAAATTTCAACTTGATCGGATTTATGAATAAAAGTATACCTGTAAATCATTTGCATATCTCCTGGATGATGGGCCACCTCACTCACTAAATGAAAGTAATCCGCTTAAATAAAACACAAATCGCGACAAAAATCATGCATGCAATTGGTGACAATAATTTTGATCTATCCACATCAAAAGGAAAATAAGACGACTGTTCGTGTGTTCTCTGTTTGACGTCATCGTATACGAGTTTTTTGGGGTTTTTTTTTTGCGGAGCCGCACAACTTCTCGCCGAATATTATTATCACATACATAGACCTAGTTATCCCTATATTATGACGTCACACTATAGGAATATGACTACGATGAATCTATATTCCACATGTGGTGGATATGGGACCTGGACTACTTTTAAACGTAATTAAGTAAAATCAGCTGTTCAGAACTGATTTCAAATTTATGAAACGCCAAAGTTGGAGAGTAATGCAGTATAAGGAAATATAGGGTATTAAAATATATATTGTGAGAAATATAAAATACCGTCGATACTACAATATTTTGAATGTTTGTTTTTTCAACCTTAATTTTAGATGAATTATTTAATTTCTTCACCACTGACATTTCAATACGCTGCAATGTTGCCGACATGATTTTGTGTTGTCTTCCTCGTTAAAAGAGCCCTTCCGACATTCATCAAACAACATGATAATTGTAGACGATAACCAACGACAAGTACCAATTATCCCTGCAGCAGAAAAGATATTTCCTGAAGCAACATTTGGCGCGTTTCAAGTTCAACACCACGATCAGTCCTGCCGCGGCAGTCAACGAGTCGAGTTGAACAAGCGAAGAACGTTCGTCATTTCTGACAGCAAAGAAGATACTTCGGACTTTAGACATATCAGAAAAAATGCATTTTCAGTCCATATAAAGGTGCAAGCTATTGTATTGTCGATGAATATTGTGCATCACATTTCCTGAAATATACCTTATTGTTGATCTTCCGTTGTCTGAGCTTAAAGACACTCGTTGGTCATAGTCGTACCGACTTTTGAGTCAGAGCCAAACACCGTTTTTCATTATATTTGAGCAAGAACATTTTATTTGTAAAATATTGAACAAACAAGTTAATTTGGAAAAATCATACACATTTTGCAAAGCAGAATCTTTGAATGATGTTCGAACATTGACAAAAATAACCAATTAAGTTGGAAGCCGCGGCTGAATGTAATATGCGCGACGTCCCGCTTGCATTTGATGAATAAATTTTCACTCAAATTATCGTACGTACCAAATAAATTCCTTGCGTTAAAATCCATGTTTTTTTCTTATTTCAGTTTGATTCGGACAGAAAACCCCGAACGGGAGATACTATTATCCAGAACAGCAGCTTCGGCACACTCAAAGTTGACCTCGATATGTACAGCTGACGGCAATTGAGTCAGCCGTGACCTAGCTAGCCTTGGCCACATGACACAAGCGCATGAATTCTTGTCAGGTAGTTCCTATCGTTATTTCTCAGCGTTTAGCTTGAAATATCGTGCTTGAATTTTTTTTCACGGAAAACTGGATCTATGCATGTGGTAAATATATAATCTAATCGTATTCCTCACTCGTGTGGCTGTGTCGTGTTTCCCCGTTTACCGGCCCCATCCCCTCGCTTACGCCTCGGAGGGATACGGCCTCTACACGGGGAATCACTCGTCCGCGAGGCAGCCACAGCCGTTGGGGATACGGGGGTATTATATATAATTAACCTCTAAATACCTGCAATTAATCAAGTCGAACTTGAACACAAATATCAACTTGAAGGTAGTTTACGTATTGAAGTCAAAGGTTACATTCTACAAGGGGCGATAAATTGTTTTGGTGGGTAAGAGTTAGGAATGGGTGATTGGAAACTTAGGGCAAATGGTTGAAAAGAAAGGTCCTAATTTTCACTATCTTCAATCCCATTCGCTCGCTAAAGCCTGCTCCTTTCCGACAATTTGGTCGGGTGTCAACGACTGTGATTCCGACAAAAAAACAACTAAGCAGTCGAAATTTGTGAAAGTGATTGGAAGAAATTGGAAATGTATTTTAGTATAACTGTATTAGTTAGTTCCTCATTGCCGTCATAACAAGGCGTCTGTGTTTTGTGTATGGCGATTTTTTAGTCATCAGTTTGTTGCTATACCACTTGTAAAATGGTGTCTTACCGATTAGCAGCAAACTTGTGAAACCGTGAAAAGTTGGAATCGTCGACGTCATTGGTTTCCTGTTTATACCTGCAATGTTTAATTGTTTGGTGCAGTTAATAGAAGGATTTAAAAATCAGGAGTAAGCCAACGAGTTACTGAGAAAGCACGTAGGTCATTGGTAAGCAAGGAAGCAATCAGTGTAAGGAGCATTCGTTTTTTACGGGGAGGGGCAGAGGGTCGGTGGAAATTAAGCTAAAAACTAGAAAGCATTTGCAAGCAAAAGCAAAGTTCCAGAGACTAGAGCAGCGGAAGAAACAAGAGAATGTGTGACAAAGATAGGTGCAGAATGAAAGAGTGCTTTGGATTTTAATATTCAGGGCTGATAGCATTAAACATCATAATACAACTAAAAGCAAGGCAGTCCGGGGAATTACAGTACACAGATTACAAATGCCTACATGTACGGTAAAAACGCAACAGATACATACGGAGGCGACAACGCACGGAAATGTTTATCAGACGACATTCTCGCGAGCCAGAGCAATAATTTTCGCTCCGCTGACCTACGCAAAAATCAATCGCTTGACGGGTAGCGCTGAGTTGTTGCCGTAAAGAGGCGTGTGATTTACGACGATGATCAGACGATAGGAAACATCGGACCTAGGCCGTTGAAATTGAGCCACATGCATTTTCATTTGATTAAAAGCACACACTTAAACAATTTTCATTGCTATGTCGCTGTTTTCACAAGATACTGACCGTTTGATCTTGCAAAGTTGAGTTGCTTTTACGTGCAGCCAACGCATGCCGGTGCGTGACAGACAGTACGTTCACTATGAGCCTAGCTCTGCATGGCAGGGCTGTGTGTTACCGGCGTTTAACGGCCTCCCACCACAGCCCCGCAGACTGATATAGGAAAAACCGCTGGTGGCTCCTCAGAAATACGGCGGGCAGTTTCTCCGCCAAAACAGCCGATTTTGAGTCAAAATTTTGCATAGATCATCGTTTTCGAGCACACCCACCTCGCCTAGGTACACGATGTGCCCAGCCGCGCTTGTAAACTTACGGAAACCCTATTGTTCTCTCTCTGTGCGAGCGAAGCGATCGATACGCCGCCATTGTTAATGTCATTCAACCCATGAGCATTCGGGCGAAACAGTATAGCGCCTCGTACGGCGAGTATTTAGAGAAAAATAAAATCAAAAAGCAACAAAAAACAAAGCGAAAGAAAGCTAGAATTATTAATAACTGAACGCGATATGATAGTTGAGCAATGCCAAATAAAAAATAAATAAATAAACAAACAAGAAATGCCCGTCAAGCCCGTCCGAGCTGAACGTGTCGCAATGCATTCTGGGTAATTAAGGTAAAATTTGTGTATAGCATGTTCTATGGTAGTAATACCGGAAATAGAGAAAGAAAGAAAGAAAGAAAGAAAGAAAGAAAGAAAGAAAGAAAGAAAGAAGGAAAGTGAGCAAAAACTAACAGTTCCAGAGCTGGTCTCTGGAACTAATAAAATGCAAAAGAGCAACCCACCTTCCAAATTGAATTTCTAATACTTTATCCCCGTAATTCATCAATTATAAAATGTGACCCCCTCCCCCAAAACAAAAGTTTTAATCTGATTTTATTCATTAACCTTTTGCATCCTTAGGCCCTTAGGTAAAAATAGTGATCTTTGCAAGAAAAATAGTTACCCTCCCGAATTTTCATGCACAAAAAACAGTGACCTAGATGTCACAGTGTATCATTTCTCATTCCACCTTTTAACTTTCAAAAAAACTTTTTTGAACTTTACAAATGACCACTTAAGTGAAATTCCAATATCATATATGTTTTTCACATTCTGCCTTTTCAAACACCCTATTTTCATGATGTACATTTATATCAATTGTCAAACACTAAGAAAAGCAGAGATTTGTATATGAAAAAAATATTCCTGGTTGTCTCATCGATTACAATGTATTGCGAATCAACATTTCGGTGAAAAATCAAATTTCTTTAAAACACATACACCTGTAACCACCTTAGTCTAATCAAGTACATTAAGGTAATATGCGCCTCGAAAGTGCAGGACTTATACTTTTGCTAAAAAAAATCATGAATGGAACTTTCAACCATTCTCATACCACATCAACAATACAAATCGGCGGTCACCATGCTAAGTTTGGAACAAGCGAAAAAAATCACACGACATTTTCGATATCTTAAATTCAGAATGGCCGCCATTCCTGTGTTAACTCTAGGAGGGTAAAATTAAATTTTTGATTTCGAAAAACTAAGACGGTGACAGCTTTTCTTTCGTCAAGAGATTTAAAATGAGTCCCAACAAGTGGTAGATCAAGAAAAAGTTGAATAAATTTGAAAGTGCGACTATATGTCCCAGAGGCGTATTCTACCTTAATATCAATAACCAAGCCTTAATAAATACACAGATTTAGCTAGTTTTGTATCGGTAAAAAATATGCATAGTTTCCTCGTAGTCTACCATGTGTAGTGTATCAACATTTTGGCGAAATGCCAAAATCAACTTCTTGCACACAGATACACTACACCTTGTCTAATCAAGTAAATTAATATCAATAATCAACCACATATAAATACACATGTGTTGTATTGGAATAAACTATTGTTCGTAGTATCTTCATTGACTACATTATGTACAGTGAATCAACATTTCAGTGAAAGTTCAAAATATTTTTTTTTCGTTTTTAAGAATATAATTACAAATTATAAAACCTATGCAAACACTTCATACGCGCGAGCACTGAGCTTGATCAAAAATCCGTTTTTGACGTTCTGCACCAGAATTTCAATCTACTGTTATGATATAATAGCAATAAATTACACCCAGCAACGGTATACCACGAGATTTTGATCAGTTCACGACATATATGCACGAGCGATAGCGAGTGCATATTTGAAGTGAACTGATCAAAATCTCGTGGTATACCGTCGCTGGCTGTGCTTTATTGCTTAAATATAATATAATATAATATAATATAATATAATATAATATAATATAATATAATATAATATAATATATATACTATATATACTATATATATATATATATATATATATATATATATATATATGTATATATATATATATATATATATGTACATCTTACTTTGATGTTGTACATATTCCGTTGTCTAATTCATATCGTAAGGACAAGAACAATATCACAAGCAACCATCGCATTTTTTGAGTTCGAAATGATATTCTTTCCTAAAGTAAATAAATGAAAAAAAATCAATATAAATCATTAGATAAATATAATATGCTTAGCTGGATTCCAGCAATCTGATTTGCTGGAGCCCCGTACGTAGTTGCGTAATTAAGTAAGTAAGTACATAAATACATACATACATGCATACATACATACATACATACATACATACATACATACATACATACATACATACATACATACATACATACATACATACATACATACATACATATTCAACTGGTTTTCTGAAGATTTCCTGTTGAAGTTGTTATCTTTACTGTATCATACACCCTAGTTTTCTCTACAGGCAATGACTTCATGCATAATGTCACGTGTTTGTCCTGTAAAAATATGCTTTTTTATCCTCAGTTGTACTGTCTATTATCATACATGCTATGCCTGTATTGCCATTCTCCTATTGTTTAGACGGTACTAATATGAACCCGTATTTTAACTAGTGAAAATACGAATTATATTTTCACTGTAATCGAACTACTTACAGCTACGCGTACGCGTGACCTTCGTTGGGATGTTCACATACACGTAAAACTGCTGAGCGAATTAGACTGTGACACTCCGAAACGTCATTGTGAATGTGATTATGATCAAAATTTTGTTGTTTTAAGTCAGTTCATGGGCATTGCACTTAGATACAAGTACAGTTGTACCAAAAACATACAAACGAACGTATTGAAAATGTGTATGTTTTGCCGACCTGACACCTGTCATCGTTCACGGCCAGTCCCATACGGTGGTGTTTTCATGTCGTCTGCTCTGCGCTGCCGAAGATTACGATCTCGATTGACAGAACCGCTATATGGAAAGTTTCCTGTTGACGGGTTTAAGTATCTGAGTGGTGAATTACATCGTTTACAGCCATAAATAAGCCTCAAAAATCAAACCGCACTGAAAATACTCGAGACAGACAAGGTGCACATATTATATTTCCGATTTGTACCTATTCACAGGTCATGATAGTTGTCTGGTGGCACCGGTGTGGGTTTCGGAGACAATGTAAGATACTAAGGGAAGTAAAATTTCGTTTAGGTTGTTGTGAAAGAAATTTAGTTCTATTTAGGCAAGCCAGTAACGAGAATATACGAGCAGACTATGTAAATACCTTTGAAATGTTTTATTCGTACAGCAACATAATAATCACGAACGAGTTACGACGCTACAGCTTACAGTGTACTCACTTCACGTTTTCGTTAATCCGCTCACAAATTCCTTTCTAAGATGGTAAATTCGGCATATTTGACGACCGAGGACATGTGTAATTCTTGGAAATAAACTGAATGCGACTATTATATCCACTGTGCATTCATAAGCCTAGATGTCGCAGAGCTGCTTGCTTTGTGCTCTGAGCTGCTCGATCGAGTTTGAAATCGAACGTTGGTGCGGCGCGAGTATTTTGACCAGATTTTGGCCTGCCTCATAACTTTCGCAAAGGGATGAGTTTATGTTTCAAAACACGAAAACACACTCATTTTACACACTCCAGCCTATTTTTCACACCCACCGCCATTTCAAGCTAAAATTAAATCTTCTTCAAAGTGTGAAAATCTGTGTCGACATCTTAATATTTAAATTGTTCGCTTTAAAAGTTTGCCATAAACCCTCCTTTGAAGTGGAATGGCCCAACAGCGGAATAATATCAAGAAGTAATACGGTTGTCATCACTCCTAAGCAACCAACTTTTTATCAGTACAGCGATGAGCAAGCAAGGTCGATTTCAAATGATTTCGTCGCTAATTTCGGAACGTCCGTAGAAAAACAGTCATAACCAAAGTATGCATGTATGATAAAGGAGTTATTACACGAAGTTTGGGCGATACCGCGTCGTATTCTCATGATGTGTCCGCATTTTGACTCGTTTCTTCGCAACTCGTCAAAATACGGACACATCACTCGAACACGATGCGGTATCGCCCAAACTTCGTGTAATAACCCCTAAAAACGACAAAGTTAGCAAATGTAAGTTACTAATCTTTAGACGCTGTCACCAGATTATCGACGGATTCACTTTGACAAAATCAACAATGAACTAGCTAGCAAGGTATGGCAAGACGAGAAACTCTGACAAGTCGTTTCCTCAGAAACCTACTTTCAAATGAACACTTTCGTATTTTTCGGACACCAGCAGTTTTCTAATGTGTTGAAACAGGGACGGTTCAACGTATGGGTTCGTATGTTGCTTCTTTGGAGAGAAGAACGTTGTTCGGAGCTGTTGAGTCAGTGTCCTATTGAGGGCCGTCAGACTGGAAACGGGCACTAGACACCTTTGACCTTCATGATGTTTAATTTGGCTCACATGATCAATACGGGTAAAATAGCCAAGTATGTTTAGTACTAAATAAACTCTTAGAGAGATGGCCAGCAAGACTAGTTGGGAATCGCTGTTATTTTAAATCTTCAGTTTTAAAGTAACTTACGGGTAAAATGGTCTCATGGAGTACTAAAAGAGCTGAAGGGATCTATAGGCGGCACTCCCCGACGTTGGAAGACTAAATCTGTGTATGTGATTACTGCAAATGGCTATACCCATTTGTAGGGTAGCCAGAAATGAGTAGGCAGCTAAAAAGACGTCATTCATTTTGGGTTCCATGGCACGACCCGTCAAAGCAAAGAAGGACTTACTTGCCTCTACTGCCATGCCTTTAGGGACAACTATATCCAGGTATCTTACACCTGACACAGACTTGTTAGCCACTACAGACCTAAATGCCATAGCCCCAATATCGTCTAGATAAACAAGGTTGAATGCCTTCCCACAGTTCTTTTTTCTCCTTGCTCTCTCCACGCCCTTGGCGTCTTTGATGTCTGACAGAGCGAAATTTTGTGGATCCACAGGTGGTGTCTCCATGTCAGCGCCTATCTATACGGAGACAGAGTATCTTTTATTTCTTCATCCTTCAGAAGTTGTTGGAAGCATTTGACGTCCAGTAGGATGAATCGCTCGAGGGTAATCATGCTGATGTGAACCCTCGTTATGCTCCGTTTCAAGTTTTTAAACTGAATGTGTCAAGTCTCATTACCAAATAAGTCAACATAAAAATCAGAACCAACAAATCTGATGGTAAAACCAATCCAATACTTATTTATTGCTTTGAGCAAAATGTCCGCCAGTAATTGATCAAACTTGGTTTTTTTTTGTGCTCAGCGTGATGTAATCGATTAGAAGTGTCTTTCCAGTGATGAACGACAGTTAGCTGGTCATTTCCTGCTTTGCCGTCTGTATATAGGGTATGAAAAAATCCCTGTGTTCTGACAATACTCGTCATGTATTGGCGTTGTCTATTTGCTTCAGCAGATCTCCCATTTTCACTTTGGTAATGGCATTGTCGTCAAGTCAATCACTAAAGTAGGCCAAGCTTTAAAGGTGTGAACATTGACTGTAATGTTTATTCCATTATTTTTCTTTACTATAAAATAAACGCGAGAAACAAAGGCTGACGCGATAAAAAAGTCAGGGAAGCTCAATTTCATAGGATATCGGCCTTATTGATAAGGTGTCGGCATAAATCATGGGATATCGAGCCCGATACGCTAAAACCCGTCACGGTTGGGGAAAACACTTGTCCTGTCTCCGCATGCATTTTTAATAGATAAGCTTTACATCTTTTCAGTATATCTGGTGTTTTCGATACGAAGGACACTGCTGCAGTCTTTCCTGGTTGAGAGCTCGGCAGGCGAATTGAACGCATTGACCACTGCAAAACTCGAAATAATAGCGTATCGTACAATAAATTCCGTTTTATTTTAAAACAGACATTTATTATTCATGAATGAAACAGCATTGCAAAAATGATCAGTTTGTAAAAATAGCCGAATACTTACTAAAAGAACACCAATATTCCACTTCAATAATACCACATTTTTTGTAAACCTAGATGCCAGATTGCCCACTTTGCCTATTGCAGACCACAAGGAACATACCGTAAGCCTAACTGTGTGCATAGGGGCCATATTTGATCAGGTAGTCCATTACTGAAGGTGTCGATAGGCATAAATCAAACGACAATTTCGGGGCCACCACGTGCACTACCTATTACAAAACGGGTAAGATAAATTTACGTCCCGTCTAAATCTATCAGGCTTGGATGCATATCTTGCTCAAAGTTAATAAATCAGTTGTTCAGCATATCTAAGACTTTCAAAAACGACTTCGGGACACCAATTTAGTGTCTTCAATTAAAGCAGATCGGACCTGCATGCCGTAATTCGTGTGAGCATGGATTTAATAAATTTTAAAGTCCACTGTTTGAGTGTGATTATGGAGGTACCATGGACATGTGTCCATGGAGGTACCAAGGTGCGATGATGTTTGTTGCGAGGGCTTTGCTTTATTGGGCCACGGTTCCTCTATCACCGGTCTGGCGACGGCAGGTTTCATATTGTTCCTATCCACGTTTACGGCAAACAAACCATTCACACTTGATATCGATACCCGGGGGATTTTAAATTTGCGTAACGGGTTGCTGTCTTATAAATATTCAGATCAACGTCAGAAAAATTACCAGCATGCAGTGCGATTTTGAGTTTTGCGCTAGCGCACAGTGTATTTGAATACCGTCAACATCATAACAAATGCAATAGAGGGACCGTGATTAGGCACTGATATAAAGTCCCGTGTTAATAACGTCTTCGGCACCCGACTTGAACTGTCATTCAAGTCAGCGACGTCATGTCTTGTCAGCTTTACAGACATCATCTAGTGGTCTTTTGTTTTACTTGATCGGTAGGCTATTTACTCAAGGGATGACAATCAAGCCGTTATTTTGCCAACGCGGTTTTCCGCTTTAGCGAATTAACGGAGGTACACGGTTTTTGCCGGCCAATCTCCTCATCGGACGCATTCAAAGAGAGCGCACCTAACAAATGTTAGTAGATGGGAATTGGAACGCAAACAATTTCCAACGGAGGGCACATTAACCTTATCCTATACACTCGTGCTTAAGTCGACCGATTTTGACTTAACAGTAACTGTGACAATTCGCGCCATTATCAGCTGAAATAATAATTACGTCTTTGGGCGCATCATCCAAATATGATGCTTTTGTAACAATGATGAATGACGCCATAGACATTTTAATTGACTGTTTTGCGTCCTCAAACTTGCGAATGGTAAGCAGTCATAAAACACACAGAAATAGTATTTTTCTAGCACATTATACAACATTTCTAACAAAAGACTTGTGGGCAGGAAAGCATGGTAGACTGGTAAATTTAATTTTAACATACAGTGTGTTTTCAATGGCAAACTTAAAAAAACGTGCGCACATGATAATACTAGTACTTTATTCGAAAATTCGAAGAAAAATTCGAAAGGAAATGTGCCTTGGCAATACACAAAAACATACACAGAAATGACAGTATAAAAACATGTGATAAAAACACTAAACAGTAGATAAATTATATTTTTGACATGGCAGTTTTGAACTGCTGTAGTATAAAAACTGCTCTGGTATAAACGCTTTTTAAACTTCTAGGTTATAGCGATGTGAATTGATGACTCAAATGTATGGCCCAACGGCTGGCAGCTTTGCAGACGAGATAGTCAAAGTTTTTAGCGGATTATTTAATTATTTTTACTAGCGTTTAATTTATTATTCTATCAGTGTGCGGAAAGTGCGATCTCTGGCTCGATTGCTCCTATCAAAATCTGCTATTTCCGCCACGTTTCTAGCCAGTTGGGGCGCGCAGGACTGAAAGAAGTCCGAGTTTGGAATATTCATGTCAGCTTTTCCCCACACAGATATAGACGTGGTGGGTACGGCCTATTTTGGGCAAATCGGCCATACCCACCGCGTCTATTAAAATTCATATTTTTACCTTTCTTGTTTACTCACACTCTTTATCGATTTGAAATCTGGGGAATGCCTATTACATCATTTTGACAACCCCCACATGTGGGTATCGAATTAAGATTACTCTTTGCATGGAGCTAACTCCATGCTCTTTGAAAGACAGTTGCGATTCCGAATAAAGCAAGACAAATTTGTTGGTTTCACTTTTTCCCAGAATTACAACAGTAACGTTCATTAAACGAGGAAAACTATGCAGACCTAGCAAAGCCGTTTGTACATGACCAAGATATTCCACGATGCTTGCTATATGGCATGGCGGTACAAGCTCCGCTCCTGGCTTCATGACTAACCAGAGAACTTTTTTCCTCCTTGGACTAACGTACGCGTGACCTAAAAATAATGCCACGGAAGTCACTATTAAAGTAATTTTCTGTCACGGTATCAACTGACTCGCGATTAGCCCTATGGCCGGTATGAGTCAATAGTCTTGACTATGGCTTAGCTAGGCTTGGCTATGACTACGCCGTAGCCGTATTATAGCCCTGCCACGCAGAGTGGAGCAGGGCGTGTGTAGACACCATGGTCTTTGGTCCTTGCAAACTTTGCAGCCTATCGCCTTCGCTTCGCAAGCAACGATAGCGTTCCCAGAACCTGAGTTGTCTATACCGTATATAAGGTGATGGCGATTTGTGTTCGTCCTCAGTGTTTCCCTCTATTGTGGTGCAGGGTAACACAGTGAACGGAACATGTACACAAAGGTCCACACAGCATCGTACCTATGGTGCATCAGAAAAACATGACAATTTTTTCTCTTTTAGAGAAGGGATTGAATGCATAAAATTAGCACCTAGTAGCAACTTTTTAGAGAAAACGAACGAAACCTGAAGCATTTCCTCTAGTATTAGCAATCCGTGTAGGCACAGACCTTGTCCGTGATGTAGGGGACATCATAGCTTTTTACTCCACGGATCCACTATGTGGATTGGTGGGACATCATGGAATGTATTTTTTTTGGGAGGGGGGCAACCAAGTGTGTTGCAAATTTGATTGTATTTTTATCTTTACTGAACTGATATGACCGTCACCAACTTGAACAATTTGATGGCGATTTGTTGCAGTTCTAGCGCTCCCCCCCCCATCCCTGACGGCTTCTTTCTAGTAGCTTCTGATCTAAATCCACCCCTATGTTAGAACCCACTGAAAAGGAACTCGGCATGGCGTCTCAAACGAAACTTAGTAAACAGTCCCTCTTGATAAAGGGACTGTGCTTTGTAGTAGTGAAACAGCTACTACAGGCCCCTAGGCCTACCCCTAGGCCCAGGGGTAATTACAAATGCTCAGAACAGCCATTTTATCCAATCACATACGTGCTTCTTGAACTTGTTAAAGCAATCGGCTGATCTAACATTTGTAGATAAACATCGAGAACAGTAATATTAGTTCATGTGTTACAATCCCAAGCAGGCCAGTTTCTGTTTAGAGAAAAGTTGGAATGTTAAATTTGCTTGCAGCAGAGATTGGTGGGGGCGCGCACTCAACGACTCGGAGACCCTCTAGCTTGCTGCCCCACCGCTCTTCAATCTCTGTGTGGAGATTGATGTTCAGCATGCCGTTCCGCGATGTTGACCAAAGTTCTCATCGCGCTCAGTAACCAAGGAAACTCTACCCAAACGCCAGAAATTTAGTGATTGCGTTCATCGACATATGGCGGTAGACAGTAAAACTCCGAAGGCTTTTCTCATACCCAACAAATTTTACTGATTTTTACAACCAGTAAAAACGGTCGAGGTTTCTACATGTTGACGTATCGTTTTTTGGACTAGCCTTTCTGCAACGAGGAATATCAAGGAAAAATGGAGGTCCCGAAACGCTCAAAATCGGTAATTTTGCAGGGGTGTAATGCCCCCAGTGAAAAACAAACATCAAATCATTCCGGTAGAAAAAAGGAATACGTAAAGCCCTTGTCGGGTTCACTAATAAAACCCTGGGCAAGTATTGTCTGTGATTTGTGAATGTTTTAGTGGGTTGAACGAGATGATTTCTGTTCTTTTTTCATGTGAAACGCGTGAGTGGGTTGAACGTGATAAGTGTAGTGGACGCTATACTGGGGATTTCACCCGGAATCAGGCAGAAACTAACTCACTTATTGCGCAGACTCATTAACGCGTTCAAACGCAGGGAAAACCTGGCCTGGCCCGCCAAATTCCCAATAGGTTTGCATGAAATGAGAGAGACACAAGAGTAACTATTACAAATAATGTAAATTTTTTTAATACACCGACTTGAACAAGTCTATGGTGAATACTGAGTGACAGCACATCCCGCTGAACGATCCATACCTGTTGTCGCCTTCAATAGCATAACACGCACCACGGCATGAGCGGTGACCGGAACCAAAGGTGCTGTACTCCCATCCACAGCATAGTAGCGACTTTAACTAATAGACATGAACGTTTAAAGCACAGACAAGGAGAAGCTCCTTGTCTGTGTTTTAAGTAAAGACACTCTGTCTCAAACAGCAGTGTCTCACAATATTACTTTCGAGTATTCCGGCAAAGGAAATTTGAAGTGCAGAACGCTTTGTTGAATTGATGTCATCTCAATCTCGGGGCAAGTACGAAAGCAATGTATCCGGTAGTCTCTGGACCACTCCGTCCCACTCAGTACTGTACATGAATACTAAGCGTAACGAATAGAACAGCGAAAACATACTGTTTTGTAACATCGTCTGTTAAGTTAGCTTAGGCAGAGAAAAAAACTTGTGTTGTTCGATAACCCGACCTACCCTATCTTTATTGGCCGATTCTAAACTTTTTAAAGCTACGTTAACACAAAAGTAAAAAGAAAGAAATAAAAACCCATAAAATTACACATTTATTACCTGGCATTTGATTTTTGCTTGAACTGGGATGTCTTTCACGGTTTTATTCCTTTTTATATGTATGATACGTTTTTTTTCCCTAGAAATGTTGTGGCGAGCGTTTGATCGCCCTGAACCCCTGAAAAATGCCGACTTAAAAGTAAAAATACTTTGGAAAAAAATCCCTGCCGACCGACCTACCCTATTTTTGAAAACCATGTTATCGGAACAGCACAATTCATTTTGTTGGCCTTATAGTATTTGTCTTCAAACAAAACTGTCTGGGTCAGTATTTCCGCAGAAGGAGATTCTTATCTAGGCCAGTAAGGACTTCAACACGATGTCAACATTAAAGGGCCATTATTTGTAACTTTTGACCATTTTTTACCTCGGAAAATTTCATGTTGGAGGCTCATATTTGTTGCAAAATGTTGTTTTACGAAGAAACAAACATTGATTAGTGATGTAATGGCCACACAAAACTGCTAATTTTTGTTCAAACGTGTTGCCCTTCCGAGCTCGTTTGTTGACGTCTGGCATGCTCAGCGTGCTGGGGAGAACGCAGATATGGTGACGCCGCGATCACGCGAGATGTACAAGTTCACGTTTATCGCGGGATCAAAACAATATTGCGTCGTGGATTGCCAGACATCTGGCTACGCAAGGTGCTCGGACAATGGACTACGACGTAAGTACCGGGCATAAGTAATGAATATTTATTTTGAAATTGCTGTAAATGGCTCGCGCAGGTGCAGAAGAATGCCTACGTTGCAACCCGCGTGTCAACAGAGTTTGTATTTCTGTCCGGACAAAAATTGAAATTTTCGTTGTGAAATCACATGTTATTTAGTTGTAGGGCACGTAATGTTTCCGAATAATATGCGATTCTCTGTTATTTGACAGGCTATTCAACATGAGCCAGTGATCATTTCAATCAAAACTAACGGAAAAATCGCCAGAAGATACAACTAATGGAACTTTAATTTGCCTTCATTATTCATCGCCCCTTCAAACCCTGGGATGGCGAACGATGGCTTATTCGAACGCTCTTTATGATCATCAGATTGATAAATTTGTTATCATGGTGAAATTTCGCGTGTCAAAGGAATTAGTATGAAATATCTAGTTGTTGATCAAAATGAAATATGGATAGGGAAGTACCTACCTTTGGACAATCTCGATGGCCGATAAAACAATTTGGCTGTCTTCCAAATGGATCATAGCGTCGCGCTCGTATTATGGGGAATTACGACTTGAGGTACCAGTCTGGATTGTAATGCTTTCAGTAACTTAAGCTGACTCACCAAGATGTAGATTGTAACACAACCTTGTACTTTATTGCAAGATGGTGACCGTGTCGTTCACCGTCAAAGGTCAGATCTCAAGTCCTCTAGTCTAAGTTATCTACAAAGTTAAATACATCTCAAGACTTACATAATTACGAAAGTTATCACGTGGTAATTTTCCCGCCAGTCTTTGATTTATCGCGTTCTCGATTGTTCCCATTGAAATCTTAACCAATCTCCAATCTGCTTCTCGTACGATCTGAGTCAATGACCTTCACACGTCTTGGCCACGTGAGGCCTGAGGGACGCTTCGAGATAAAATCCCTACAAGGAGGGGCGTTATTATAGTCACGTTGATTGGTAGGTCATATGTCCCTATGTCCCATCTGCGTTCATTCATTGGCTGCCTTTATGTCCCCAAGTCTCATTAATATTTACTGTTCCGAATGCAACTCATTCATTGGCCGCCATATGTTCTTGTCCTTGCCTCACTTTCGAGTGTTCCTTGTCTCGTTCTGCCATGTGTGTGCTCATTACTGTAATATACAAATGTATCTGCGCGCTTAGCAAAGCAGTCCCAGACTCCAGGTGTTTCATTCATCACTTTCGAACAATGACTGACAGTAACCTTTCTGAAGCCGCCAATTATGATGGATTCAAACACAACGTATCGCCATGACAATCTTAGGTCAAATATAGTACCTCTTTACGATTGCTAAATGGTCATATAATCCAACCCCGTCTTTGTTTGTCTCTGTGGTTACCGCAGCTCCTCTACCAAAAGCATAGTCAACATTCGCCAGAAATTAAAAAAAGAATTCCTCCGTTGAAGGTATCGTGTTCTTTTTCAAAGTCTCAAGTTTATTTTGGAAATGCGCGGCATCTAGCAGGGTTGTTTCTGATTGCCCGGAATTTTGTCAAAGTAACTTCAAACAGGTGCACAACAGGCGCATGAATTGCCCTCAACAGCTAATGTCTTGTAATCTTTGTTTCGCATCGAATGGATCTAAAGCAGATTTACCTTGCTCATTTCGATGATATATGTACACCAACATTGGATCTGTAGACGATTGCGAAAATAATCATCAACAGACGTGAATGTCCGAACAAACTTTTTTTAAAAGAGCTAGTCTAATTAAAGATGCTGACTATACGTTATACAATCATGTACATGGATCATATGGAATCAATGATGCAGTCCTTTATTATCAATTTGGAATTAAAGGGACATGAGCTGTAACTTTTGACTATTTTTTCAGTATTTTAGTTTTGTAAATCTACTATAGTTTCTCATCCTAATACCTGTGCTATGCTTATTTAAAGTGTCCATTACTCCCAGACTGCTTGTCAACACACCCAGTACATGTGTAATGACCATTGTTACTGTTGATAAATGAATTCTAGTCCGGACATGAATACAGTATTCAACAATAACGCCTGATTATATCCATTTAGACTACATCGAAAAGGTATGCATTTGGTATTTATTTCATCATAGCCCAGGGATTGACACCAGAAACTGGAGTCAAAACGGAGAACAATACTGAAAAAGCTAAATGGGACAGCTAATGGAGCTTTAATACACAATCCGATGGCTAGCATTTTGTTGTACAAATGAATCTGTAGCTGAAGAGTGTAACTCCAAAGTTGTTTATTGGGTAAGAAGCAGCATATTTTTACTGACAGAAATATTTACATCTAATAAGAACAATATTTCCACGTGTTGCATGTCCACGTGTCAGGGGAATGCAGACAACTTTGATGCCGGAGCTTCCTGACAATGAGATTAAGTGCAGCGCAGGTGCAAAGACAAATTTGTCTTCACAAACGTTGCGACTACGTTCTTAGCTGTCTGGTAATGATTGGCTGGGCTCGCAGATGCGTTACAGTAATGAGCACATGGCAAAACGAGACAAGGAACACTCGAAAGTGAGGCAAGGACAAGAACATACGGCGGCCAATGAATGAGTTGCACTCGGAACAGTGAATATTAATGGGACTTGAGGACATAAAGGCAGCCAATGAATGAACGCAGATGGGACATAGGGACATAAGACCTACCAATCAACGTGAGCGACGCTGGGGTTTAGGACACAAATTTATGTCCTAAATGGTATACGTCTACTAGGCATTATCTTCAAAGTGACAATCTCAGATTCAGTCCCACTTCCTGTTTATAAGAGGTCATACATACCTGGATGTCAAAGCAAAGTCTTATGAAATATTAAATAAAAACCTTCCTGGATAAACCGTGGTAGTATGTTTTCGCCCGTTTTCAGGGTTTATCGATTGAACGCTATTTATTTGAGGATTTTGTTGCACTGTCGTAGGTGTTCCGATGTACACAGCAAATGTTTGATCATTCGCACCTTCTACGTGTCGCTTGGTGATTGACAGCAGTTTGAAATCGTCAACGGCTATCTTTTCGACGCTACTGACTGTGTACGGAAATTGATTTTTCATCAATAACTCACTTGAAATTGTAAAACAGACAGTATTTAACTCACAAAGCTATGTCTAAAGTCTTCACAAAAGGTAATATGCTAGCATAGAGCTATATCTATCTCCGTGAAAAACATTCATGTCAGTTGTCTTGAGCAGTTGCTAACGTTGCTTCCATGTTTCAGTAATTCGACACAATAAACCAACGAAGTCAAACTACCTTTTATACCCAAATAATGGCTTAAAGTGCTCTGGAAATGTTTGCTAGCTCGGTATGATGTCTCTTTCTCCCCTTGTGTATTTACATCTTCCGCGTGATTATGTTTTCTACGGCGGGTTGTACAGAAAGTGTACCACTTGCGGTGTAACTGTCATAGGACATATATGCATTCCTATGACACTGACGGTTATCGACAGTTCAATACAATTGCACTAAATGTGAATTTTAGATCACAGCAAGCGAAAACTCCTTAGGCACATGCCAGCGGTGATGCGTTGTTTGACAGTCAATTTCAACAACCGACTAGAAATGAGGTTCAAACCTGTTCAAGTTGTATCATATTATAAGTATCTCCGTATTCTAGTTTCTTGATTTTCACTCTCACCAAGAAGAAAGAGCGCTGCAAGGTTTACCAGCGTACACAGTTTATGCCTTGAAATTATGTTATGATGTATATGAGTGATTATGACTTTTCCTTTATTTATAATCTGTAAAGTTTAATTATTATTGTACAATGGGCCAAAGTCCTCGAACACAGAATAAATCAACATATATTAAAGTATCATAACGCTTAAAAAGTAAAACGGGAACAAATTTGGCATTTTAAAAGCACCAAAGATGCAGCTGAATGGGTTTGCTGAATAATTGGCTTACAAATAGATCGCTGAAAGAGCATTAGCAAATAAAACAAACACAAAAATAATTTTTATAGTAAATATGCATAAATAATGAATCAATAAAAGTTTTTTTTAAATAATCACATAACAAGTAAAAATTCATCCTCTTGGAATTCATTTTATTCAATGTCACAGTGCTGGTTCTATAAACAAAAACAAAAACACGTACCTGCAGATGTACAGTGTGGCGTAGTCGGTTAGTGTGCATACACAACACTTCTGATGAGAAGCAGAAGTCCAGTGTTCGAAACCTATACTTTCATCTTGATCTTTATAACTTTATAACTGTATGTTGCAATCTGTTCCTGTACTTTATTCTGAATTGTTATCATATTGCAATCTGTTCCTGTGAGTAATGTATTCCGAAATTAGATTTTCGCTTATCATTGGCCCAAGCACTGTTGCTTCCTGAAATTGTACTTCCCTATTTAACCGACGCCCTGCTGACAACTGCAGCCCCTCATTGAAGCCACTTTGGTCGAATCTCCCGACACAAACGAAAAATTCCGTCGTGTACGCTGCTCTCCGCTTACAATTTACGAAGTAGTGAAGCGCTATAAATCCGATCAATTCAACGGACTCCCTGCTGTAGCATGCAGTCAACAACGTACAGTTGTTTCACGTTCAAAAACCGACCCCTCAATCGTTATGTACGTTCTCGTCTCGTTGTTGCCAAAATTACATCGAACATCATAAATAATTCCGGATTAATAAAAGTTTCAAGATGTGAAGTTGCGAATTCATCGAAGCATAGACCCTTTTTCGAGGGTCTATGATCGAAGCAATTTTTCTTATCTATATTGCAATATTGCCATTTTTGACATTAATTTGATAGTGCTCACAAGGATAAAAACAAATTTACCTTATATGAACGTCCTCTTGAAAGTCATATGATCATGAGTCATTCTAACATACTCATTTTGACGTGGTGGATTGGTCGCAT
>LD343672.1:851447-862858 GCA_001465055.1 Ptychodera flava | reverse complement strand
CTCTGGAAGGGGGTATATTCTCAAAAACAAGATTCTCGGATTTTTTCAGATGACCCTCCTTACAAACTCACAAGGTGTTAATGTTCAAATTTCCCCTTTTGACTTGCTATAATTTTGAAATTACCCCTCAAAGGGATTGGACAGAAATTACAGGTGGTTCGCAATATTTTTGCACAAGCGTGTGTGTACAAAATTTTGATATTTGGATTTAATTGATAATCAGCTGTTGATAATGTTGATTCACTATAAATGGTATAGTCTATGAGAAAACTATGTAATGCTTTATCAATACAAAACTATATCTATGCATTTTTAGATATTTGATAATTGACATAAAAGTAGTTGATTGAAATAGAGTTGTTACAACTGGTACGTGGACAAAAATTTTGTCTTTAAAATTTCACCAAAAATGTTCATCAACTTTTCATGGGAGTCTATGATAAAATTGTGAATAATTTTTTTCCAATGAAAAACTTGCTATACTTGTGCATATACAGACGTTGAATAATTAACATTATTGTAATTGATTAGAATATGATGGTTAAAGATGCTATTATGTGTACAAGCAATCTGATTTTGGAATTTCACTGAAAATATCAATCTTCTATACATGGGAGTCTATGACGAAACCATGAATAATTTTTTTTCAAATACAAAAATAGGTAAATCTGTGTGTTTATGTACTCTCGATTATTAATATTAATGTACTTGATTAGACTACTGTAGTTACAGATGGATATGTGTGCAAGAAATTGGATTTTGGAATTTCACCAAAATGTTAATTCACAATACATTTGAGTCCAGAAGAAAACTATAAATAATTTTTTTACAATGCTAGACTAAATTAATTTGTGCTTTTATAGGTGTTTGATAATTGATACAAATGTACTTGATTCAAATAGGGTATTTGAAAGTTCAGATGTTGACAACAATTATGATATGGGAATTTCACCTAAAAATATAATTTCACTTTTCATGGTACCAGTAGTCTACAGGTAACTGTTAAATAATTTCCCTGACAAAACTTGCTATATCTCTAATATGTAATTAATAGGAATTGTTCATTGCCCACAGTGAGCTTGATTTACAATAAGACAAGATAATTAGTCTTTTGCTCAGATTTACAGTTAAATGACTTCAGACTGAGAATGCAGCGAATCATTTTTATCTCCCAGAATATTTCTGAACACTGAAACTGCTTTTTGACGGGATTGATACTTATGAAAATTAAGTGACCCCCCTCTGAGCTGTTTGAAAAATACATGACCCCCCCCCCCTTTGCAGTTTTCAAATTTAAGGTGACCCCCCTGGATTTGTCGGCCCACCCCCGACCGTAATAACTGAACGCTCCCTTAAACAAATCTACACAAGTCACCTCATCTCTGTGCACCACTGACATGTCATACAGGGCGCCCCCTAAACTTGATTATAAGTCCACTTGCTTTAAAGTTGTAACCCGGAAGAACAATAATGAGGAGACGCCTTGAATTTTGAAACTGAGCGTGAACACAGTGTTACTGAGTGTACTGCGTGATTGCGAAATAACGCCGCGTTTGTTATATGCTGGTGCTCAAGTGTAGAGTATCATTTCAGAGGTCTAAATTACTGAGAAGAAGAAACGTAGTCTGATCTTGCTCTGCGTCACTTGCTTCGATCACGGCAGAGCTCAGACAACATCGAGAATGGCTCAGCCGACTGCTCCTCCCTATGACCCCGGTAAGTCTATGGTAGCTCCTCCTACGCTGTGGCCGTGGAGCCGTTTGCTAGCTTCTTTCGCATACGCACCGCGCACTGCTTTGTTCTTCAAGGTCGTGATATGTGTGGAGTGACTTTATAGATAATAAACGGCACCCTGCAATCTGTAGTGTAGGCTTGGCTCAACCATGGATGTTTTACATCCATTGACAACAACTTGATCAAGCCACAAATATTCCTGTTGAGGGAGCCGCCATTATTATCGCGGGGGTTGGGGTTGAGGTTGGAAGATAACCGTAGTCTCGGACATCCTGGAATTTCGAGTAGCGCCCCATCTCACGTGCGAATCTTCAATAAGATTTGGGTTTTGGGGACTGATTTTTCCCGATGGATGGGTTTTAGGAACTGACTTTGTCTGATGGATATGAGAAAATTCATGATGCAAAGGAATCAAATCAAATGTGAGCACATAGTATCCTTGACTGTATTTGTAGATCATACCATTACAGTACAGGGGTGGTAAACTGAGTATCTGCTCAAGCAAAACAGTCATCATTTGAACCGAAGAAATGAGCAGGTTTTTTTCGGTGTCCACTTATATCTTCTTGTGAAATTTCTCTACTTTGAACTTTATTACAGTGTTTGAAGTGGAAAAAATTCCAAGAACTATATGCATTGTATAGGAAGAAAAGATAGAGATATAGATAGAAAAGATGGATTTGCTGAGAAAAATCATCAGAAAATGGGCTTGCAGTCAAAAATTTTGCCACCTTTTTAGCACCTTATGCTAGATATAAGTTGTTTCCTTGGAATTCGGCTAAAATAAGTGCAGATGAAGCTCACATTTTCCTCTGGCAGTCAGGCACAGAACTGAGCAACATTGAGAAGCACACATGTACATGCCAGACATACTCTGCAGTAGAAGCAGTGTTTTCTCTGTATGTTCACCGAAGCGGGCAATTTCTGCCCCATTCATCAAAATTAGGGGGCAAACTTGACATTTGAGGGGGCAGTATTTTTTAATGCTTACTAATGACATTAGGCCTAAACAACATATCCTATCAAAACATGAACATAAAATGCATGGCACTAGTATCCATAGAGACTGAAGCACAACTATGTCCTTTACTGTGTTTTCTTTTCGATGCGTCCACGTTATGCACATCACCAAAATTAAATGAGAGGCGATATTTTGACTTTTCCGGGGGAATATTCTGAATAGAAATAACGGCAAATTTACAGGTCACTACACTGTGCACTTGGGTCATCATCATACAGACGTATTTGTGTGCTGTGTTTTGTGCGCGATTTTCGCGCAGTCAGTAATTTTTAAAGGGCAGAAAAAGGCTCGAAATGCGCAATTTGTGCAATCGTGCAGTCGAGAGAAAACCCTGTAGAAGTGGTGGTGCTGATGACACAAAATGACAACTTTGATTTGGCAGAGTGCAAGGTTGATTGCTTTAAGGCAGGTATAAAACATTGAAATGTAACATTTAAATACTGGTACGTCTGTGGCCTTTTTACATGTCTTGTTTCTTTCGATTTCAATAGCATGGAGTTCAGTACCAACAGATGACCTTTCTGATGTTGAACTTGATGATGATGAAATTGATGTGGATATTCCTGATGAAGAGATACCCCCTCCAGATATAAGTGAATTAGGCGCCCCTCCTGGATATGAAACTTTGGGTTTCACAGGTAAATTATGAATTATTATAGCTTAATAATTCAATATCATCAAGCAAATGCAAAAGAGAACATGGAAAATGTGATGTAGAGAACAACTTTTACAAGCAAAAGATTTTTGAAAGTAAAAGAGGCATTAGTTACCAATATCTTTGAGTTTGGATTGAACAACCATTTTGAAAGCAACATCATGGTATTACATCTGCATTGTACCGGTACACTGCTAAATGGTACCTCAGATATTGACGTGCAGTCCACTTAACCCTTTCACCCCCAGTTCCCTGTATACAAGTCCAACTTTACCATAGAAAACAATGGATTTGGGACAAACCATGGTGGTGAAAGGGTTATGGTCACCACCATACTATAAGTGTAACAGCTACAAGAGATGGCTATTTGTCTTAAAGCTACTGAGACAACCTATTTCCCCTTGCAAAATTTAAATCTGTACAGTTCAGTGGATGCATCAAGGTACCGGTACATGGACTTTAACATCGTCGTAAACCACATGCCTCTTTACGGCAACATTTACTTAGCGCTACCCGTTTTGTGTAGGTCAGCGGAGCGGAAATTATGCTCTGGCTCGCGAGAATGGGACTTTAAAAGAACCAAATCTACATTTATTTAGTGAAGATTGCCTGGCCTGGCACTCACTCTTACAAAAACAGATGTGAAATGCCAAGATTCATGTCTCTTGTCGTTAAAAGTAAGTCATTTCCTTAAAATTGTGTCAAAGAAATGAAGCCTCCTAAGACCTTCACCTGATGACAGTTAATATTCAGCCAAATGCAAATGAGTAGTTCAGATTAAAAAGTGCCACTTCTGAACTATAACCAGACTTACACTGTTAGTTACCCTTTTCCCTGATCAAACTTCAGAATCCATGCATTGCATTTCCTATTGATCAGCCGTTATCATTAATGGCCAAGTATAGTTGTCATCATGGTTTCTCATAACCGCCATGATCAGTCTATTCCAGTTGGTCAATTAAAGTAAGATTAACCAAAAGATGACATATTTCTTACAGATTCCAGTGTGCCTCCTCCCTATTCACCTCCATTGCAGACAGACAATTCACAGCATCAGTTTGCAGAGTAGGTATTCCAACAACAATCCATTTATGAGGAGTAATTGTCCTCTGACCATGCACTTTACAACTCCTATGAAGAGCTGTCTCCTGCATGATATCATGCCAGACTTTTGAACATCGTTAAATTTTTGTGAAAAAATATACATTCTGTGAATCAATAAGTTAAGATAAAGTGAAATAAAGTCAATTAATGTATGATAGTGATGCACATGATTGCATATTTATACTTAAATTAATTACTAACAGTAGTTCAATTTTTCAACACTTTAGGTGATGCGATGTTTTACCAGTACCATTAGATAACGTCCAAACATTGTGACTTTACAGCTGCTTGCACGGTAGAATCTAGATAGTTACGCAATTTGCTGTCAGGCATTTGACATATGTTCTGGCACATCCAGATGGAACTTTTGAAATGTATATATGTAATCAATAGCAAGTATTTGGTTGTAAACTTTCAACTAAACTCAAGCTTGAACGAATGAAATCAGAAATTTTGGAAAAAGGATCATATCAATTTAAGCATGCCCAAAACCTTGTGTTAATAATACCAATAGATCTATTGCAGGGCACAGTGGAAGTTTTTACAATTGTACGCAATGCCCCAACGTTAACTCAGTTGATATATGGATATTGATCTCATGTTATTCACTTGGCTTTTTGTGTGAGTAGTGACAGTTTGAAGTAATCTTGATATCTTGAGGATACCAGATGGTTGGATGAGCAGTGGTTTTGTTGAGTTGTGGCTCTACACAAATCAAAATTATTGTAATTGTTTTGTTATATGTTTTGATCAGAAAGTGTTTATAATTATAAAAAGAAACAGATAAAGGGGTTTCCCACCCTAGTGAGTGTTCCCTAACTTATATTATAATTTCTTCTAGAAATAGGCTGTTTTTAGCTTCGCTATCAGCAGTGCAAAGCGTATCTACGGTAATAGGTTTTTATATCCCAACATCTCGTTACACATTTTTATGTATCACAAAATGTTGTACTACTGGTATATTGTTTGTATACCATTAGATATGCTAGTGCGCTACCGGCACTACATAAGCATTCTTTTGACATACATGTGGTTTAACATGCAAAAATAACGTAACAATCATTTTGAATACACTGTTTCTTTCAAGTCATTTCATTCTTTTGGGTGCATCGTTGTTGAGTTGGCACAGAACAAAGATTAATTATTCGGTAGATTGGCACGGCCCTTGTGGAGGGACTGAGAGATGGGTATGCCGGGATGATGGTTCCGTATGTGTGATTTCATAGTGACGTAATTACTGATTGTAGGTATGCTAATACAGAATGAGGCTTGATTGGATTTTCATACTTCCAAACTTTCATTTAGGGGAGGGGGAGGAGGGTTGAGGCCAAACTCAATTAATTATCCGTGGCCCCTTACTGTTGGAAAGACAGTTTTCACCTAAGCTTTGTTGTTGATTATCAAACCTTTCTGAACTCTGAATCAATAAGACAGGACCGATACCATTGGCAACATCTTATAACCTGAAAACTAAGTAATAAGTCATGGGTAAACTATAGTAACAATGTGAGTCTTCATACATTGTGACTGATTTATCATCATGTATCCATATTTCGTTCAACTTGTCTAGTATCATATACCTCAGTGAAGATGATGCCAGAGATTCGCTATTGGACTATGTAACTGAGCATTGTTGCTATGGTAAAAGAGCTGCCCGTGAAATGAATATCAACAACATCCTGCCATCAAATGCTCTACATGTAAGTAATGATTTTAGCTGTAATGTGCTCAAACTCCTGAGAGAGAGAGAGAGAGAGAGAGAGAGAGAGAGAGAGAGGGGGAGAGAGTTATTTTTTAAGACTTATGCTGCTCTGATATTCTAAAAAGTCTGTGTGTCACATACCATTTATTCCAACTGAGTTTCCGGCTAATTCACAAATATCCTATATATGTGAAGCATAGACCGTGGAGCCAGCTCCAGTGTCCATGTGTGAAGTTAGTTCCAATACTTAAATCAGGGCATAAGTTAGCGCAAATTGTTTACGTTTTCACACAAGACTGTGGTGATTGCACGCATAAAAGTACAAGTTGTTGCGAGCACTGCACCCCTATTGTGTTTGGTACATTAGAATAAACCCACACACTATTGTGATAGTTGCCAGCTATAAATAGACATTGACAGTTGCTCGGCAACGATATCTGTATTATTACTTTGCTTGCTCCCCTGATTCTGAGGTAAAAGTAACAATATTGCAACAGGTCATGGGTAGGTCAGTCTGTAAAAAAGTTGCCTAAAACATTGCAAAGTTTGTCACTTGTTGTAAGTGTGGATGTGTGCATGATGTTAGCAATTAGTTGATATGCATTCCATTGACCAGTGTCGAGTGTGAACATGGATTTTCCTGCCAAAGCCGTATTCAGTCAAAGTTCCGAAGCCGTCTTGGTGAAATCCAGCTACAAACACTGATGTGGGTATCCATTGAAGGACCAGACATGGCAGTATTTGACTTTCATAGAGCTGGGGAAATTTTCCTTTCCCGAAAACAAAGGCGTTAATTATCGATCATGTTTCTTCTGCTGCCAGATAGGTCTCACAATCATACTTCAAGAATTGAAAAAGTATAGTAGATAGCTGCTCTTCCAAATCCAATTAATGATGTAAAATGAATTTGTCTTGTTATAGTTGAACCTTTGTTTTTGCTGCAGTCTATTTCTAAGCAGCGGTATTTCGTTTGAACTTCATAGCATTGACGTCGTACATATGCATGACAAAGAGCAAACATTTTGATTTACTAGTATGTATCAAAATAAGACAACGTAGACTGGTTGGAGACGTGACCTGTTGCACATTGTTTTATTAACGCACTTCTTGTGGTTTTTTCCTTGCATTTCCTGTTCCCATCAGCTTTAAACTGAGAAAATTCAGAAAATAAAAAGTTGTTGAATGAATTGACGTTTCACTATTTACCATTGCACACTGATGTATATGTACCATTGCATATGTGGTGAAGGTCAGAAAGATTTGGCGATTCCAGTTACACTGGGAGGGACGGGCGGCAGTACATTGTGTTTTATTGTACTCAAAAAAAGTGGGTCTGCACGTGAAAAAATGTAACCATTGCGTGCAATGCACGTACAAACTACCGGTACAAAGCCTAGCGCCAACCCTGTTAAATGTCTTGTGATTCTCCCCCTCTCATAAATCTTTCAGACAAAGATCATTATTCAACATTATTCAATACAGAACATCATTATTCAACATTATTCAATACAGAACAATCTGTATCATTGTGATGGTTATGTACAGGGGACTGTGTACCGGTAAATACCACCAATTTGTCACAAATCATTATAGGAGTGGTCGCACAATCTTAATTTTAAAATAAATGTATTCATGATATCAAATTTCAATGGAAAACAGCCCTCCAATGCCTTTCCACCATGGTAACTTTACTTTGCTTCATGTGCTTTGCTCATTCAGTGACCCCAATTTTAACTCAGTGTGCCCCTATTTTAACCATTATTGGTCACTGTGTCCCACCTGTTCAAATCCTGGGCAAAATACTGTAAATACTCATATATCTTGTGAATGCCTCTGCTCAATATAATTTATTTTATTTCTATCGTATACCAGTACAAATTGGTCACTTTTACTGAGGACCGCTCCACAAAGCATGCATTTAAACCGTACAGAGGTAAGTGATTACCAGTAACACTGTTACAACATGTGCACAGCAAATACAATCAGGGTCTTTCTGGTAAATCGTTTTGAATTTCATATCATTTTCAACTGTTATGTATCTCTTTGCATCAGTGATTGATAATTTGTGGAATTATATCAGCAAGAGGTTCCTTTGAAAATGTAAATCCTCAATGTTTTCTCATGAACATTTTTGTAAGTGTAGTTATTGATAAGATAATACTTTATTAACACACAATAATTCTAGGATATTTAGTATAGGATAAAGCCCGAGTACAAGGGCTCTTCTGCGGCCTCGACATTTTATCGGCCGAGACATTTTATCGTAGGGTTGGACTTTATATACCAGAAGAGCCCAAGTACGAGGGTTTTATCCGACTTAAAAACTATCGCCCCTAACTGATATATTTTCGTTTTCAATGTGTTTACGTCAACCGTCCCCTTTGTCAATGTAACATGTTTAGGATATGAATTAAAACTTTTATTTATGAAATAGCCTTCCAATGTAATGGAACATCCTATAAATACCCTAGGGCACATTAGTTTATGTTTGTACCACCGCAGATTTTGTGTTGCAGCTGGTTTCCACTGTGTTACCAAATTTGAATATTAGGGAAAAAACGTACCAGATGTCTACAGAATATGACATGTTCACTTTTGATTGGACAATACTTTACTACGGCGCTGTCATTCGTTTCTGCAATTTGGTGACCAAGGCTTGACATGTAAACAAAACACCCTGAATTGAGCACTCTGATTGGTCAATCCACAGTAGATAGTTTTTAAAAAAGGGTTACACAATAGAAGAAAACAAATATACATTGTACATACAAAAGAAATACAAGGAAAAAATGTAAAAATCTATAAATAAAAAAATGAAAATAGCATAAGCATACCACACATTACATGTATTTAGAAAGAATAGATCTTACAAATGAAACTATATAAAATTACTCTACAGCCTAGCACATGTACCGGTATAGTATAATATTGCTGATATTATGTGGACAGTCATTCATTTGTATGCCCAGCATGAGAAAAGGAAAAGTGCTATTATATTCCATTGAGACTAGATTTACTATCAGTGAGATCAGCTGTGATTTCATTAACTTTTCTCCAACTTTCCATACCAGGTGGAGAAGTTGATGGTCCAGAAAATGGCACACCACCAGGTCCTTGGGAAATTCACTGTCGACCACAAGCGTTATTTTATGAGGAGGTCTGTCTTATTGAAGTTCCACACACAGCTGTGGTGAAAACTTGTCACAGATGTAGTGGCACAGGGAAGATCACCTGTAGTAAATGCAGAGGTTCTGGGAAGGTAAGCTTTTCTCTTTAGCATTTATCAATGATTTGTACAATAAATTTTAAGTTTACATTAGTCAATTTTCTACAGTCATATGATTAATTGATTTGAGGCAACTCACGACTTTAACCCTATATACCAATACTCACTCTAAGGGAAGTATTGTGTCTCAAGTTGGCCTATGGATAGATTGAGCCAATTGTAAGTATCTAAATAGTTTCAAGCTAAACAAAAAGTCAAGAAAAGCTGGAGTAAGAAACACACAGAGACATACAGAGGCATACATTTCGCCCCCAGTGTCAAAAACTTAGGAGTCACACTCGACTCTCACATGAATATGTGTGAACATGTGCAGAAAATTTGCAAAGCTGCATACATTCAAATTAGACAAATTAGCTCTATTCGTCACTTTCTCTCCTTACAGGCTACTCAAACGTTGGTCTCTGCACTTGTTCAGTCTCGTTTAGATTATTGCAATTGTCTCCTCTCTGGTTGCCCTAAACAGCTTATAGACAAGTTGCAAAGAGTGCAAAATGCTGCCGCTCGTCTCGTCTGTAATGCTAAAAAGTACGATCATGTCCAACCCCTTTTGCAAAAATTACACTGGCTGCCTATTAGTTCTCGTATCCACTACAAAGTTGTATCTACTTGCTTCAATTCAGTTACGGGTACAGGACCGCAATATCTCTCTGAACTTCTACATCAATACACTCCAAAAAGACAACTCTGTTCTTCCTCAGATTCTCGACTTCTCAGTATTCCAAGAGTTTCCACAAAGACTTTTGGCGAGAGATCTTTCTCTTACATTGGCCCTGCATTATGGAACAAACTTCCTTCTGACCTTCGCCACTCCAGCTCTACCCTTTCTTTCCGTCGTTCCCTCAAGACTTTTCTCTTTAAACAGTAGTTTAACCTTTTTCGTTTACCTAGTCTCCAGTCCCGGTGGTTCATTCATTTCCTCTGTTATATTTTTTTTTTGTTACTATTGCGCCTAGAGCTCTGTTCAGAGATTAGGCACATTACAAATGTACTTTATTATTATACAGCATGCTAATTAAACTTTAAGTTAGCCTGACAGTCTGAGACTGACTATCACCCCTAGGACCTTGAGTTTTGTCATGTTGATAGTACTCATGACCAATCCAAACCATATACTGGATTATTTCTATGGTCCCTATGTTCTTTCAACCAGTTTGTTTCATTCTACATTTTTGGTTTTTTTCCAAACTGCATTTCCCCAAGATATTTTCTGCTAATCATTGATGCAAACTGTGGACTGTAGGAAAATGAAAATTTGCTCCAATCAGATTTGAGATTGTCAGTGATGACAGTGTTGGGTTAGGATTTTTTTTGCCATAGCCACACTTTGCTGACGTGGTAAAAATGATAAAATATTTTTAGCCATAAGCAATTTTTACTAGGCAGACCGATCACTTCAGTTCAATGCACAGTTTACACAAAAAAAGTTAATTTCAATAACATCAGCACTGTAACATCCACATGTGTTTTAGAGTAAAAGTTGTGCTTCAAGGGGAAGAGTACCTTAAATTTTTCTGTTGATTAAACCATAATGTTATGAAAGACATGACCCATCATGAGATTTTGTTAAAAGGGTGCCAATATTAACATGCTTGTATTCTTGGAGCAATTTTTCCATTTTCGAGTCATAAATTTTTCTCTGAAACCACTTATCAAATGACAAAAACCTGTTCATTCTGCATCAGAATCAGACTCTGATTGTGATACTAAAGACGGTGCGACCGCTGACATGGATCATTCGCTTGATGACACTGACCATCATAATCAGGTTCTAACCTTCACCTGGAGAGGATCAACATCCTCAGTTTAAATAATCGCAATCATACCAATCCATAATCCAATAACACTAGGTCAAAATTTGTAAGACAATAGTTGTAAACATAGACACAAAACAGCACAGAACAGACAGTAA
>LD343672.1:804168-821118 GCA_001465055.1 Ptychodera flava | reverse complement strand
GCTCTTCTGGTATATAAAGTCCAACCCTACGATAAAATGTCTTGGCCTGCGGCCTCGACATTTTATCGTTGGGTTGGACTTTATATACCAGAAGAGCCCTCGTACTTGGGCTTTATCCTATACTTATTGTATGTGTGTATACGTATATATGTTTGTAGATATGTATATATATTTCTGTCAGTCTGTCTGTACATGTATGTATGTATGTATGTATCTATGTATGTATGTATCTATGTATGTATGTATGTGTGTGTGTGTGTGTGTGTGTGTATGTATGTATGTAATGTATGTCCATAATAATAATAAAAATTTATTGTTTAAAGACCACTATACACACCTTGTCTCAGTGGTCTGTACATTACAGAAAATTACCATCCACACAAAAAAAACCTCAAAGACTTATGATTTGTTTAGCAGCTGCACCAGGGGGCTGAGATGTGAATAAATTGTTCAAACAAACGTTATAGTGCCAAAAATATGCAAATGAGCTTAAAAATAGGCAAAACCCTTCAAATAGCTTAAGTTCTGTAACCACAGGTCAGATATGGTTGAAACTTAGTACATGCTCCGTACGGTGCCTTGTAGATTTGATCAAATGGTGGTGAAATTTTCATATTTGTATTTTTTAGTCAATTTTTCGTGTTTTTGGTCATAAAATCTTTTCTGAAACCACAAATGTTTTGAAACTTGGTATGCATTGTCCTAGGGTTCACCTCTTTTAGCAAATTGTGATGAAACTTTCATATTTGTGTTTTTGGGGCAATTTTCACAATTTTGGGTCAAAAAAATCAATTTCTCTGAAACTGTGTATCTGGTTGCTTAGATATTTGATATGTACATTCCTTTGGGTGCCTTTAGTTGAGAGTCTTTGAGTTGTGGTGTTAGTTGAGAGTCTTGTGGTGAAATGTTCATATTTGTATTTTTAGGGCATTTTTCTTCCATTTTTTGTCAAAAAATCATTTTTTCTGAGACTGTGTGTCTGATTGCTGAGAAATATTATATGAATATTTCTAAGGGCCATCTTTAAGTTGTTGGGAAATGTTTATGTTTATATTTTTTGGGCAATTTAACCATTTTTGGTAAAAAAATCATCTTCTCTGGGACTGCTTTTCAGATGGCTTGGACAGTTGGTATAGATGGTCTTACGTATGAAACTTTGTATGCATGATTCTAGGGGTAAAATTAGTTAACCGGTAGTTTGTGCGAATTGTGGTGAACTCTGCAAATTTGTATGTTTGGTCACTTTTTGTCAAAAAATCTTCACTGAATTGTTGTTCTAATGGCATTGAAATTTGATATGAAGGTTCTTAGGGATGATTTATTCAGCTTTGTTCATGGTTTGACAACACCTGCAATATATATTATTTTGAGACAATTTTTGCAATTTTCGATAAAAAAAAGCTAGAAGTTTCATTCTTCAATTCCTCTATCAAAGTATAGAACTTGTGAACTGCTGCACATTTCACCATTATTTGGTGGTAGATTGATGCTCCATTGTAAATGTGGATTTGTAGCAATGAAGTTATCATTATCACATGTATGTCAATGAGCAGCAAAAGTATAAACTTGGTGAAAATCTAAATAACAGTGGGTCAAAATTTTACATGTCGGTATGATTTATACAAAGACAATCAAACCCTCCAAGCAGCTATTGGGGCTTTAATGTAAGCAATATTTGGTAAGTCATCAAACAAAACAACTGTACTTTTCTATGGGGCACCATTTTACGGATGCGGCACCCATAATTTAACTTGTTCAAATATGTAATCGTGGTCCAAATAAGGCAGCAGTGATACGTCTGATGTCCTTCAGTCAGCACATTTACACGAACTTTGAAAATAAATATCATGAAAAAATTCACATAATTTGCAGCTATTGGGGCTTTAATCCCATGTAGTTATATATATCACAAGAGAATATCTTTACCTTGGTAAGGTAGATTGATTGTAGCACCAGGCTGCATAGTGTTGTGTGTGTGTGTGTATGTGTGCGTGCAACAGTTGCCAACCATTTATACATTAGTCTACATACTTCACCTTAATTTGATAGACATGGCATCAAAATGTGTTCAGATGCAGTTGACATTATGAACATTACAAGCTGTAGCATGCAAACAAATTTCTTAAGACTCAAATTAATTTGTCTGCAACTACTGTGCAATAGCTGTCTACGAATGATATTCCGTAATGCGTTCAATATATACATAGCTCAGTATATTTCTATTGAATTATGATGCATGCTTATATATCTTGAGTGTCTCTCTAATGTCAAATCTATTTCTTTTTCTGTTTTATACCAGTACACTTTGGTCAGTTTTACCGAGGACCGGTCCACAAAGCATGCATCTAAACCCTACTGGGGTAAGTGATTATAAATGAGACTCTTCCAACATATGCATAGCAAATATAATCAAGTTCATTTTGCAAATTGTTTTGAATTTCATGGCATTTTCAACTATTGCATATTTCTTTGCAACTTTGAATGATTGAAAATATGTAAATTGCGGCAAAACTTTTCTGATAAAAATTGAATCAGCAGTATAAACTTCTACATTCTGAAGGGTAGATGATGAAAGACAAATAGTATGTCATACTTAGAAACAGTAGATCTTATAAACATAAGTACGTCATACATTTCTCTACAGCATCAAACATTTACATTTCTCTTTCATATAATATTTACTACTGCTTACACAAGAATTGACAGTCATTCTTTTTTATCCAAAACATGGGAAAGGAATCGGATGCCACTCTGTTCCGGTGAAAGTAATTCTTTGGATGTGGGTATAATTAGCATTACTTTCACAAATATTTTCTCTGTGTTAAAACAAACCTTCTCAACCATTTAACATCAGCTGGTCGAGTTGATGGTCCAGAAAATGGCACACCACCAGGTCCCTGGGATATTTCCTGTCAACCGCGGGCAGTATTCAATGAGGAGGTCCGTCTTATTGAAGTCCCCCACACAGATTCCGTGAAAAGATGTCACAGATGTGGTGGTGCAGGAAAGATACGATGTATGTCTTGCAGAAGCTCAGGAAAGGTAATTAGCTTTTCTCATTTCTCTTGTAAGTAGTTGATTCATGATCAGCATCATAAATAATCAAATTCTGAACACCCGATTTTTACCTCCCATTTGCCATCATATCTGGTAACTTGAGGTTATATATGATGTAAAATGTCTGTATGTAATCTATCTTTCTGTCATTCCATATGTATGTATCGTACATATGTGCCATATATGGTGTGCATGGGCAGTTGTTTAAATGAACCTGTCAGCCATGTAAATATGCAAATGAGGTATGAAAAAGGTGCAAATGGTCAAAAATCAAGAACGTGGGCACTACTTATCCAATCATTGTCATACTTGGTATTAAGGTACCTTAGGCCAGGTATGTTGAACTGTATAAATTTGATGCCATTACTGAATGTTTTCTATTCATAATATATTTTTTCTGTATTTTTGCCATTTTGTCAAAAAATCTTCTCTGAAACCAAAGGTCTGATTGCTTTTAAATTTGGTTTGCAGGTTGTGGTGTAGATGTGCCATTGTTCCTTAAGGATGACCAAAATAAAATTCATTGAAATTATGGTGAAATTTGCATATTGGTATATTTGGGGCAATGTTTGCCATTTTTGGTCAAAAAATCTTCTTAGAAACTGTCTATTCCATTACTTTAAAAATTATGTGCACAGATTCATAGGGGTGACCTGAAAATTAAGATAACATAGTGATCTTATGGCAAAAAATTTTGCACATTTTGTATTTTTGGCCATTTCTGTTGAACCAATAATTGTTTGCTTTTAAATTCTGTGTGCAGATTGACCAAAAGAAGTCGTAGTGAAACTACATGTATGATGAAATTTTCATATTCCACTTTTTGGGAATTTTTGCCATATTTGGTAGAAAGTATTCTTCTCTAAAACTTTCATCCTATTACCTTTAAATTTGGTGTGTATATTCCAAGGAGTGTCCCAGGGTCATTCGGTAAAATTGTGATGAAATTTGCATTTTTGTATTTTCATGGCAATTGTGCAAATCTGGGTCAAAAAATCTCTTAAACCATTCATTGCTTTTAAATTTGGTACACAGGTAAAATGTAGTAGACCATTTATCCAAATTCACGTTCTGCCTATGTGAGTGGTTTTGTTAGTCCTTACGGACATCATCTTGGGGGGACTCATAGGTTTAGTCATGTCCGTGCATCGATCCATCCATCCATCTGTCCATCAATTCTTGCAAATATCTCAGTGATGCATGGAGCGATTTCATTTAAACATACTTCCTATGTCATACATATGCACATCAATTTGTTTTGGGATCGGATCCAATATGGCCGGGGCTTGACGCCCATTATGGTTTCCTGTATTGGACGACTATGCGTCCATTCACACAAATTTCTCAGCAATGCCGGGAGCAATTTTATTCATAGTTGGTACATGGATTACTTCCTATGTTATACATGTGCATGGTAATTTTTTTATGATCCGTTTCCAGTATTTGATGTCCATCCAAAGGGTCTCCAGACATCCACTGGGGCTCAAGGATGGCCAATTAAGAGAAAATAAAGAACAATTCTATGTCCATGCACAGAGGCTCATGAATGCAGATATCTCAGACATGCCTATAGGCCAATTCTTTTCAAACTTAGTACAACAATAATACACTATGTATGGCATACATATGCACATCAATTTAATTGGTGTGGCATATTAGTGATCATAGTGTTTTTTCTGGTGCGACTGTGATATTGGTGACAAAGAGTTCTAATATTACACAATATGTCAGTATGTGTCAATGGCTAATTTGCATATTTGATGAAATTTTTCTAGAAACACTGCAACAAATTTAATCATGGTACAAATCTTCAGCACACAGTCCTACAATAGTGTACAAAGACACTTAGTATCATGTCAGTTGATTGCTAATTGCATATTTTAACTTTTTATAATTAGTATGGTACGTAATAATTGCTAATTTGGATATTTGATAAACTTTCATAATTAGTATGATATGTCTAGAAATGTTGCATCAAATTAGATGAAACGTGGTACATTACAGATGTAAATCTTCCAGAAGTGTAATCAGACATACCTAATTCTGTCTAACTTAGAAAGAGGACAGTATCCTATGCCATTCATTGTCTACTTGTTTACAATCCAATCCAATATGGGCTTGAGTCATAAACAGGGCTTTGATACCTGCATTTCTTTCATCATGCGCATCATATCAACTTCAATTTTGTCACTTCCAGTGATGATTTCTGAATTACAAGCGGGGACTATGTCATTGTCAATGGCTTATCATGAAGGAAATAGCTAGATTACCAATAATGCTTTTTCCCTTTTCCATTTAGGTGAAATGTTACAGCTGTAGTGGTAGAGGTCGCCACACATACCGGTCCAATAATGCAACTCATACAAGGACCTGTTCTGTATGCCATGGGACTGGTAGAATAAAGTTTGTTGAACTTTTTTTTACTTTTGTTCAAGAAATGTCAGAAATTTGATCTTTCACAAGCAAATTATTTGAATCATAAGGGTATAAGAAATGTATCGGTAATCATTTTTACACGATGAGATTCTGCCGGCCTTTTTGGATAATATAAAAACAAATCGACATACAAATTATGAAAGTCACAAGTAGATGTATGTGCCCCAACCAATAAAATAGGAATGCACAGGTTTTTAATGCATTTGGACATGACAAAATGTTTGAAACCAGCTGCTTCAGGTTGCCATATCGCATTTTACTGCAATTAGGAGTCAGAGTATTGTAAGAAGAACCTGTGTATCTAATACATTGAGAGCTGATTAATAATTGGAGTAAATGAAATGAAAAGTGACCCATGCGGGACTCAAACCCATATCCCCCGAATACATTTCAGATGCTCTACCAACTGAGCTAATGGATCAGTCGAAATAACTGTGGTCGGTCCTGTCACTTAGTCTCTTCATTTCATGCGCATGTATAGTGAGTTGTGGCTAAACTCATTACCTTATCTTTCTGCATATAAGGTTCCTATGGATTCAACAGGGACTCACACAGAAGTCATCAACTTGGGAATTGATTTTTGGTAATGAGGATCAGTCATGTGAATGATGATGCGAAGCCAGAGAAATGTAATTTTTGGGGTTTGAAATTGTGACTCACCCTACTAAAATCGTACAAAAGAAATAAATAAATAAATAAAAAATTCATATAGTGAGTGAGTCACAATTTCAAACCCAAATAACATGGAGCTTGAGTGTGTGCACATGTTGGCCCTTAGGCCGGTGTTCGGCCCTCTGTAATATCGCTTTTTTTGACCTCCACTTAAAGATTTCTTCAATTGCATGCCTGGTCAGCAAAACGCTGTTACTCTATTAGATTCATGGCATGATATTCATGACATTGCCATATATAGAGTTGGTGCGCAAGGCAGTGATCATAATACCTTCTTGATAATACCTATTGCTAAATCAGAAGATGATCAACGAAATTGTGCAAAAGCCTGGATAAATTTACTGTTACAAAATCAGGAAAAGGCACCTGTCTGGCTCCAGTGAGCTCTTGAAAACCCTTATAGGAGCATATCTTTTGTTTTCTAAAAGTTTCTTTAGACCAGGTATTTTTACAAAGTCATGTGATTTTCAGATGACATGTATGTACATGTATTTATTGTAATTTTTTTTGTCTCTGTCTTCTGGTTAGATGTATACCATGTTCTGGATCTGGTTGGGTTAGATGTGATACATGCTCTGGAGCACGCCGATTGAAATGGTTTGTACAGCTGACAGTGAAATTGTAAGTTGTGTATTACAACTAGATAAAACCATATTAAAGCCAATTTAATTAATGCAGTTTGTCAACAAAGCTATGAAGTCAGTTGGTCAACTTTTAACTCGTATTTGTCCACACAAATGTCAGACAATTGGGAGTTATAGGTTGGATAAAAGTATGTATGTATGAATGTATGTAATGTATGTATGTATGCATGTATGTCCATCTACTAAATAACTTGTGAACCTATGCATGTATCACATTTGTACAAGTATAGATACATTATGACTTGTAGATGCGGAATTTGTTAAGATGAGGTTGCCTGCTTCGAAAATGTGCAATATAAACTCAGGAACTACTGATCAGATTTATATGATATTTGACATTCAGGTATCTTGTGGTGGTATGAGTCAGACATTTCCATATTGTGATGAAATCTGCAATTGCAAATTTTTAATAATTTTTTTGGGTAGTATTTTGATACTTAAGCCATCTTCTCGGAAACTACTCTACAAATGGCCTTAAAATTAATATAAGGAGTTCCTGGTTATGAAGTGATTTGTCCCCGCAGAAGCAGTCTGGCGGGAACTTACAGATTGGGTCCCATCCATCTGTTTGTCTGTCTGTCTGTCCGTGTTTCAGTACGTCTGTCCGTCAGCAGCTGTTCCTCTGTCGCCCCTGATCCGATTTTTTTCAAACTGTGTGCAAGGATAAAGTACTGTGGCATATATATGCACATCAATTTATTTCATGATATGATCCAATATAGCCCCTGGTCGGTCATGTTGTTGCGATTTTTTTCATGTTTTTGAACCATAACTCAAATATCCCTGAAAAGATTTTGTTCAAACTTGGCACACAGACATTGTATTGTAGTGTGCCAGTGCATGTCAATTAATGGTGCAAGGTGATCCAATATGGTTGCCACAGTTTATGGACATCATTGATAAAATAGATATAACTAATCGCCATGGAAAACGCCAACAGCCATAACTTTACTGTCCCAAGTACACAAACCACACCCTCCCCCCACAGACCAATATCTTGTGATTTCCCAACATGTAACAAATTCACCCCTCTCCCCTGTAATGAAGCTACCAAGCATGTAATTCAATCACCGTAATTCAGACACCATAATCAAGCGGGGAATGCGTCAGCAGCGATGACTTGTTAAGCTTTAGTCCAGTCAATCTACGAGATTTTGGCACCTAACCCACCACAAATTGCAACAGAATTTTTTTCTTCAGAATGCATTTTAATGAGGTACCCAGAACAACATATTAAAAGTTTACTCGAATCCACCTTGGAGAAATATGTCTAATTTGCATAAATCAAATATGGCGGCCAACCATCCAACAAAATAACATAATTGGCTGTATATCACATATTAAACGAGCTATTTCAGTTATTTCAAAGTCTGACACAAGTTATTTGGCTCAGGGAATCATTTTGGAGGTGTAATATTTCATATAGGCACCTCGTTAATTTACATAATTCCAATATGGCGGCCAACATTCCTACAAAAGACATTTTCGGTCATATACCATGCATTAAACAAACTATTTCAGTGATTTTAAAGTTAAAAGTATATTTCTTAGGCATGGACAAATGATTTTCGAGATGCTATGATTTGCATAGGTAATTTGTTAATTTGCATAAATCCAATATGGTGGCCAACATACCTACAAAAGACATTTTCTGTCATATACCACGTATTAACCCTTTTGGCGCCAAAGTCTATTTTGTCAACTTTATAAAATGTACCACAGTCAATTTTTCTGCTTTTGGCCAAAATTTTGATAAAATATGTAGCTGCTGAAAAATGATATCCATTTGGTCCAAAATTATGAAAAAACTGTACAGAAAAGTTCGCAGAAATTGGTAAAATATTGCATTAAAATTTTGGTGGAACAAATTACAGCAGTCAAAGGGTAAACAAGCCATTTCTGTGATTTCCAAGTTAAAAGTGTATATTTTTGGCATGGATAAACAATTTTCGAGGTGCAATATTTTGCTTAGATACTTCGGTAATTTGCATAAATCCAATAGGGTTGCCAACATACCTACAAAAGACATTTTCTGTCATATACCATGTATTAACCCTTTGGGCGCCAAAGTCTATTTTTGTCAACTTTATAAAATACACCACAGTCAATTTTCTGCTTTTGGCCAAAATTTTGATTGAAATCTATAGCTGCTGAAAAATGATATCCATTTGGTCCAAAATTATGAAAAAACGTACAGAAATGTTCACAGAAATTGGTAAAATATCGCATTAAAATTTTGGTGTAAAAAATTACAGCAGTCAAAGGGTTAAACAAGCTATTTCTGTGATTTCAAAGTTAAAAGTATATTTCTTTGGCATGGTCAAATGATGTTTGAGGTGCAATGATTTGCTTTGGCACTTCGTTAATTTGCATAAATGCAATACAAAAGAAATTTTCTGTCATAAAATGTATTGAACAATCTATTTCAGCCATTTTGAAGTTTAATTATATTTCTTGAGCATGAAGAAATACCTTTTGTGGTTCAATGTTTTTAAAAGACACTTTGATGATTTTCAGAAATTAAAGATGGCTGCCAAATTATTTCCCAAATAGCCTTTAATATAGATAATGGTTATGGTAGAGTTTTTAGGAATAGGAATATCAAGAAAAAAACTGTCAAGAGGGCACTGCACCCAACGCACTGTATTTTGCAAATATTCTTCCAATTTTTATTAATTTGTTAACCAAAGATTAAAAATTGGTTAGGTTCACCTCTTAGCTTGGCAGGCAGTCGTAAGTTACATGATATAGAAGGGTTAATGTATGTAAATGTATGCAAATCACCCAAATTCCTGCTTCCCTTTTATCCGAATTTCAAGATTTCCAAAGAATATTACTCTGTTCTGGCTGGGTCATATTTTCTGAAATTTTCACATTATGTTTTTAAATGTTATATAACAAAACAGCTATTTTGTTTTGCAATAAAATTCTTACATTTTGATTTAGAGGCATTTTTATTTTGCTAACCATGATTTTAAGCACTTTTTTGAATGTCAGTCGTTCAGCCCATGCCATTTTAGAATGAGGATATACCCTTGTTTCAAGTGAAATATTACATTTCACAAAATAGTTTGTACGGGTTTCCTTGTCATTTTAGATGAGAAATATTCCTTCGAAAAAAACTGTGTTGGCAACGTGCAGCTCAACATTTATTTTAAAAATGTAGAAAATATACAATAAATTTACGTACAATAACGATCCATTTACAAATAAAAGTTTATTTTAATAGGTGTCTTTGATACCTGAATTTGTAAAAATACCCCATAAATATATTGTATTTTGAAAAGAATGTTAAAGCAAATTTGGTAGACTTACATATATGACTTCCGAATGGATTAAAATACGTATATGTTGATGTGCGTTTACTATGAGTTGTAAGAAAGTCATGCAATTTTAATTATTTGTGATTTTTCTAAATATGACAACCGTTAATGATTGTTAGTCATCTAATAATAATCTCTTTCTGAATATAACTCTTTCTGAATATAACATTGAATTCATCTGTGTACGGCATTATTTGTGATTTTTATAGGTGCTTTAATCTCTACAGTGTTAAAACATGTAATCTTTAATGTTTACTGTTTTAAAAAAGTCGTGGACAAAATCTTTAGTTTCTAATTTAGACTGAACCCCTTCCTTATGGACGAGTGCATTTTTGGTACATCCCCCTAGATGATAGGCAAGAAGTCATCAAATATAACAGCAAAAATACAATAAACACAACAAAGATACTAACAACGCAAAAAATAATGTGACTAAAAATAACACATGCCACAATACAGACAAATTAAAACTTAGCGCTGATGCAAACAATGTCAGACTCTTAAAAACTTGATCAACACACAAACTCACAAAAATTGAAAATTGCATGCTTAGCAAAAACTTAAAATTAATTCAAACAACTCATTAGCCCAACAGAATCCAAACTGTTACACGATACAAACAAGATCTGGAAAAATGACACTTGGAAAAATGACTCAAGATGTACTTCTTTGTATTGTGTAATAGTTGGATTCTGTGTTTGGATTAATTGTAAGTCCTTGCTAAAGCATGCAGTTTTCAGATTTTTTGAGTTTGTGTGTCCAGAAAGTTTTTATGAATCTGACATTGTTTGCAATAGTGCTAAGTTTCAATTTGTGTGTATTACGACATTTTTTATTTCGGTCATATCATTTTTTCTGTTTTTTCAGCTTTGTCGTGTTTATTGTATTTTTGCTGTAATGTGTGAAGACATCTTGCCCGTCATCTAAGGGGTCTTATAAAGATGCACCCATCCATAAGAAGGGGGTTCAGTCTAAATTAAAAACTAAAGATTTGAACACCCCTTTTTTAACAGTAAACATGATAATACAGATTACATGCTTTGACACTGTAGAGTGTTAAACACCCTTACGAATTACGAAAATGCTACACACAGATGAATTCAATGTTATATTTAGAAAGAGAATATATCATCATATACAGAAAAATCAAAAATTTTAAAAGTGAATGTCCAAGGACTTAACAGTTTCTTCTTGATAGTTTCCTAGCGCTAAAAACTATACCAAAATCGTTATTTATATTAGAAGCTATTAAGCCATGGGGCATTAATATGGCAGCCGTATTTAATTTATGCAAATTATCAAAGGGCCTTTGTAAAAATTGAGCCACCAAAAGTGTTTCTTCATACCCAAGAAAAATATTAAAACTTCAAATCAAAGAAATAACTTGTTTAATGTGTGGTATATGACCGACAATGTCCTTTGTAGGAATGTTGACCATATTGGATTTATGCAAAATAACAAATTACCTATGCAAATCATAACATCTCGAAAATCGTTTGTCCATGCCAAAAAATATACTTTTAACTTTAAAATCACTGAAATAGTTTGTTTAATACGTGGTATATGACCGAAAATGTCTTTTGTGGAAATGTTGGCCGCCATATTGGAATTATGCAAATTAATAAAGTACCTATAAGGAACATTGTACCTCCAAAATAATTCCCTTGGCCAAATTACTGGTGTCAGACTTTGAAATCACTGAAATAGCTTGTTTAACATGTGATATATAGCAAATTATGTTATTTTGTTGGATGGTTGGCCGCCATATTTGATTTATGCAAATTAGACATATTTCCCCAGGGTGGATTCGAGTAAACTTTTAATATTTTGTTCTGGGTACCTCATTAAAATACTTTCCGAAGAAAAAAATTCTGTTGCAATTTGTGGTGGGTCTAACCCTATTTTGACTGGACTACTTGCTAAACAGTATAGTGAAATTTTTGAGATAGCACTTTGGGACATTCTCTCCATTTTGGTCAAAATGTTTTTCTTTGAAAATATGTGTCATCCTTTTGAAAGTTGATATAGAGGTCCCTTAAGATGATACTAATTCAATTTTTTTTTAAATTATGTTATCGGCAAAATTGTAATTTTAGGGCAACTTTGAGTATTTTTTATGAAAAGATCCTTTACTGTTAAACCTATCCAATTGCTGTGAATTTTGGTCAACAGATTCCCAAATGTGATATGAATAAAATTTTACAAGTGTTATGGTGATATTTGGAATACTTTTGTTTTCAAAAGTACAATACTCAAGACGATGAATATTGTAATATTTTCTGTACAGGACAACATAGAAATGCTGTAATTGAGCATGTTTGGTGCTAGGGGTGGACCATTTAGAAAAAAGAAAAATGCCAATAAAAAAAAATTAGCCAGAGAAGTCTTGACAAACAAAAGTTTGAAAGTGGAAAAAAGTACAATGGATCAGGTAAAAAACAATAAGGCCACCTCATCAATCTTCAACCCCAAGGATATTAACCTGTCCATCCCTAGCTTTAAAAAGGGTGTTGTTGTTTTACTTTATTGAGGGATTAGATAATAGCTGGGATCCCTGCTGTGAGATTTAACTGTCATTTGTTGAGTGTGTACATGACAACAAGGAGTCATCTGTATAGTCTAGCACTGAGATATCTGAGATTTGTATTTATGCATTTAAATATGAAAGTATACTTTGATCGTGAGAGTGAAAGTACCTGCCCCTTGCTTTGAAATGTTGGTATACAAATACTGCGTTGCACATTAGCATATAGACAATGCCACAGTTTCCCAACCAGGTATTGCTAGTTCATTCCCTTTTCAGTAGAGGTCAGTTTTACTTGATTCAGTGTTGAGTATCATGTGATCACTGTGAAATCTAACATTATTACATATCAGCCAATATGCCAAACTTCAGTGTGGGGTGGCTGGAATATTGCTCACTGGAATATTAACGCCTAGGCCAAGAAAAATGAAAAGTGTTTCTCATCCTCGTGCGTTTCTGCTGTGCGTTTATCTCTGCGTACATTCCTGTGTTGTTTTCATGTTTTTTTTGCGCGTTCTTGTTGGTTGAAGAAAAAAAAAAATTTGAGAAGAAAAAACCATCGTCACCACATCATTTTTGCAATATGTCTAGGATGAGAAACAAACTTTCTATTTTTCTTGGCCTTATCATGTTTTGATGACGTGTATTTTGAACTGGGCTGAAAATCACACAAAATGAGCATTTTTGAAGTAGATGAAGTACCAGGTATGAATTTTGAGAATGAAAGGGAAATATCGTCTGTTACGTGATAAATGAAAGCTTGCTCATTTTCACGGTGAAATTGAACGTGGAAGATGACATGGCATCATCCGCATAGCCATTTGGGATTGTAACGTGCATTAGGGCCTCTGGCGCAGGGCAGTCAACATTAATAACAGTGGGTGCAAGAGATTGATAAGCTCATCGTCTTCAGGACTCTTGCCAATGTATGTTGCTGAAAAGGAAACACGTACGGCATAATTTGGCAACTTGTTCCTGCATAATGTTAGCGAGTAGGGATGGATACCAGTATGTTTATAGACTGCATAATGTTGCATGATTGGATTGGTACGGCAATGCAAAGTGATTGTTAGCACAAAGATTTGCCACTTCAAGTCGAACTTGTTACAAAAACATATCATATGATTGCCATTTGAAATTCAGCTTACTGAACTCTTGCATGACATATAACAAATAAGACGCTTGTGATGTGTTCTCCGAGGTCACTCATGGACGTCGCATGGCCATTGGTATTCACAAGTCACATACAACCGGCGCTTTTATATCAAACAAGTGAGGACTTGTTGGGCCAAGGTCTGATATCAGGGAGCATCCAGCTGCCTGGACAAGAGACCTTGGCAAGTGAAGATGACTGTTGGTTAGATCTGTTTACACTCTATTTCTCAATATTTGCGCAATATTGCAAAGCACTCCTTTGATTTAGATGCATTTTACATTTAGGGGATGACTTAATCATCTTAAAGGGACAAAGGCGGCCATTTTTCATGAATTTTGTGTGATACAGACACTATTTATATTGTTTGACATGTTGAAAGATAATGAATGGGTGACCATGAATATATTGGACCCCGGTTTTAGACAAATGAAACCATCGTGAGAAAGAATTAATGGTCATGACCATATTTTCTTTCTCACGTTGGTTTCAATTATGTCATGTCTAAAGCCAGGGTTGAATATATGCATGGTCACCCATTTATTCAGTATCTTTCAACATGTCAAACAATGTAAGTACCGGTAGTATCTCGTATCAAACAATATTCATGAAAAATGGCCGACTTTGTCCCTTTAAATCAAGCCATAAATTTCACTCTAAATATACTTAATATGTTTTATGAATTGCTATATGAGCTACCCAGCCCCACTTGCTGTTCTCATGAAAAAAGGGATCCATAACAAAAATGTACAATATATAAACTATACCAATGTGAAATCATGAAGATAATATCTCTAAATATTGTTTTTCTAAAATTTTGAAGAGGTAAGTGGTACGTTGTAGATTTGTATGCACTCTATTCAATTTTGTGGAAATATTATAATGATATCTCTTTTGCAATATTCTCTTAGTAAATGTATACCTAAGACAAACCCCATGTGTTCAGAAAAGATCAATACTGTGATTTACCAATTCTAAGTAGCCTGAATGCTCAGATATATTATTTTCTGTTTTTCCACAACAGCAAGAATATAACTGATGATCATGTCATAGAGCACACTGATTTTCCAAATGACAAAGTCAAGAATGTGGAAGGTACAACAATCTTTGACGAAACACAAGACAACGTAAGTGTTAAAGCTGACTTTGGTTTGCATTTTCAATCAAGTTTACGGACTTCTAACTGTCAGAAAATAATAATAATAATAATGGGTCCTTATATAGTGCACATATCCACAAGTACATGTGCTCAAGGTGCTTTACAATTATTATCAGCCCTGGTCACTAGACCTAATATGATACCACTCAACTCCCTTGGGGGCAAACAACAGCTAACATGTGTAGCCAATCAGCGCAGTAGAGCTAATTGCACACATTACCACTGTCCTACCAGGTACCCATCACTCCTGGGTAGGGAGAAGCAATGAGAAATAAAGTGCCTTGCTCAAGGACTCGATCGGTCAACACCATGGCCATGCCAGGGCGAGAACTTACCATCCTGTGATCGTGTGTCCACTGCTCTAGCTTATAAAAAAGAGCTCTGTTTCTATAGCACGCAACTGCACTAAATTTGATGAAACTTTGTAAAATGTTCGTAACACAGACTGATAGCACACAATGAGATATGTCAGTACTGCGTCAATTAATTGCTAATTTGCATATTTGATGAATATTTAATAAGGGTGAGAAATACTGCAGCAAATTTGATGAAACTTGGTACATGTCTTTAGCACTCAGTCTCAAAATAGCGTACAAAGACACTGAGCAGTGAAATGCAAATTAATAGCTAGTTTGCATATTTAATGAACTTTCCTAATGGGCTATGGCCAAAAATACTACATCAAATTTTATGAAACATGGTACATATGTTGTTCTCTTAGAATTGTAATACTGTATGCAGATATTAAGCAGTATCGTGTCAATTAATTGCTAAATTTTACATTTTGATGAACTTTTATAATTAATGTGATACGTCTAGAAATGCTACATCAAATTGATGAAATGTGGCAAAGATGTTGATCTGTTGGTAGTTTAATGGGGTGTATAGATATGTAGAAGTATCATGTTAATTAACTCTAATTTGCATATTTAATGAATTTTCATAATTAGGCTGATATGTCAAGAAATACTTCATCAAATTTGATGAAACTTGGTACAGATGTTGATCTCACAGTGCTGTAATACAATTCATTGACACTTAGTATCGTTTATGAAATGTGGTACACTAGTTGATAATGTGTCATTTTTTTAATAGAATGCAAAAATGTTTTGCAACATCCTGTCATAATTATTGACTTACATGTATTTAATAACGTTTAAGGGTGGCAGCCCACATTGGTTTTATGTTTTCACCACCATGGAACTCATTCTCAATCATGACCCGGCAATTAATCCTCTCCAAGAACTTTTAATCAAAGTACCCATTAACAAGTGGGGACTGTGTAATCAACGATGACTTGCTAAATAATAGATTATAATTTTGTGCTTGACAGGTCCATCCAATAACATCACATCCTGATGAGGAATTGAACAACATGTCCAGACATATTGTGACAAATCACCAGACTACCACCCAGGATAGCATGCAGAAAATACTGAAACAGGTAATTCTACATTGAGTTTGATGTTTACATGTAGTAGAAGGGGGAGTGACTTGAATTAGCAGTTTTTCTGACATCACTGAAACTTCTATGGTAATCGGTAATTGCTTTGGTTTTTACTGAATATATGTACTGGTTTGCACTTGTTTACATTTGTTTTTTTAATGTTTTCTTGTGTGCATGTATCTGTAAATGGATGTGAATGTTTTCCAATGATTTGTATGAAATTGTGAATTAGTATTTGTCCAGCATAAATGTCAGGTAATAAATGATTTGTGTCTTTTCAAGTGTCAGCTTATCATATTGACTTATGTTACTACAATACACCACTGTAAAGTCTTTACACACATAGGAGAGCTACCTTACTCAGCAAGTCATGCTAAAAAATAGGAAAAAAATTGTTACCATGATTGATTTTCAGATAAAATGAACCACCCATTTCTTTCTATAAAAACACTTAACATTAAGTCATATTAATTACTTGATTGCCTTTCATATACATATCAAAAATCAAATGATTTTTTCACATTTACTCACTTAA
>LD343672.1:784368-795024 GCA_001465055.1 Ptychodera flava | reverse complement strand
CGAATGCACGCAGAGAGGGGATGGGCTAGTCGGCGAATGCACGCAGAGAGGGGGGACGGGGGTTGTCGGCGAATGCACGCAGAGAGGGGTACGGGGGCTAGTCGGCGAATGCAAGTAGAGAGGGGATGGGGCTAGTTGGGAATGACTATGGCTCAACACGATGAAATGAAGCCGGTACCATAACAGTAGAGTCCTTGGAAGTCGCTATGGGGATACCAAGGTTGAATCAGTGCCCCTCTGAAACTGGCAGCAAGCGCCATAAGTTACCGCCATCTTCTATTTGGTAGGTAAACATCCCGTCCACTGTACAGATACAATAAAAGACCCTCCTCTTGCCATTTGTAAAGTAGCTTTGTGAGTCAATACATAGCTTTTATTTGACCATCGGTGCCATTAATTTTCTCATCACTACATTTTAATCCTATCTGCAAACTTTGTTTCCATCTTGCTTTGTTGACATGTACAGATTACCACCTCTCATTATTAATCAACTCTCGCCAAATATCGATTTTGAAACCGTATAGTCACACAAAGTCTAACCAATTTGAAAACATAAGCCAACATAAACAAAGACGTAGAATTTAGATCGATGAACAGTGAAATTAAATTTTCTGGTTTTTTAGACCTCTAAATTTCATCGGAAGGAAGTCACCTGCATTAAACCACGGTTACTCTACAGTGGGTAGAGTAACCGTTATTGCAACATCACTCAAACGTGAAAACTACACACATTCATTTTCTCACATCATCGAGAAATGTGTGCGGTATAAGCACTCGCACTGCCGTGTTCCACCCCATGTACTTTTACATTTCGTCCCTCACTTTTAATTACTACTTCTGTTAATTTCCTCATAATTCACGGGTATCACGAATAGTGAAGGGATATTAATCAACTCGCTCACGAAAATTCGAATGAACCTTATCTCGCTTTAGAACGATGCAACAGACGAAATTCATAAGATGTTCACTTGCGCTGATTCAAAGAGAAACGGTCGTCGGAACTGCACCAGTGCGAGTTTCTTGTTGACAAACGACGTATTTCGTGCACGATATCTAGATACACATCATCACCATAGCTGCATCATTTAAATTATACAATGTAGATTATGACAGACATGTTTTAACTTTCATCAATCACCATCGTACTTGGATACAGTGTTTACATTGGTCGTATGAGCGCACTTCCGAAGACTGCAGCCCTTTAAAGGTTAATGGCTATGTTAACTGTCATCATTCTTGCTAGGTCAGCTACTTATCAACTTGCATTCCTACTTCATATGTTAGTTTTTTTAGTTTTGTACCTTCCTCACGATATGAAAACTCTGAATTCGCGGAGATATGACCTTGCACTTTGATGGGTACAATCTGATTACACCTTCTGACTCACTGTGACTGATTAGCTAAATATCATTTTTATTTTTTTATTTTATTTATTTATTTGCACAAAATAGTAAACAAAACAGTATAAAATAATACTGACACAAATTAGCAATAGCAAATTGTAAAACACTCACGATAAAAAGCTATTTATGCATGGATAACGCATAAAAATCCTAAGACTTATTTTCACTGCGGTCCAAAATAATACACGACTTCAAATGAGAGTGAACAAAAGACACGCAAAATTGACAATTAACAGGGAAACAAAATAATGCAAGAAAGAATACCAAAACACGGGACAAAGCTAACGGAACTCATTGTTGGATCTTGCAACAAGAACACTGTGTAAATAGTTCTTTACTTTTCGTTTAAAGGTACAATTTGAGACAACATGATGTTACATGGTAAATTATTCAAGAGTTGTGATGCTGAATAATGAAACCCACTTTTGAGAGACTTTAGCTCCAAATAGTATAGACAGGCAAATATACACATCGAGTATTATAACTGTATATCATAAATTTTCCAAGTAACGGTTAATACTGTCAGCTCTTTCATTGCGTTTTGTGGAGGGACCGTGGTTCTTTGTACAGTTATTGTGTTTGTAAATTTCTGTTTCTTGTTCCACTCCTAAAGTTGTTTTGAAATGTCCGATGTTTAACTTGCCAACAATGCCTGTATGCGTTAAATATCCGATGTCATTGTTGACTGAATTTTAGTCGGAACTATAATTCATAGTAGTTCAACATAATTCAGGGAAAAGGACAAGAAACTGTCCTTGTTTGCTGGAATAGAATTCACGAAACTATTATCAAAAGATATAAGCGTTGTCATTTTACAATCCGCAGTAGATAATTTGTGCCACCCCATTGCCCTTAACAAAACGGTAAGTCCATATGTTTTTTCCTGCTAAAATCGGTAAAAGTGGGTCGTGTACAATGTCAATATTGTATTATGACTGAGCAAAAAACAGCTTACTCCCTGCAAAGGGAAACTAGAAAACAGCTAGTTAAACGTTCATCCAATTGAGGACGCGTACTGCAGCTGACTCATCATCACAACTTTGAAAGTGATGATGTCATAGTAAATAGACACAATAGAAACAAAGAGATCTCTAAGATACATTTCCTCTGGGACGCACCTTTGTTGAAAGAAAGAACAATCCCTTCGACAATTTACAAGTAAAATAACCGGAGGCTTTAGGAGCTATTTTGGGTCGTTTATCTATACTTAGTGTGTTTATGCATCCGATTTCGGTAAAGTTCAGACATTAACTTGTAATTAACGAACTCGGAGCGTTCTTTTGTTTTGAAGTATACCTTCACTGACATAACGTACTGGATTTTTTCCCATGTATAAACGTTTGCCTGTCCATGTTGACCAGTGTTGAACGAGTGTACAAAAGAATAACCTCAGGAAAGGTGATGAACTGTCGACCGCGTTGTTTACGCCGGTAGTTTGGTTAAGCATAAGGACATATATAATAAAAAGACATTCATTGATACATATTACGATCTATATCTATTAAATTTAGTATAAAGTCAGAAGGTCAATTGCACTAAGTTCTAGCAATATTTTTATTGCCGTAGTTTCATTCCGAAAAACAATTATTACGTTTACCCCTTTTCCTGAAAGTATGTTGAATACAAAGTATTTCCCTTTCAAAACAAAACGTATCGCACACGATATGCGTTACTGTTATTGACAAATGAATTCTACCTCCGTTGTCGCTAATTACATTTGACATTTCGCACGTAGAGACTGTGCTGACAAAATGAACATAAACTTGTAGACAGGCAGCTATACGTCATAAACAGCTCTATAGTTCAATGACAATGGAAATCTTCCAGGTTCAAACAGTAAGCGGGCATTTTTCAGATCAGTGGTATTAAGAATCAGTAAAGCAAAACTTATGACTCAAGACAAAAAAACATACATAGCACAACAACAACCCTGAAATGATGCGAGGCACATATAACATCTTACTGTTTACGGACATTAGGAAAAATGCGAATGATGCTGTAGGTTGTAAACCCATGTGTACTTACGATGTAGGGCAGCCAGAAGCAAGCATAAACAATCGAAATTGCCATGATCAAAACAGCGAACCTTCTCTCCGATCTTGCTCGAGCTTCCGATCCAGAGTCAACGGCAGTTGTGTTTCTCCTGAACCGACAAAGAGTCAGCGAGACGGCCACGTTGCAGAAAATGAAGACCCCTACACCAAGGGCAAAGATGCCACTGTTCAAAGCGAAAACAAGAATGAAATACAAATCCTCTTTATTGGCATGGTAATCCAGACAGATGAACCAGCCATGTTTCAAACCAAGTTGGTCACTGTTATAAATAGCTGTGAATGTGGAAGTCAGCAAACTGAACGTCATGAAGACGAAAAGGCAATATAAAATTTTTCTAACCGTCACATTGCTGCGATAATATAAGGGCTTATTGATAGCAAGATACCGATCGATTGTCTGGGTTTGAATGTTGAAAAAAGCGAACTTCCAAAACATCCAGGACAGTGAGTATTGTGCGTCACAGGTGGTTTCAGCGCCTACCCAACGCCCAGCTGCCAGACTTACGATGCTAAAGCTGTGCACTGTAATGGTCATAAGTAAGTCGCTAGTGGCAAGTGTCCCGATCAGAAGATCTGGGATCGATTTCCTGTGACGGACAATGGTAGCAGCACAGGCGACAGACAGAGAGTTGCCGATGACGGCCAACGGTACGACGATGATGTAATAAATGACATTCACTTTCCAAAGAATATCGGAGTTAAACCTATCGTCATCTGTTGAATTCCCGCAGTGTACGAAGTAGGTACCATTACTACAGGAAAGGTTGCCGGTCGAAACGTTTGTAGAGATCGTGGAAGACGACATTATCGTTCCATTAGTCGTTTGCATTGGTATATCAGTTGTCAAAGTTGAGTAAGTTGAATTTTGCACTCCTGTCGCCATGCCAAAGTTCAATCGTAACGTACTCCCGGTATGTACTTTGGTGTTGACTGCTGTCAGGTGTGGCCCATGCGAATCGGAAATGGCAAGTTCAACCAATAACGGTTTGAATGTAAAGACGGTCAGCTGTCACCGTTTTATGTTGTTGCTTCTGTATAGACTGTAACACAATTCCTCAGTACACACACTTGTAATCTTACGTCGCTCACAATGCAACTGTCAACATGGAATGGATGTTTCGCCATGCATCGGAGTGGTTCTATAATTCTTGTGTCATTGAATGTGCTTATCTGAAATAAAATCTCTCTTCCTGTTGAACAAACAATTGCTGTCGATCGTTAACAAAAGCTGACGCGAACAAATAAATACCACTTATAAGTCAACAACAATAGGGATTAACGATATGCAGATTAATTTCTAAATCGGTTTCACTGGGTAGTGCCACAGTCATCTCTTCTGATTCTTTTAAATAAGGAGTGAACTATTTGATGATAGGGGTGGTGGGGCCGGATGGAATCGGTCTAAAGAAAACGTTTTACTTTTATTTTATTTTTAATTTGAAGATATTTTTAAGTCAGGTTGACGCAAAGGGAATTACAACCATTTTCAGTAATAGAGCGCGAAGCCACTGCAGTGAACTGCAATAAAACTGCTCACACTAATGAGTTTCAGCTGTAGCCAGCTGGCAAAGTCGACAACATTGTATGTCCCATGCAGACAGTTTGTCTGGGGAAGTTGAAATAAAAAAGATTTGTACATGGACCAGTGCATGGTAGTGTTACATTGTATCTTAATCTTGAAGTCAGGATGCCAATCGTAAACTCTCATTTACAACTCGAGCCTCAGACAGAGCTAGTTTTGCCTTTGTGTAAGCAGACTTTTTGGTCTTTATCAAGTAGCCTTGTTCAACACCAAAGTGGCCACGGCTACAGCTGAAACTAATCAGTGTAAGCAGTTTTATTGCAGTTCACTGCACTGGCTTCGCGCTCTATTACTGAAAATGGTTGTATTTTTGCTGAAGCCAGAACAAACACATGTAAATCAAACAAACAGTCAAGGTACAATATTGTTGGTTTTACTCATGCATGTAACTGAATATATATTTAAAAGTTACAGTGTTCAAGCATGTAGTTTGAAGGACAGGAAGTCAACATCGATGATTCAAATTAAATAGGTGATCGGCAAAATAATCCATTAGGAGTTAATTTGCCTGTTCGCTGCTGCAAACCACCGCAATTCAACAAAGATTTATGAAACCTGTCAGAATATTGATGAGTATTTGCAGAATATATATTTCCCAAACCCATTCGTTGTCCGATGCAAAAGTACGATACCAAATTTGTGTCAACAAATATGACTGGAGTTTAAAGCAACGAGTGCAATAAATACGTGCCATGGCCGTATAGCCTGACCAAATTGCCAAGGGGGCAGAACCTAGGTTAGCTGGGATTTGCGTAATTTACATAAATTTACATAGTTTGCATTTAATTAGCAAACAACACTGAATGTAGCAATTATTATGTCTACGCATCCGCTCGATATACGTCCAGGTCATTGCGAAAACTAAGCTATAACGATGATATAGTTTTTTGTGCGTGATATAAAATACACACCTAATACCAAATGAAAAACAAAACAAAACATCGAGTTCAATATTTTCGGCCAAAATTTATAAAAATCACACTTCAACGACTTCCATCTGGCATCTTTCCTCTATGGCTATCATGATTATAAACATGTTCATTATGATTTTTGTTTCTTTCTTTTCAATTCTGATTAGGATTTAGTGACAAGTATATTTAAAATTTCTCCTCCCAACATAGGAAGAGAGTGTACGTTGGGAAAGAGTTGCGTCGGGTCACATAATGATAGCGTACTTGTAGTGTTTCTTAGGATATCTACTTACACAAAAGTTATGTTCGTTGAATTTATTGGTCAACAAAACATGACTAATATCAAAATAAACAACAATACAAACAACAAGAACAACAATAACCGGATTTCTTGGATCCCTATGGGAAGACCAGAATTCTGAGTGAGCTTCATGATCAGCTACTTCCCCTCCGTATTTATGGACATTTTGAAGATGTTTCGGGTACTGTTGCTGAATTAATGGACGCCTACTTCGAAAATGCAGCAACGTTTCAGTTTGCCCGTACCGAACTGGAACACTTAGAAGAGGCTCCAAGCTCTGATTCACGGCGATCATATCGATCGCTCACAAACCAAACGGCCCTTTTCAGCGCCATCAAATATTCAAAAAAGACTAAGATTTCCCTGCAGAACGCGCCTCGCAGACAGACATTCGGCCTCTCGAATTTCTACATTTCTTTTCTGGTCTACATCATGTGGGGCCTCATTTTGAAGCTCTTGGAGAAAGAAAAACTTTCACCGTGCTAGTTTTTCAAAAATCAAAAATTTAATTTTCCCTTATAGAGTTATCACAGGGATGGCCCATGAAGGCCATTTTGAATGTCAAATATCGAAAAACGTTGGGTAATTTGTTTCCCTATTTCCAAACTTTGCACGGTGGCCCCTGACTTTTATTGTTATTTTAACTTGGTAAGAGAATGCTTGAAAGTGACATTTAGGAAAGTGTAAGCAAAAATTTTAGCCTTTCACTTTGAGGCGCATACATTAGATCGAACGCGCTCGTATAGTCACTGCGATGCATTCATGCTACCTATGGTGTCCAATCCATGCCAAAATTACTACTTTGATTTTACAACTTGACATGCAACTCCGTTTTCTATTTCACTACTCAACATGCTATTCCGCTGCTCTGTATCCTATTCCACAACTGTGTATGCTATTCCATTTTCTATTCCACAATTCAACATGCTGTTCTGAATTTCATTTGACAACACAACATGCCATTCCGAATTCGGATGGCATGTTGTGTTGTAAAATCAAAGTAGTAATTTTGGCATGGATTGGACACCATAGTCAGTGCAAGTACAGAGACACTTGACATTAAACATTCAATTCAAAGCACGAGTGCTGGGAATCGTCCCGGAAATATTAGCGATTTTATGAGCATCAAATTTACGTATACCTCGGTCACATTATACCGGCAAATACATGTTTAAACCTAGTATCCAATCAAGAGAATGATGACTGCGTTTATACATACCAGACTGCAAATGTTTATTAGACTAAACATAATTGTTAGATCATTGACAATTCCATAAGCTGACAATTTATCCAAGGACATCGTTTTGAAAGGCTGGAAAGCAGGACACTTGCCGAGGACAATGGAATATTTAGACGAAAACAACAGCAGATCTCTAAAGTATGTGACGGAAAATTGAAATTCTGTGAAGGGAATAGCCTTTTACTAGGCGCTATTATGCTTCCGAAAGCTTCGGCATCCGGTAACGAACTTGTACCGTACACCGGTTTCAATAGAAAGCACAAACATAGAAGCACTGAAACAACAGACTTTTGTTTCATTTCACAAAGCAACCGACTATTAATAGTTATCTTACAATTCGTTGAGACACAATCATTTTACATGAAAACTCCAAATAATATCACAACTGACGACAGGTCAGCCAATCATGCATACACAAAATTTCAAATTAGCCCATAATGATGTCACAAGCTGATAATTGTTGTGTGACGTTTAATAGGTAACTTGTTTCACTATGACCCTTTGCCTTCAACTGACAATGTCACCATGGATTATCTATCCTTCAGAATTGCTAATTGTCTGACGATAATAATTACAATAGGACATTATTAGTGCTTACGGTTTTCATACATACTACCTCTGTATATATAATGTGTCAAAACGTGACCGGAATCGTATTAACCAGTAATGAATTTCTCTCGCGGTCCATTACTGTTAATAGGAACAACCCATTGTTATCTGCTAAATTGACTAAACTTTTTATGGTGTAACACCCGCTGTGCCGATTAAAAAGTAAATTATTTGGTTATCGATGCTTATTAACGTGATAATAAGGCTGTGGGTCAATATATAATTATTATATTTGGATCGTATACCCGGGCGCGTATTTCAACACCACAAAAATCATGATTGGAGATAATGATTTCGTTGAGGGAAATTGCACATTGAGCAGAAATGAAAAAGTAATATCGACCTTTCCAGTTGAAGGCCACACTTGACTTCTTTCGTAGAGAATGAACATTGAATGAACCAGGGAGAAACCCTGTGAATGATACTTGCCCGGAAATACAAAACATAACCAGATATGAACTGAAAATACTCACGTCTTTCATTATATATTGCAGTTTTGTCAACTTCAATGAAAGTGTTCATGATCAACATCATGAACAAGGTCATTCTGAATTTATATATTGCTGCGTAAAGTGATCACAATGATAAGAAATTTCATAAAATTATTCAGGGAAGAACAATATTTCGATACAAGTTGTTTCAATTTACACATTCCAGGGCAGAAAAAGAACGTTTCATCAACCTGGTGGTAGAGTTTAATTTACAAGCAATTCACCTTTTTATCGCATTCCAATGATTTATAAAAGATTTTATCGATGTCTGCTTATTTTTAATGTTTCTGCTTCGAGTTTTGAAGGAAAAGCCGAAAGCGTTTCTTTTTTATCTTTCTTCCTGGTTGTGAGTCATTTGTTTTAACTTTCTGTCTTGTCCTGTAACAATATTTTCTCTGTTTTTGCTTAACTCTTCCTTTTGTGTGGATGTATATGGTTTTGAACTGTATCATATGTGTTGGAGCTCGAAATGAATGAATGGATAAATAAATAAAATAAAATTGACACTAAATTATCGTTTCTTACAGATATGGCAAACTATTAATAAGTGAAAAGTTAGCTAGTTGATTTATATCGTTGTAAACCAATGCCTTGCTTTTATTTTTATCTGAAATTCTTATCCTGTCACTAGGCTACGTTCAATAAAAAATGGTGGGGGAGGGGGGTTGGAGAAATCCCGATTGAAATCTTATTTTTTTCAGAACCCCCTCAATACTCTCAAACATTTTCAAGTCCCCCGTCTATATGATCAAAACTTTTCAAGTCCCCCCTAAATTTATATAGCCACATATTATTGGGAATGCACGCAGAGTAAAAATAAACATGTACTGCGTAGTTCTGACGCAGATGTTCGACACTACCTCTTATCAGCAGGTTGTAGAGCCACATAACTAGTGCAAGTTCTTAAATTGATTCATTTTTAAATGTACCAGTGGACTTCTTGTATTTATCAGACCAAGCCAACTTGAGTTTATCCAACTCTGGCCAGGTCAATGGTACCAGCTGAAAAGCACACAAAATGACAATCATGAGAGGTTATGCAAATTGTGAATTCCTGGCTATATTTTGTCAAATTGTAAAAAAACTGAGCATTGTGACCTACCGAAAAAAAATATGTTTTTCAAAAGTGCAAGACAAATACAACTTATATGGTACTTTAAATGTTTTACAAAATTGACAATACTGGAAGGTTAAAATATTCAAATAAATGTTTTAATCTCAGAAATGTGGGTGTGATAAAGGAAAATTTGGTAAAAAACAAAATGATTCCATTTAGTCACACAGTTTTTCATTGGAATTAGATTCTTTACTGTTCAAAGGTTTACTTTTTTGTTACTGTACGATATGATGAGATGTGAAAATTTCATTCACTGCATCATAGACCCTGGAGCGAGACTGCATGAAGTTGAAATGAATACTTTTATATATTGATGTGAAGTGATTTGCTTAAAATCTGTGATTGGTTAGATTTTCTCTTTCCATGGTAACTGTGGCAAAATTTGAACAGGTGACAGTATACCTTTAATTATTACTAACATTAGAACAATCGCACGACATCAAAATATAGGCAGAGCAAAACGTTCGTCCCCCTCGACTACCCCCAGAATTTTCGAATACCCCCTAAATTCCTCCACCCCCACCCCCTTACCACTTTTTGCGAACGCGGCTATAAATGCTATACTATCGTATTATAGTATTTATCAGCACATGGATCAGTCTGGATTGAAAATGCTGAATCATGTCAAGTCTCATAAAAAAATGTGTGATTTCCGCTTGTCACCAAATCAAACTATAGTTCACCAATCAGAGAATTAAACAACTCAACAGAACCGCTCAACTTCCAAATGTTTGTGAGTTTTTAATCAACAAACCGTTTTAGATATACACTTCACTTTTAACGAGATAGTGCTTGTCGATTTTGCTGGTTTTTGTGTGCTGTCCCCACAAATACAGACAGTGCCAGCACCCTCAAGATACTAATTACTGATTCTGTGTGGGAGGCAGTCAAAACACTGCTACGTCTGAACGTACGCTATTGGCGGAGAAACTATAATGGGTTAAAGAT
>LD343672.1:767050-782737 GCA_001465055.1 Ptychodera flava | reverse complement strand
AGTTTAAAATTTTACACAATATCCTGTATACGAATGCTAGACTGAGTAAAATGAACATACCCACAGTTGATAATGCTCTTTGTTCTTTCTGCAAGAACAAAGAAGAATCTTTACCCCATATTTTACATGATTGTCAACATGTGCAACTATTTTGGGAAGCATTTTTCATGTTATGGGGACAAAAATTAAAATTGAGAGTAAGACCAAAAATATGGCAGATCATACTAGGTGATCCCAAACTTTCTAGTATTGTGAATTTCCTACTGCTTATTGGTAAAAGGTACATTTATATTTGTCGTTGTAAAAAGACCTTGCCTAACTTTACAGCATACAAAAGATTTGTGAACTCTATACAAAAAACTGAGTATCACATTGCCTTGAGAAAAGATAAAATTTTTGCCCATAATAAAAAGTGGAGAATTTACAGTACGAATATCCACCAAGACCCTAGCACAACAGACATACACAATAATGATGTATGATCACTACTTTATTGATTTCTGTAATGTCTTTTTTTTTCTCAGATTTAATGAGACATGTATTTGAAAATTTTGATAACTCCAATAAAAACGTTAAAAAAAATAAATTATTTGGTTATCGATGCTTATGAACGTGATAATAAGACTGTGGGTCAATATATAATTATTATATTTGGATCATATACCCGGGCGCGTATTTCAACACCACAAAAATCATGATTGGAGATAATGATTTCGTTGAAGAAAATTGCACATTGAGCAGAAATGAAAAAGTACTATCGACCTTTCCAGTTGAAGGCCACACTTGACTTCTTTCGTAGAGAGAATGAACATTGAATGAACCAGAGAGAAACCCTGTGAATGATACTTGCCCGGAAATGCAAAACATAACCAGATATGAACTGAAAATACTCACGTATTTCATTATATATTGCAGTTTTGTCAACTTCATTGAAAGTGTTCATGATCAACATCATGAAGAAGGTCATTCTGAATTTATATATTGCTGCGTAAAGTGATCAAAACAATAAGAAATTTCTTAGAATTACTCAGGGAACAACAATATTTCGATACCAGTTCACTTGTTTCAATTTACACATTTCTGGGCAGAAAAAGAACGTTTCATCAACCTGGTGGTAGAGTTTAATTTACGAGCAATTCACTTTTTATCGCATTCCAATGCTTTATAATAGATTTTATCGATGTCTGCTTATTTTTAATGTTTCTGCTTCGAGTTTTGAAGGAAAAGCTGAAAGCGTTTGTTTTTTATCTTTCTTCCTGGTTGTGAGTCATTTGTTTTAACTTACTTTCTTGTCCTGTAACCATATTTTCTCTGTTTTTGCTTAACTCTTCTTTTGTGTGGATGTATATGGTTTTGAACTGTATCATATGTGTTGGAGCTCGAAGTGAATGAATGGATAAATAAATAAAATAAAATTGACACTAAATTATCGTTTCTTACAGATGTGGCAAATATTAATAGGTGAAAAGTTAGCTAGTTGATTTATATCTTTGTAAACCAATGCCATGCTTTTATTTTTATTTGAAATTCTTATCCTGTCATTAGGCTACGTTCAATAAAAAAGGTGGGGGAGGGGGTTGGAGAAATCCCGATTGAAATCTAATTTTTTTCAGAACCCCCTCAATACTCTCAAACATTTTCAAGTCCTATATGATCAAAAATTTTCAAGTCCCCCTAAATTCATATAGCCACATATTATTGGGAATGCACGCACAGTAAAAATAAACATGTACTGCGTAGTTCTGACGCAGATGTTCGACACTATCTCTTATCAGCAGGTTGTAGAGCCACATAACTAGTGCAAGTTCTTAAATTGATTCGTTTTAAATGCGTCAGTGGACTTCTTGTATTTATCAGACCAAGCCAACTTTAGTTTATCCAACTCTGGCCAGGTCAATGGTACCAGCTGAAAAGCACACAAAGTGAGATGTGAAAATTTCATTCACTGCATCATAGACCCTGGAGCGAGACTGCATGAAGTTGAAATGAATAGTTTTATATATTGATTTAAAGTGATTTGCTTAAAATGTGTGATTGGTTAGATTTCCTCTTTCCATGGTAACTGTGGCAAAATTTGAACAGATGACAGTATACCTTTAATTATTACTAACATTAGAACAATCGCACGACATCAAAATGTTGGGAGCCAAGGTTCCCCATATAGGCAGAGCAAAACGTTCGAGTCCCCCCTCGACTCCCCCCAGAATTTTCGATTACCCCCTAAATTCCTCCACCCCCTCACCACTTTTTGTGAACGCGGCTATAAATACTATACTATCGTATGATAGTATTTATCAGTACATGGATCAGTCAGGATTGAAAATGCTGAATCATGTCAAGTCTCATAACAAAATTTGTGATTTCTGCTTGTCACCAAATCAAACTATAGCACAGTCACTCGTGGTCTATTCAGCTCTGGGACTATTCGCCCCATAGACGTGTGTACATAAGCGAGATTATGTACACACTTCTATGGGGCGAATAGTCCCACAGCTGAATAGACCACGAGTGACTGTGCTATATAGTTCACCAATCAGAGAATTAAACAAATCAGAACCGCTCAATCCAAATGTTTGTGAGTTTTTAATCAACAAACCGTTTTAGGTATAAACTTCACTTTTAACGAGATACTACTTGTCGATTTTGTTGGTTTTTGTATGCTGTCCTCACAAATACAGACAGTGCCAGCGCCCTCAAGATACTGATTACTGATTCTGTGTAGGAGGCAGGCAAAACACTGCTAAGTCTGAACGTACGCTATTGGCGGAGAAACTATAATGGATTAAATATACACATAACAGAGGCTGGGCTCTTGATACTTTCACAGACCCTGGAAGAGAACACAAGCCAACGAATGCTTTCAATAACACTGTGTTTCAACCAAAAGATGTTTATTTCAAACCAAAAGATGTTAATTATAAATGTCACCATCCATAAGTACCTTCTAACAAAGATGGCTCATGTTTCGACTGAACTTTGCAGGTCAAAGAATTTGCAAGAAAATCACATATGCTTTAAGTAATAATCTCAGTTGGCTTTTCTGTGAATGTTTGTTTGTCAGAACTTGTAAATCTGTCGCAGTCGATTTTATTGTCTCTAAACTGTAGGATTCTCTTAATATGCTGTTTGGTATTTCACCATTTACCATGTGAACCATGTCAAAGTTGCAACAGTCTAGTCAATTTGGAAGTTTAATACACCAGCGCAGTATTTTATGATTGCTTTAAATACCATAAAGTTCATGTTGTGCTGTACAGCAGAGTTGGTGAAATTCTCTCTCACAGCACAGACTTGAATTCTCTCTGAATCAAAACCTCCCTAATGGATGCCTATGGTATGTTCAAAATGCAAAGGAGAGTGATGTTCTTCAGTCTTTCCAAGTTTATCAATATTCCATTGAAGAGCACATTTCTTCAGCAAAACACCACCTGGAAGATGCACTTACAAACTTTTCAAGTACTTTATAAAAAAGGCAACAATGAGAAAACAATAATATTGACTAAATTTTAAATACTCAATACACCAACAGTTTGGAAGTGAAGGACATACCGGTATTTATTATGAGGCAAGAAATGATGCTGACAGACAAGTACCATGGCAATACAAGTAAAACCCACTTATTCTCTGAAATTCTGGATTGTAATGCTATACAGTCTACTGGTATGCATTGGTCAATTCAAAAAAAGGAAAATGATAACACTGGAATGGTTACAATAACACAAAAATCCTTACAGATCACAGCAGGTTAGGTAATGACAGCTGATGGATTATATCTACACCTTTTGTAAGAAAAAAGTACAAATGCCTTAAGTCTGTGAAACGATACTACTATGTATATCAATCTGGCAGGGTTTCAAGAAGTAAAATGGAAAACAAATAAAACAACAAATTACTGAAATAGAAATGCTCTGATCATCTTCTAAGTAGGTACAAAAAAGCAGAAAAAGTAATCTATGGTCACATCATGATCTAGAATCAAAAAGGGGGCCAGTAGGATTCAGGCACTGCAATATTCAATACAACTATGGAGGTGATTCTTTGCACTAAGGAAAACAGCGCAATGTGGAGCTGTGGAAATGAGAACAGCTAAATTTGATTCATCATTATCATAAAGTAACTTACTGAAGATACATGATCATGAATCTAGATATGCCAGCTCAATAGTAATTTATTTGTATTTAATTATAGCAATATTTGCAAAAATTTTCACATCCATGACATAATTTCTAATGAAAACTTATGTCTTTCTTGTTAGCTTGATAATACTTTTAAACTCTGAACAAAATGATTACCATAACTGACACTAGCTACTTGATATGCACACTACAAGTTTACAGACTGCATCCTGAAATGGTATAAAATTTGTACTTCCATTTGAATATTGCCTTACTTAGAATTCTAAATATTGATGTTTCATCAGGATTTATATTGTTTGGCTTTTACAGAGAAAAATAATAAACACACAATCAGGCAATAAGTAAAATGTTTATCATGAGTTGTCTACCAATTGATTAACAAAACCCTGTATTTAGTCTGTTATTGTTAAAAGCCCCACCAGCTGTATCTTTTGGCATTATTTTTAAGATTTTACTGTCAAACTAAAATAAGTTTGTGAGAATGTACTGATTTAGGTGTGTGTATATTCTTATCATTAACTACCCGCTGGGACTGTATGTGCAATTTTGTACAAGATAAGGATTACATTGCGATTACATGTTTGCCCAAACATTAAATAGCAGCCCTATGCAAAAAAGCAAAAACTGTGGATACTGTGCATATCTGCTCTAAAATCTTCACATAAACTGCACAGAGTAGTCCAATGTAATGAATAGGGGTGAATGTTTTCAACTGTGACATTGTATGTTCTGTTTCCTGTAACATTACCAGATTTTTGAAAATGGCGGAAAATCAAAATGACCGTTCTGTTAAAATTTGAATTTACTTGTCAAATGTTTCATAAAGGAATGGTTTCCTAATGCATTAAAAGCTCATATCCCTTCAGATAAAACCAAGAGAGAATAGGAAGATGTTTTGAGGTTAACAAATTTCAAGAGTTACAGCTAGTGGGGCTTTAAGACAGATTGCTACCTTGCATCTTTCAAACTCTCATACCTTTTCATATATGTTGTTATACTTTACCACAGAAGACAGTTGGCTTTCACAAGGAAGGAAACAATAGGCATGTGCAAATATCTGAAGACAAAGTTTAAAGGCTGAGAGACACGTAACCCTGACAAAAGTTGTCAACTCATGCAAGCATATGACAGCAGATATTTCAGAAGTAATTTATTTTTTGTGATCGTCTATTGAAACTACACATTCAAAGAGACCCTTCGGAAAGTTGTATGCATCTTAGTGTGAATGAACAAATAAATCAATAAAGTCAGCATCTGGGAGTACAATATATAATAAATTCTTAAACATACGATATTGGTCTCACAATGGAAACTTGGTGAGTTGCTGGGATAATAGAACTCTGAAGGGTCAACATTGTTAACTTTTGTAGTGTGGGAAAAAGGTAAAATAATATTATGTTTTGGTTGTTTTAATTTTTTAAGATCTTGCTTCCTGTTCTTGTCCAAGTGCAGTCAACAGCACTCCCATCGGTGACCTCTTCAACCCAAAGGTTTCTGCTGTAGTGCTGTACTTATTTTTAATATTTCTCATTCTAAATGATGCATGTAGGAATATCACTGAAGGAACACAAAAAAAAAATAAGTCTGTAAGGTTTTCCACTGGCAGTCACTTTGGATGAAGGCATTAAGCATTTGTCAGTATGCCTAATGAAAAATATTATAGAAACAAGTCATTGACAATGACACAGTCCCCACTTGTACTTTAATTACAAGTCCTTTGAGAGGAAAAGTCTTCTTCATTAATTAGGTCTGTGATGAAAAATACTGCAATACAGATGGGGCTTAATGGTCAAAAATGAGTTCCATGGTGATGAAAACATGAAACAAATGTAAGCCGCCATACTAATTACAAAAGGTCATTAAAATGAATCAATTAGTACTTAATCAACAGGATGCTGGCAAACATTTTTGCATCCTATCCTAACACTGAAAGACTATCACCGGTAAAGTTTGATGCAGTACAATTTGTTTAGACCTGCCTGAGTTATGGCTAAGGACATGAAAAAATTGTAACAAAATGGCCGCCATGCGGCCATATTGGGTCACATAGTGAAACAAATTGACGTGCATATGTATGATATAGGTCAATGTCCTTGTACCAACTTTGAATGAAATTTGTTTAGACCTGTCTGAGTTACATATGGCTAAGGCAATGAAAAAATTGTAACAAAATGGACGCCATGCGGCCATATTGGATCACATTGTGAAACTAATTGACACGCATATGCATGACATAGGTCAATGTCCTTGTGCAAACTTTTAATAAAATCAATTGAGACGTGCCTGAGTTATGGCTATGTACATGAAAAAATTGTAACAAAATGGCCGCCATGCGGCCATATTGGATTATATCGTGAAACAAATTAAAGTGCATATGTATGATATAGGTCAATGTCCTTGTACCAACTTTGAATAAAATCAGTGAAGATGTGCCTGAGTTATGGCTCTGTACATGAAAAAATCGTAACAAAATGGCCACCATGCGGCCATATTGGATTGTATCACAAAACAAATCAATGTGGATATGCATGACATAGGTCAATGTCTTTGTACAAACTTTGAATAAAATCGGTTGAAACATGCATGATTTATGGCTCCGTACATGAAAAAATTTAAACAAAATGGCCACCATATTGGATTATATCGTGAAACAAATTTACATGCATATGTACGATATAGGTCAATGTCCTTGTACCAACTTTGAATAAAATCGGTTGAGATGTGCCTAAGTTATGGCTCCGTACATGAAAAAATTGTAACAAAATGGCCGCCTGGCGGCCATATTGGATTGTATCACAAAACAAATCGACGTGCATATGTATGACATATGAAGTAATCCTTGTACCAAATTTGAATGACATCACTCCAGGCATCTCTGAGATATCTGCGTGAACGGACGGACGGACAGACGGACAGACATTACCAAACCTATAAGTCCCCCCCCTCCCCGGACGGTGTCCGTGGGAACTAATAATGTACGACGCGCTGACCATTAATGTTTATTTATGGGCAAAGGTGAGAGGAAAGCCAAAAATTAACGGGTGAGGCTTGCCAAGCCCATTAATTTTGGCTTTCCTCGAGCCCACATTATTTCCATTATATTATCAACGAACCCAAGAAAACTGTCAAACTTTGCAAAATTTCCAAATGACAAATGGGCCCTAGAACTGAGCAATACGCGACGCACTGTCGCGAGCGCTGTAAAAATTTGGCAAATCCGGAGATGTTTTCAGAAAAAAAGTATCTCAACTTGGCCCACAAGTGCTCCATTTTATTTTGTGATTGATTATGATTTATGTTTCAGCTGTAAAGTTACGATACTTTGAGTTGTTAATCTTATTATTCAGATTCACGGGCATGTAAACGAACCATTACTGTGTATTTGTGGTCAATCACGTGGTTCAGCTTGACCATTCAAAATGCGACAGGCAGGGCATGGTAATATAATATACAAACGATCAGGGCGTTGTCCATTATTTCTACAGTAAAATTATGTGGACTGCATTAATTGGCAATGTCCCTAACTGTGGCTATTACATGTATGTGAACTTGTAACATCATACTAATCTAAATTGCTATGTGATCATATAAACAATACTTTAAAAGTGGTCTCATATTGAATGTAAGTGACTATTACCAATTTAAAAGATATACATGTACATATGAGGAGAGATTTCAGATTTCTTTATAATAACTCTCTAATTCAGAATGTCTACTCTGACACAATACATGTATGGTTGGAAATGTACAGGAGTAATGTTGAAAAGTTTTTTCTTAATTGCGATTGTGAATGTAACATTTAACCCTTTCACCCCCAGTTCCCTGTATACAGGTCCAACTTTACCATATAAAACAATGGATTTGGGACAAACCATGGTGGTGAAAGGGTTAAAGTCAGCTGAAATCATTTACAATAGACTGAAAATTTTCAGAAAATATATTGTAAGGTCTATGTATATCTTACCTGCTAATGGTAGGGCAATGCCCCATAGGAATACCAGCAAAGCTCCACATACATAAACAATGAAGTAACCAGCTCCAAGGATGGCAAGAACAGAAAGAAATGGATGATCTTGCTTGAACCGTTTCATTTCACGCTTATGTTCAGTAGCATACACAAACAGCCCAAAGGCCATAGCTACAGCTCCAAGACCAATGAGCATTTTAATGGGATGTAAACACCTGGATTTGACGAAAAAGAAGTTCAATTTTTACAACTGTGCAAGAAATTTCTCTCTAGGTGATGAAGTTTGTTGACTGTGTGGACATTTGAGAATGATTGGATGTGTATGACTTTTTACTGTTACATGCACTGATACAGCCAAATGATGCTCAACAGAAATGATTAAAATTGATACTGTAAACTTGCAAACTGTAAACTGGTGCAATGTCTACGATGTGAAATCCAGTAAAAATTTCGGCATGTGAGCGAAAAGTGGGACAGAATGTAGTTGGGATGATCCTTCACTTGTGCAGTCTTAGCTGCAAATTGTAGCACTACGGTGAGGCGGTCGGCGATATTTTGGTTTTTGCAACTTTGCTCACCAGTAGCGCTACAATGCCGATGGCCCCAGGGAGTATAAAATAAGCGCATCCAACTAGACTAGGCGTGTTAGGATGAAATGCTACATATTTACTGCATTTGGTTGTACCAATTTATCACTACTGAAGATTAAACACTATACTACACTTAACCTTGTTGTTTATGGGGTTTGGAATTTGTTCAAACACGTCGATTGCGTTCCATAAACATTGAGCGTGGGGCATCCGTGTTTCTGGGAGCCGCCATTACTGGAAGTTGGTAATGGCTGCTCCACGTAATGTTTTTGGAAAGCGTTCGACGTGTTTGAACAAATTCCAAACCCCATAAAAGACAAGGTTGGCATAGTATAGTGTTCAGTCTTCAGTAGTGAAAAATCGGTATGACCAAATGCAGTAAATATCTGGCATTTCACGCTTACACGCCTAGTCAAGTGGGATGCGCTTATTTTGTACTCCCTGGGGCCATCGGCATTGTAGTGCTACTGGTGAGCGAAGTCGCAAAAACCAAAATCACCGACTGCCTGACCGTAGCGCTACAATTTTGCAGCTAGCACAGTCTATGCATCTCTGCTACCTCCATGATCTGACCATCTGTAATGATGGGACTTACATTCAAGATTCACGACTGAGCTGAGAGAAAAGCGGAAATCTCCATTTTGAGAACTCTAACATATTGGCAGTGATAACGTTACTGACAACAAATATATGTTACTATCAAACGGACACCTAAGAACAATAAAATGCTCATCTCATTGTGACGAAGTGTCATGTGGTTTTTCACAATGTGCCGCTTTCGCTGTCAACAGTCAAGTGGTCACGTTCTGGAGCGCAAAATTACTGTCAATATATCACTTGTAGTTCTCTACAGCGCATCAAACAGATGCCGCATAAGTTTGGAGAACTAAATTTAATATCAGATTATCAGCTTATATCAATGCTTGCAACGATTCATACACTCCACAAGCATCGGGAGTGTCCTGACTGTGTTCGAGATCAAAACAAACTTTATAATGACACACTGAGCTCGAGCTTACCCTACTACGAGAAATATACAAACGGCGGTTAGAAAATAGTTTGTTTGGTAGTATATCAGATTATTTACAACTCTATTATTCCATCGCACTGGGTCGTTGAAGGTAGGAGTTTGGAATCTTGCAGATTCTCCTAAAAAGTCTTTGTAGGATCGAAGCGGAGGAACCTGGACGTCATCCATCTTGAGAAATGTAACCTATGACCTAGGAATCCTTAACTTATTGAATATTAGGATTAAAGCATTTCGGGAACCTGATAATAAATGTTTGATTACCTCATATTTAGCTGATTCATGTATTGTACAGGATAATTTGTTTTTACAAAAATAAAAGAAAACTGGTATGCTGTAGATGTACAAGTTTATGGTAAACTCACCTACCTAACCCTCTAACGCAGTTGTATTTTTTACAGAAAGTCAAGATGGCGGAAGAACCGTAAGTATTTTGATTTTCCCGGCGATATTTTCGACTAAGTAAATCTCCAGATCGACAAGGAAAGTCTCCTTTCCTTTGGAAATGTACATTATTATTATTTTTAAAATGGAGCACATACACGCTTTTGACAATTTGTTAACTAGAGAGGCAATGTACTCACTATAACACACGTGGTAATGTCATCGGGGTTATTGTAAATTTAGCGCTGTTTGTGCTAGGTCATCGTTCGGCGTGATAGGTGAACTTTGTGACATATACTCAAATCGAATACACCTCGATCTGTTCTGCGGAACTTATCCCAGTATCTGATGATAGTGCTGCTATCGCCTGACTAACTGTTTGGGCTTCCCTGACGCGGAGATTTCAGTTGTATTCGTCGTTGATGTTTGAAAATCTGCATGCATGAGCCGGAAAAAAAGGTATACTGTTACTGGTCACCCAGCTAGGCTGAAATGGTGACATTGCGTCACATACGTATACCACTGTACTCCCTATTCTTTGGCAACATTCTATTCATGAGTCGGCGTTTGCACGATAAGACGACTACAAGCTTTGTTTTCTATTAGGTGGTGGGACTGTGGTTTAGCCATAGGACAGACTGTCCACGATTTAGACAACAGGCTTCAAGCTTTATATGGTTTACTTTGTTTTGCTTTCTGTTTCATTGACATTGCTCCGTCTTCTTAGGCACAACCTTTTCATTTATTCTATTTTATTGTTGCGAGAATTATTTGTGACTAGCCTGCCGAAAACCGATTTTCTAAGGTTTTGGCCTGAGCACAAATGTTCAAGGGCAAAGTGTCATTGCACATGCATGCATGGACGAAAATTTTCATGGACTTCAAAAAAAAATTACGTCCATGATGCAAGTAAGTGTGAACACGTTGTTCTCACAACATCTTATTATTATTTAGTTAAAGAGACATATTCCTGTATGTGGGTAGGCAGAAAATCAATGTAAAACAAAGATTCACCCTATGTCATTGTGAATCACATTGGTACACACAAGGAACAAAAAGAGTACCATGTCAAGGAATATGTTCTGTTAAATATTTTGTCTGAGTATGAAACTATTGGTATGCGCAAGGAACAAAAAGTGTTAAGCAATATGTTCCTTTAAATATTTTGTTTTACTATGAAACCAGATATTAATCTGTCACAGATATGTGAAGATACGAGAAATTCTCCAACGTGCTACTGTTACTGCATAATATTAATGCTTTTGATAAATAGCCTCCCCTCCCCCACCTCCAAGTAATCATAATGAATCAAACAGCTTGTAAAGCTAACAAAACTCACCTTAGACCTACTACACGGATTGTAGCTGTGAATATGCTTTTAGTGCTGTAGCGTCTTGACAGCAAGGCACACTAGACCAAAAGGGGGATTTTTGCCCTATTGGGAGAAGTCTCCTGATCAGGAGAAAAATTGACCTCCTGATCAGAAAAATTTCTCCTGATAAGGAGACTTTTTTGATAGAGTAGTTCTGCACAATTTTATAGACATTTGCGCATTTGGAAGTGTGTACCAGTGGCAGTATATCCGTTGTCAAATTTGAAGGTGGGTTTACCATTGTTCCGAAAAAGTTCGCCATTGCTTTCTTTGTATATATTCACATTTGTTCAATAATAGTGATACCCTCCGTAGAAAAGGCATACAGCAAATTGTCACTTTATATGAAAAAATGTATTTCCAAAGTGTTAATCAACTCCAATGTCGAATTCATGTCCTGGATTTCATTCATTAACATTTTGAAACTGTTACACATTTTGGACAAAGTCTCCCAATCGGGAGATTTCTTCATCGATTGAGTTGCTGTATCTAAATACATGTAACATTTCTAGGAAGTCTCCCAATTTTCTCCTCATAGGGAGAGAATCCCGCTATTGGTCTAGTGTGCCTTGCTGATTAAGTTCGGTTTAGGGTCATCGCCACAGAACTGTGACAAGCTAACCCATAGGCTTTTTTGTGGTGCAACACCAATCAGTGTGGCTTATTTAGCTTGCACAATAATGAAATATATTAGTCTTTGAATGAATCAACCTGTACCTGCTTTATCATTGACTTTCTGCAACTGATCATTCTGCACTCCTGCTAACTACCTCAACAATAAGAACATGTATTTTCAACCATTTTTCAGTGAGCCGTTGATGGTTTCTGCTCGTGTTTAACTTTTGACTGCAAATAATTGCATTCACTTTGCTATACAGTAGAGGACAAATGCTAAACTCTGAGCAGAAATTGTCGACAGCTCACAGAAAAATTGTTGAAAACATTTGTTCTTATTGTAGAGGTAGTAAGCAGGAGTAGAGAATGAGTTGTTGATAGTCAACGATAAAGCAGGTACATGTTGATTTATTCAAAGACTAGTTTTTTCATTATTTTGTGAACTAAATCAGCGACACTGATCAGTGTCATAATAAACTACTGTACCATTTGCTTGCAGCAGTTATTTGGCAAGGACCCCTGACCAAAGCATGATAGATGTGCCACAGCAACACTGGCATATACACAGCTACATTGATGCATGCACACTGTTCTCCCCCCCAACTTTCACTGCACATTCTGTAAGGCCAAGAAGAATATATTCATTGTATCTTGGAATTGTCAGTTCAACTTTAGCCAATTTGGAAATGGTATTTGAAAGTGTGGCAAAATATATGCTTCCTCATTGCAATTATTTTAGTGCTGTTCGGTAGTCTTTCAAATGTTCTTGTCCATGGGACTTTTAATGAGACTTGTATGAAGTTTTTGGCAGAACCACTTAAGACAAGTTGATTACCGTTAATTAATTAGCATCATTATTTCATGTGGTATAACACAATGGGAGTCGAATTTCATCAGTAATATCCGGGTTTCATGAAGTTATTAAGTTAATCACCAGCATTTGACCTAATGGCAATCAATCATTGAATCAGTTCCAAAGATTTGCACAGTGTTAGTCTGGATGATACATTTATTGGTTTAAGAAGTTCCTGACGTGATGAAAGGTGCATATGTGTGAATGAGAAATGTATTTAATGCATAAAGATTTATCATGATCAGAAATGTATGGTTGCATTGATTTCAATGCTTGGTTATCTGCTTGGAGGCGACCTTCAGCAGTGAATTTAACCTGAAGTTTGTCATAGTCAGTGTGTTTGCTCCAGCAGAGTGTGCAAGCATTCAACGATCAAGCAAATAAAAATCAAAGCTTAAATGCTAGACCTCACCTTGAGGACGGTAAAAATCACTGCCGCAATTGTTTTACTTTTGAGTCAGTTTTATTGTGCATAATTTTAGTTTTTAGCTACTTGTCTATTTATAGACTGAGGAGCTATTCCAGTGAAAAAAAGGTGTTGAAGCACTTCCATCTGTCAACCTCTGGGCATTCTGATAGGTCATATCATAAACTGGTTTGGGTTGAGGTATGGGAGAGCGATTTTGAGCTGTAACAAAATCAAAAGGGCCTTAGCCACTGTTAAGCCTTTCTTTAAGGTTACTGAGTTGAGTGCAACCTATTACAGACTTTTAACTGTCTTTAGGCAGTTTACTGGAGCTTACAATTTTACTGATCGATCATTCATACAGTGTTGCATTCAGGACGCGCCCTTGCAACAATGTCCCCCAAAAAGGAACCCAGTGTCCCGCATTCTCACGTTCTGTGGGTCACCTCAGACGCAGTTATGAATCGACTGTGTTGGGTGTAGTGTGCAAGTAAATCTGATACTGACAGTGGCCTTTGTTTTGCACGATTATTTTGAGACATATATTAACATACTCTTGAGCTTTGATTAGTAAATAATTAAAATGCTACACTTGATATTATGACTTGCTTCACGGTTTTGTGGAGGGACCGTGCTTGCTTGTAGTCCGACTGAGCTCCAACCCCATGCCACTACATCATCTATTTTGTGGCAACAAATTTCAAGAGTTACTGCTAGCGGAGCTTGAAATTTCTGATCATGTTAGCGCCAAGGAAAGTGCAAACCATTCTCTTTTAAAACCTAGGAAAACTTCGGGGTTATCACAGAAATGTTGATATCATACAAAAAAATGGTTCTATGGTTCATAAATGCTGGTAGTGCTTGGTATATTGTAATTATTGTCTAGTGCTGAGGCATTCCAGTAAACTGCACATTGAAAAACCTTTTAACAATACTATTTTTGACAGCTGATATCCTCTTTATTTCATTGTTCATCAGAATGGCAGTAGACTCTAATAGAGTGGACACTGAGTGGCCTGGTAGATGGAACCATATCCGTAAATTTCTGGAACGGACAGGCCCCTTTGCCCATCCAGATTTTGAACCCAACCCTGATGTAAGTTTATCCAGATTCACAGTAGAAAACATTCTTTTACAGAGCCTTGGGAGTATACTTATGAAGTACCCAATATATTTTGCTATGTCTATTGTTGCAAATGTAGAGGAAAACACAGGCTGTTCCTTCAAGGTCATTAAACTAATGAATCAAAATACCAGTACACCTAACCAAGTGTTGACCATGCAATTCACATCTGCAGGGTGCTTGGAATACTCACTGGTACATAATTGTTCAACTAAAATAAATTTTGCACAATTACATTCCTTTCCTGTTATATGTTTCAGTCATTTTGCTTTCTGCAAATATAATGCATTATATATTACCTCCCATTTATTCCGTTCATTTTCAGATGCTGAACTTTTTATTGGAAACATGCAAGGTGTTGGTTATAGGAGCTGGGGGTCTTGGATGTGAAGTTCTTAAGGACTTGGTAAGCTTTTTCATTGACTCCTGTCATTTTGCAAGATTCTAGTGATAGTCACAGTCCTGTCTCTGATTTTACATCATTCTTTGTTGGAATAAATGTAATCTATCCCAAGAAATAAGATAATAAGATATTCCATAATACCAATTTGTGACCAGAGGTATCAGAAGTCTGTACTTAACTGAGAAGATGTTTAAAGGGACAAAGTCGGCCATGTTTCATGAATTTTGTTTGATACGAGATACTACTTATATTGTTTGGCATGATGAAAGATACTGAATGAATGGGTGACCATGCATATATGCGACCCTGGTTTTAGACAAATGAAACCATCGTGAAAATGAATTAATGGTCATGACCATTAATTCATTTTCACGATGATTTCATTTATCGTGTCTAGAACCAGGGTTGAATATATGCATGGTCACTCATTCATTCATTATCTTTCAACATGTCCAACAATATAATTAATATCTCGTATCAAAGAAAATTCATGAAAAATGGCCGACTTTGTCCCTTTCAGAAAATAAATGAAAATGAATGAAATGGTCTGACTTCAAGTTTCAAGGATAGTCTGTTTCTTTGATGTCATTTCAGTTTTAATCAGTCATTTTTTACAACCTCAGGCTCAGTGGACATTATTTGCACTCAGGCAAACTGACTTTAAACTTCATTAATCAAAATTAATTCCAATATCCTTTATTGGTTGAATCTACAGGCACTCAGTGGTTTTCGTCAAATTGATGTGATAGACATGGATACAATTGATGTCTCCAACCTCAATCGACAGTTTCTTTTCAGGTAAATCTATCTC
>LD343672.1:750659-761885 GCA_001465055.1 Ptychodera flava | reverse complement strand
TCTGTAGTCAAATACAATATTTTATTGAAACCTGGTATGCAGTTTCTGTAGGTAGCCATAGGTAAGTTTTATTGAAATTGTGGTGATATTTCTATATTGAAGTTTTAGGGTAATATTTCCCGCTTTTGGTCAAAGAATATTCTTCTGCGAAAGCGCTTGTCCAATTGCTTTTAAACTTGACATGCATGATCCTAGGGCTAACCTCAGTCAGATTTGTTCAAATTGTGGTGAAATTTTCACATTTGTATTTTTGGGTGATTTCCCCTTTTTTGTAAATAAATCATTGTTTCTGAAACAGTGTATCAGATTGCTTTAAAACTTCATATTATATTCCTGGGGGTGACCGTAGTTTAGTACTGGTATGTTCATTTGGTGAACTTATCATATTTGTAGTTTTTGGGCTTTCCCATTCCCACTGGGGCTTTCGCATTCCTGTTATTAATGTTGTAAACAAAGTGTAGACTGATGACATACATCCATAAATGGTATTACAAACAAACTTTATCGTTTCATTGATTTACTAATTTAACCATTCTTTTCCTGTAGAATTTCATTTAATTATCTGCGGTTTAGATTCCATTGTAGCAAGAAGATGGCTAAATGGAATGCTGGTAAGACTACAGTATTTTCATTTCCAGAGTTTTGACATATTCCATACCTTTACATGTTCCCATATAAAATGTAGCTGCAAAGCAGCAATGACTGGTTTTTGCACAGGGACAATAAGAGAAATAAATATGCACATATCTGATGACCTATGGGTATATTTGTGAAATTGAGGTCAAATGTCACCCTTGTCACCTGGCATTTTGTCAAAAAAATTTCCTCCCAGTTATCCCTGAGTACCAAAAATCAGTCCTTTAGTTTAGGTCTATTGGCTAGCTCAGAATTAAACATGTGAATAATTAATGAGGTACAGGATGTGGCGTCATAAGGCCTTCCATCATACCAAATATGAAGGGTGTACTAAGTTATGGGCATATACATATATTTGAGGTCAAAGGTTATCAAGGTCACATGACATTTTGTCAAAAAAATTTTTGTTCTATAGTTATCCTTATGTACCAAAAATCAGATCTCTTGCTCTATTATTAAGTCCAGAATTAGGTATGTGCATAATTAATGAGATACAGGAAGATGCCAAGGTCAAAAGTCAAGAGGCATTCCGAAAATTGTAGTGTGTAATTTGGTCCCCTACTTGTCATTGTACAATAGACACGAGCATTCTCGGACTCTAACATTGGCCAGAATAAGCCAATGTCATAGCTTAGCTGCATAGGTATAGGGTACGTCAAAGGTCACTGACATCGGAAAAATAGTACTTTAAAAATCTTCTCAAAATTGGCACAGTCTATGACCTTGATATTTGGCATGAAGGAGCGTAGTCCTATTGTCTACAAAAACTGAGAACAGAATCTTGATTGATAAATGTTTATGCAAATTAAGTCAATTTTAAAGTTTAAATTCAAAATGGCCGCCAGGTCACGTGACCCATTGTTATTGTCAAGGGATCAAAAAATTTGAAGTCTCTAGGTGCAACGTTGTTCACGTCACAGTTGCATTTATGAGGTGGAAGAAGAAGCAGAATAATACAAAACAATGATTATTAGAGGGTTTCGGACCCATGGTCTCGAAAACCCCAATAAAAAACAGAATGATTACTATATGGTTTCGGACCCTTGGTCTCTAATCTTAAAAATCAAAATTTTCAGAGAACTGTTGCAGATATAGTGTAATTGAAACATTTTGCTCTGAAGATGTTTACTATGCTGTACTTACTGTCAAGGTGCAGTGGAACTTTATTATTTTGCCAATGACGAATGAGCTCTATAGTACAGATTCTGCAATTTATTAAGTTTCTATTGGAGATGTGATGTCAATAACACATTTTGAAAATGTGATCTGATATCTGTTTCCATTTTCAGATAAGTAGATTAATTTCTGTTGATTTTTGGTGAAGTTTTACAACTTGATTCTGAAATATGCTGAGCACAATGGTTCATGGCAATCAAGCTTTCTTCCTTCACTTTCTCACCCTAGTTCCTCATATTTAGGTTCACCCCATTCCTTGTATTTAGGTTCACCCATCCTATTCACAGAGATGTGCTGATGTAAAGGGTTAGCACTCTGAGCCCTGCTTCAGCAACTTTATTAAGGATGGTGCAGGTCCACAATTGTTTCATCTTTAGAGTTCCAAGCTCCCCAATTTTCATGATTGCCGTACAAAAAATATTTGACAAGTTTGGAAAGAGAGGGTTATTGTTTAGAAGCGGACTTTAAAATAATCACAATCATACCAATCCATAATCCAATAACTCTATGTCAGAATTCGTAAGACAATAGTTGTAAACATAAACACAAAACAGCACAGAACAGACAGTAAATAGACAGTACACAAACAAAGTCAACTTCATGAAAGAAAGATATATGGACGTCTGGCCAAAAGACCAAGAATTTATTTTGTTGTTGTTGCTGTGGCAACTTCATGTGGACCACCAATGTAGTGATCTACATGAACCACCAAACAGGATTTGAATTTCAAATCCTGTGATACAGTGGCAGAGACACCTGGCAGCCTAATCATGTCTGTCCATCTTATCTTGCAGCTTAGTCTTGTTAACTATGATGAAGATGGTGAACTAGATCAGAGTAGTATAATACCAATAATAGATGGCGGAACAGAGGGTTTCAAAGGCAGTGCTAGGGTCATATTACCTGGTCTTACTGCTTGTGTTGAGTGTACCCTAGAACTCTATCCACCACAGGTAGGGTCTTTAACAACTCGATAGTTTGTACATTTATCGTACATGCGTTTTGCATGATTTCTTAAATAATTGAATTAATTTATGCAAAGAATATTGATTGGCATTGTTTAAGTATGCAAATCAGCTGATAATGAGTCATACAGAGAATATTCATTGACTTTAAGTCTAGCATCGTGTAACATTTATGGAGAGTAAGTACTTTTTAGTCTCCATGAACAAAGTCCGTAGGGGCTTAAAGGCGGAGCCTCCCTTTAAAAGGACGCCAAGGTATGGCGGCGTTCATTGTGTAAGTGGACACCTAACAGGCAACACGTGGGTACTCGCTCCAGAATATGCAACTTTTTAGTTTTCCCCGGCCGCAAAAACCCAGACAGACTGCCAAGCGGTCAGCGTGAAGTTGCTGCTGATCGAACTCTGTGGTTATATTCAAAGTCTAACGCGACTGGAAGACAATGTTTTAGGAAATTCGAGCATTTGTGGTGGGGAATCAATGACCGTTGACTATTGGAACTGACCGTCAATCAAAAGCTTGCATAAACTCTGTTTGCAGGATTAGCAACATGTGACAAAAGGTTGAGATGAGTTTGTGTAATTAATGTTATGGAAATCAAACATCATACTGGCCATGTATTTGACTGGGAGGAGAACTCCACTAATGCGAGAACCAGGGATTGAAAAGTGCCGCTTTAAAGATTTGATCATGTGTGTGTGTCTGTCTGTTTATGCAAATTTCTCAGAGACACCATGAGTGATATTTTTTTTCAAACGTGGTACAAGGATTAGTCCCTTTGTCATACATTTGCATATCAATTTTTTTTTGTGATTCAATCCAATATAGCCATGTAATGGTCATTTTGTTTCCAAAATCATCAGCCTAGTGGTGACTATGTAATTTGTAATGACTTGTTCAAGACATTTCCCCCAGCTCATCATTATTTTAAAGATGAGAATGCTGTGCTGATATTTTGAAGATGGTATCGTACCGCAACTTTGCTGCTTGAGGAATGAGGAGTGTCTAATATCTCTCATGGAATGTTTATTTGCACGAACCTAATATGTAATTTACAAGTATTGAATTGTAAGGTATTCTTTTCATGAGTGACAGTCCATTATGTTGTGATCAGTAAAAGAGATTTCAATTTTTTCTTGAACAGGTTGTGTTTCCAATGTGTACCATTGCACACACTCCAAGGCTTCCAGAACACTGTATAGAATATGTCAAAGTTTTATTGTGGCGTCAAGAGTACCCATTTGGAGGTAAGTGTTCAAACTGTGTACACCTAGCTGTCTGTTGTCAAATTTTGTTCTGGTGGTTCACTTTCCTTATTGTTACTGTCAGAGTTTTTACAGTGTATACAAATATCGATAAAGTGTACTTTCAGTAATAGCAGCAAGGCCTTGTGTTGCTTGGGTGCCATGTCTCATTCTCCAGTATGTTTCCTTTCCTACCTCTATAGAAAATGTTGCAATCGATGGGGATGACCCGGTTCACATCCAGTGGATTCATGAGAAAGCAATGGACAGAGCCAAACAGTTTAATATCCAGGGTGTCACATACAGATTGACTCAGGGTAGGTCTCATTCCAGTCCTTTGGATCTTACTTTATAACTCTAAAGAAATGGACAAACTCTATCAGGACTACTGTGTTATTTTGTACCCACCGATGCTGTTTGATTTTTTTAGTCCTTTCGACAATGGTCCAAAGGACTAGTGTGATCAATCTGTATACACCATATGCCGTATGCCGTGAGCCGTAGACACCCACTGTTTGAAAATGCTTCAGTAACTTTTGCTGAAATTTGGCAAGATGAACACTTTGGTCAATGCCTCCTGCATGCTAGTTGGATTTTTTGACTGAATCATTGAAAGTGCTATTTTTTGTGATATTTTGAGTTTTTTTACCCATAAATTGCTGCTGTTGGAAATTGCTTCAGTAACTTTTTTCAAATTTGGCAGAAATATAAATCTTGCAAATATCACCTGTAAGCTATTTTGATTCCTTCATTGCATCATTGCTAGTGCTATTTTTTGGGCATTTTTAGAGCAAATATTATAATTATTATAATTATGTGTTCTGCGCACGCGTGTAAGCATTGGGGGTTTAGTCTGAGGCAATCACCGCCATCTTGGTTTCTCATTGGTAAAGTGATTTCTGTTTTGTTGTTGTGAGAATTAACATTATTAATTCAGCCAGCGTTGCGACTAGAAGTGTATTTCTGGAAGTATTCCAAGGAGGTATATCGATTTTCATCATTTTACATCGACGCTAATGTTTTAATATGATGATAGTTGTGTGACCGCGGACGATGGTTGTGTGTGACTCAGTGCGGGCCTGCTGATGTGTCTGTGTTTAATAATATGACCAGATTGGGAAAAGGCGATCGCTCAAATTGAGTCTTCAGAATACTGCCTTGTGCACGCTCAGTATTTGTGAAATCAGCACGGGCGACTCGTGATATCAATATCGATTGGTTCTGTGTTTCGTTATAAAAGCTGTCCATCGGCTGTTGCATGGGTTACGTAAATTTCGCCACTTTGACAAGACATGAAATTGAAAACCATTGAAGTGAACAATCAGTTAATCACGGAAAGTTTGTCAGTTTCACTCATATGTTCGGGTCGAAAACAATTTTTTTTCTGTAAGTAATATTGGAATTTTAACAGTAAAATAGCAAAAATATTTTTTGTTAGCGTAACTTTCACTTTGGACGTGTAATTCCGATGTGGATGATGAATTGAGACCTCCACAGCCGTTGGCTAATATGCCTAAAAGTAGTACCATATTCAGATTCAGTGTCATTTTTGCATAAACCTTCCACCTTTACTGTGATTGTGCACTGCCAGCATTGGCTTCAGAGTGGAATATGACCCGATTCTGAGTCTGAAGCTAGCTTTACGATGCACAACACTCGTTCGTAATGCAAAATGCAATGTTGCATGTAGTTAATGATGAAGTTGAACGGAAAGATAGACTAATTTAGCAGATGAGAGGAACAGGATGAAGATTTTATTACCGGTTTAGATACTTATGTGGCATTTTGAATGTTCAAGGGCAACTCAGTATCAATTTCTTTATTTACCATTTTTCATGCGCTTTGCATGGCAACTTTTCAAAACCATTTTGTTATATTGTTGTTCATGTTAGTGCTATTTCAGATACCCCTTCTGAGATAATGTGCACTGGCACTGATTTCATGTTACAAGCAGTTTTAATGACAAATGCGGGTTTTCACCGCATTTTGCTCCTTTCTCCTGTTTTCCTTTTTTTGTGTTTCCAATAAAACATTGTTCATATTTGTTAAACAGTTGTTTGCATTCCTATATTTATTGTCCAGCCCACTTCAATGCCCCTGAGGTTAAATAACGGTTCCAGCAAAAAATCAGTAAACCTCAATGTCTTGCATATTTACTACAGAATGTTTGTAAACTTGTCCTCAAATTTAAAAAAAAATACTTCCCAGCATTACCAGTTGCTGACCTGTTTGCAACATTTAATGGTCTTAGCAACTAATGTGGTAAATTTAGGAACAAGTTCACAAACATATGGTTCTAGCAAAGCAATATATCACTCCCTCCTGCTAACTATTCTTTTTCTTGAATCATTATAAATATGTCACTTGTGATTTCTCTTGTTTTCCCTCATTCTATAACTCTATCAGTTAAAATGGATGAAACAAATGAAATTGTCTATAACACTGGCCCTTTCCAACTGTGAATGAATGGATACTGTTTTATTTTTCCCCCCTTTAACTTATTTCCCCCTTTACTCACCATCCGCATTTGTCCAAAGGACTTCGGTGCCCCTGGGCCCCATACCTTATTTTGGTTAGTTACATTGGATATTACCTCAAATTTTTATCTACAATTGATCCCAGGCACAGTTTTTTCTGAATCACAGATGTCTTTAGTAAGTGGTCTGGTGGGTTTTAGAAAGTAGTGCCAGGGAGCATACATTGATACAATGGCACATGCATTGTTTAGCTAAGTTCACATTCTACTCAGATTGTAGGGTTTAGAGCATTGTTTACCTGTGTTCACATTCTGCTCAGGTCGGGAGGTTCAGCCTGTAGTCTGATCAAGAAATATTTCTACCGGTAAATAAGAAGGTTAAGGCAGTTACCAGTGGGTATGGTTTCCTGAAGTAAATGTTGTTTTTTTTACATTGATTTCTTGTCCCTGTAGGTGTTGTAAAACACATAATTCCTGCTGTAGCATCAACCAATGCGGTCATTGCAGCAGCATGTGTCACAGAAGTATTCAAAATAGCAACTAGGTATGTGTGTGTTTGGCAACATTTTTAACCTGTTTTACCTTAACTCCCTGTAGAACAGTCCACACTCACTTTTAAATAGCCATGGATGTGGGTCAAACCATGGTGATGAAAGGGTTAAAGCTACATAGTCTATTTTACCAATGTTTCCCATCAATTTTAACTACAATGTCAACGATTTAGTTTTGTTCTGTAGTGTTGATTTTGCTGCAGCCCTCAGATAAGAACATGGTCAATTCACATGATACTTTTATGTTTTACAGAAATTTTTGCATGTGTCTTTCCTCATGGGTAAAACTGGTATCTACTATTTATTGGCCATAATATATCAGCGTTCCCATTCATTGTTTTCTCAATTTTTTTCTCACCATCAGTTGTAGCCTACCATTGAATAATTACATGGTCTTCAATGACACTGATGGACTTTATACTTACACATTTGAAGCAGAGAAAAAGGTCAGTGTATTGAGTGATCGGTTTCATGTTGTCATGATTAAATACATAATAAATGCTAGAATACACATCCACACACTGAGTAACAATACTCTCTGTGTTGTTATTCTCTTGAAACCAATGATTGAATCTCTTGAACTGTAACTATCAATTCGATGAATTCAATTGATGACACTATAATATACCAGGGCTCTGCCTTTTGGTTCTTAAAGGTACACTGTCACCTGTTCCAATTTCACCACAGTCACCATGGAAAGAGAAAATCTAGCCAATCACAGATTTTAAGCGGGTGGCCGCTTTTTAAAAACAGCGTCCTCATATGGACATTTTGAATACAAAGGAACGCCCCTTTGACCATATTTGGGCATATTTAGGTTACAGGTGACCGTATACCTTTAAGTGGATGGAAGTCTTTTCCAAAAGATGGAATGATATGTAGTTGATGTCACGCAATGCTCAATGGTAGCATTTTGGTGACTTTCCTAAATTACCTTTTCACATTGTATTCCTGATGATATGGCCTGACTTCATACATTTCGGAGTTTGACACATTTCAGTCATTATCAAAATATTATAACCCTCAAGGTTATTGTTATTGGTTAATTTCTTCCCAACAGGATGATTGCATAGCTTGTAGTCAAGTACCACAGACTGTACCTTTTAATGAAGATGCAACTCTTCAAGATTTAGTCAACTATCTTCAAGAAAATGCTTCAATGTATGTGTGTTCCCAACAGTTGGTTAAATATATACATATGATCAAATTGATGCTTGTTGCAGTTCTTCAGATGTAAGGTTAATTAATTTGAGAATTCCTACTTGTTCTATTCTCAAGCTTTCTCTATTTTATATCAAAACAAATTTATTTGATGTTCTTGATACGTGTTTGATCACTTCAAAGTTGACAGAAGATTTATGAGTAGACATGATGATTCCAAATGTAGGCTTATGAAGGCAAAATCTCAATTCTTGGTTTGGTTTAGAAATTAAATTGATCTATTTACATTTTATGTTACTATGAGCACTCACAAAAGACATCTGTGTTCAGGTGCCTCTCCTGTTGAATGAAATTTGATTCATCAGCAGATATTTTAGAGTTCAGTAAAATCATGTGATAAGGAATAAGATTTCAATTTTTTTTTACAATCAATGTTGTTTTTCACTTGGTTATATATTTTGTATTGTAGGCAAATGAAAGCCCCAGGAATTACGGCCATGATTGATGGTAAAAGTAAAACATTGTACATGCAAGCTGTAGAATCCATTGAAAAGAGGACAAAAGTCAACCTTCCAAAGAAGCTGAAAGGTAGAAACCCGGCAGCTTTTTTAGCACACACTTCATTCTATCTTTGCCAAAGAACAGTAGGGTCATACCATATTTTGGTGGTTGAGGGGCGAGTACAGCATGTTCGGTAGCATGATGTGCTTGATTATTTGATGCCTTTATACTGTTTCTATATCATGTTGTGAATAGAGCATGCATATTGTAGCTTCTAGATCAATGTTGAAGGTCTGTTGAGTATTAAAACATCATAAAGAAATAGTTCAACCTCCAGACAAAGTTACGCTTGCATTGATAAGGAAACAAACAACAAATTCATCCTACTTGTATGTCAAAGTTATTGTGTCATTGTTTAAATTATAGTGATATATACAGCATCAGTTGAAAGTTGGTAATTTATTCTCTTACATTCACAGAGCTTGGTTTGGTGGAAGGTCAAGAGGTCATCATAGCTGACCCAACAACTCCCAGCTCCATTATCTTAAATTTACATTTCAATCAAACTACAAACATGGAAGTTTGAATTGGTCTCAAGATATCTGACATGTGGTGTTCTCCACTGCACTGTCCAGCACCAAGCATGATATTATGCAGTGTCCAGGGCCAAGCATGATATTACGCAGTGTCCGGGGCCATGCATGATCCTATCCAGTATAAAGTGCCAGTATGATATTTAAGCAATAAAGCACGCCCAGCGATGGTATACCATGAGATTTTGACCAGTTCACGACATATATGCACGAGTGATAGAGAGTGCATATATGAAGTGAACTGGTCAAAATCGAGTGGTATACCGTCGCTGGGTGTGATTTATTGCTATTGTATCATAACAGCATATTGAAATTCTGGCGTGGAACGTCAAAAATGGAGTTTTGCTCAACCTTAGAGCTTGTGCGTATGCCAGCAGTGGCATATCGCCAATATACCATGGTTCTTTTTTTGCGTCTCGACCAATCAGATCGCTGCATTTGCACTATCAATATACTGGCATGATATAATAATATGCATTATCATATACCCATGCCCAGATTGCTCCATCCTGTGAATGCTTACCATGAATACCTGCTGTGAGATTTTACGGTCAATTTTGGAATACTCCCAAACTACATATAAAATTTGATAATAAACAAAAAGTAAACAAAGATAATAGCTGTGACTGTCTGCCTGTGATGCCATATTGCCAACAAAAAAATTTGAAGGGCTTTGAAGAACAAGGATATTTGGGAAAGCATTATACAGGAATAAAATGTTGAATCGTGAAATGCCACCTCATGATTATTCCACTAAAGGTCCTGTTTGTACCACGAACAAAGTTCGGGGAGACTTAATGATTTGGTCTTATGTGTGCGTCAATGCGTGCATCCGTTCACACAAGTTTCTCAGACGTACTTGGAGTGATTTATCGCAAACTTGGTACAAGGGTTACTCCCTATGTCATACATATGCATGTCAATTTATTTTTACGATACAATATGGCTGCTTGACAGCCATTTTATTTCCTGTACCTTTTGTTTACAGCCAATACTCAGACAGGTTTTGACCAATTGACTGATGTCTTTCAAACATTGCTGCTGAGGTGCAGCTGGCTAGGAAGATTATATCTAACTGGTTGATTGTCATTATTTACAGCAACTCCTAGGGAGTCTATTCACAGATAATGGATCCCATTGGATAATAGCTTCCAAGATCCTGCACATTAGCCCCAAACTTTGCACCAGGACAACGCTCTGTAACATACTTTTTGACGTTAATTGATTTAGCAGTATGATCCAATATTGCTGCCAGACAGCCTTTTTTTATTTGGTTTATGGTGTGTTAATGAATAAAGAATAAGCTAAAATATGTCAGGACAAGTATTTTTATCAGGCAAAATGTGGTAAGTAAATGCATGTTTGTTTGTTTGTTAATCAGCTCTGGAAGTTTGAATTGACATTACTATGAATCTGATTCTGCAACTGCCTAACTTTTCATCATGACAATTAAACAACTCTGAGTTTATATATTTTGTATTCAGTTTTGTGAAGTGCACAATTGTTATGATTGTGTTATTGAATAAAAGTTAATTACAGGGATGGTAGCCACCTTCCATGCAGAAAATTTCTTGTAATATGACAATGAAATTTGCTGGATCTTAGCACTAATCTTAATCCATTTTCGATGAAGCCGTTACATTTACAGATATACCGGGTAATCAAGAGCCCTGTATTTCCCTTTGCGCCCAGTACTTTCAAGCCAAGTTACATATTTACTCTGAGCTTCATACATTACCACGTCAACAGTTTGGAAAATTTACAATACCTACAGACGTAATCCATGTGAGGGACTTCTAAATGTGTCCACTCATATCCATCTTTATCACAAACCAACACTGAGAATTCATGTAACCACATTGCAACTATTGATCACACACTCAACTATTTCTCAAATTTAGCTAATTAATTCCATTCATACATCA
>LD343672.1:663991-678459 GCA_001465055.1 Ptychodera flava | reverse complement strand
GTCAGCATCGTCTCTGAAGTGGGTTGTTAATATATAACCAAGATACTTTTTGTTCTCTACGAAAACAAGTTTAACACCATTAAGATATACCGTGGGCAAACGAACAGCACTTGCCTTGTCAGTAGTGACACATAAACATTCAGTCTTTCCAGTATTAAAAGTAATGTCGTAAATATCACCATAATTACTACATATATTTACCAGCTTCTGTGTCCCTTTGACAGAGGGACTCAACAAACAAATATCGTCAGCATATATGAGGTGGTTTACGAAGCAACCCCCTACATAACACCCTGTTAAAGAATTTGTAAGTCGTGTACTTAACTGATCAACATAAACATTAAAGAGTTTTGGTGATAAAACTCCCCCTTGTTTCACACCGTTAGAAACTGTGAAACTAGATGAAACACAGTCGCCCCAACGAATAAAAATACACTGAGTTCTATACCAAACGAGGAGAAATCTAACAATAAAGATCGGAACTTTACGGGAAATCAACTTCTTTAAAAGTGACCAATGATTTACTCGATCAAATGCTTTAGATGCATCTAAGAAAGTTACAATGACATTACTTCCATGTTTCCTATAGTAGTTGATAACTTCCTTTAAAACGAAAAGACACATATCAGTTGAATGTAGGTAGGGTATGATGATGTTCAGGAAACGGAAAATACTTAGAATTATGATGTCAATGCTGAGACATGGGATAATTTTAAAAACAAATGTAACGCGATTCTGACTTTTAAATCTCTTTTCGACAGACCGGTTTAATACACTGGTTGACAATTCAAATCAAAGAAGAAATTACAGAATTAGAACGCCTTAAAAGTTGTTGTGTTCAATTGTTTCAGGTCGTATTCTTATTGATGACGTCGACATATCCCATGTCGCTTTGCGAACGCTTCGTACCAGATTGGCTATCATACCCCAAGATCCCGTTTTGTTTGCTGGCACAGTTAGGTAATATTTTCGATTTCCGATATCACAATGAGAATACTATTTCGCAAGTTACAAAGACATTGTATTTTCATCTTGTGTTAATTGATCCATATCCCCATCGGCATCAAATCTTCATATCTTGCATATCATTGTACTTAAAGCCAGTGCTTTTATATTACCATGAATTTATTTTGTAGAATTAATGGAGATTACAACCTGAATCAAAGGGATACAGCATTCTCATTTAAACCAACTAGTTAATATCCTCGCAGACTTGTACAAAGATAAGATAAACTCTCTGTCCTTTATTGATGTTGAACTCACTAATCGCTACAGGCCAGCCATTTTAACATGAAGCGTTCTTATATTTACACAGGAAGGGAAGTCTTTTTCAACTGTTTTCTGAAAGGACCTTGAAAGAGTATTATAAAATATTCATAATAACTTATTCCAGCCTTGCAGACTTGCATTCGTTCTCACTCTACGTATTTCAAACAGGAAATTCCTCATAAAGTTACCAATAGACTCCGGTTTTTGAATAAATGTCAGTGATTTAATACATTTTGAGATTCATACTTTTATTACTGCTTAAATGATGCTCGTAGTTAACCTAATATGAAAACTTCATGATGACACATTGAACAAATCGTTTACTATGTCGTCCCTCCTTATAAAGCGAAAACCAAGCCAAAATAGAGACCAATTGTTTCTGGATATAATGCATGCCAGTTTTATATTGATTTGAAGGTTCAACTTGGACCCAGAAGGTGAACACTCAGATAAGGATTTGTGGAGTGCGCTGGAAATCGCACAATTAACAACTACTGTGAATGAACTTGATCAGAAACTTGGTAAGAATCATTGCGTATATTTAAAGGTGACACTCGGAGTATTTCGATATCGCTAGGCAATGTTATGAAAGGGCATGGTAATTACAAATCAATCACGTTAAGAAATGATACAAGATTGCCATATACAATTTTGTTTTTTCACCACCACCATAAAAAGATTTAATCGCTTTGTACGATGACCAATGCGCTTTGTCACTCATATGTTTTTGATGGTAACGGTTCTTATGTGTGTAAATACATAAATGTTAAGGTACTGTCAAATAACGATTCCTCTTGTACACGAAATGACAGAATCTCAAATATCCGAAGATGGAGAAAACTTTAGTCTTGGTCAGAGACAGTTGTTTTGTTTAGCTAGAGCATTTCTTAGGAACGCCAAAATACTCATCATGGATGAAGCAACAGCATCTATTGATATGCAAACGGTATGTGATATATTTTAACAGTCAATGAATATATAGAAATTAGCTGGCGATAATATTTCCCTCCAATGATACCATTCATATCGCCAACCTCTGCTCTTGTCTTGAAGAGTGGATCATCTGATCATTACTGTTGACAATGCCTCCTCAGTCTTGTGATTACCGACCTCAAGTGAGTCGTAACTGAAGGTAATTGTTTCTTAAGCCCAGTAGACCCGTAATGTGATTTTATTGTTTAGCAGGAAATTTTTGGCAGAAATCTTCATCGTTCGAAAGCGGAAAATTAACAACACAAGTATCCATTGAATGTTAATTTCAAAGCACCATACTTATTACGTACGCTCCATGGCTTTCTTAAAATCATATCTGGACTTATATTTCTGACAAAGATTATATCCAGTTTTGTGAGTTCATAAATCTATCAATTGAGTTAATCACTTTCAAGTAATATTTTAATTAAGTTCCAAAACAGCCAGCTGTTTCAAGTCAAATGGTATTATGACCGGTTTCACTACCCAATATACATAGTGCTCTAACATTTAGTCTCGTCACAGAAATATATGAATTACTGATGCAACCGTGTAGCTGTAATTTTTAAAAGAATGTGAGTCATGGTGACATTAGAATTAACAAAGTGTCACTAATGGGCATCTCCGTAAACATTTCTCCTCATTCCCTTCCAATGCAATTATAGGATGCAATTTTGCAAGAGGTTGTCGCAATGGCATTTGCTAACAGAACAGTGCTGACAATCGCGGTACGTAAACGTGTTCTTTAACGATCATTCTTCACTTTATCGCTTTGAAAGTCGTGAAGAACGTTTGTTTGGAAGAAAGCTCGAACAGCCGAACTATTTGCGATGCAAGGGATTAATTACAAACACATTAGAACAGTGATAAATTGTCTGCTCTTTATCATTCCTTTCATATCAGTCCGGTATTTGCGTGTTTTCGGGTCTTTTCCAAGCTTTGCCAAAGATTGGTCTAGAGTTTTTATTGTTATTAAATCTATATCTATTCGGTTCGTCATACAGCATCGAATTTCGACCATCATGGATTCTGACATGGTACTGGTGTTGAATGAAGGCCGTGTTATGGAGTATGACACACCAGAAAATTTACTGCGGAAAGATGGTAGTATATTTGCATCACTAGTCCAAGGAAGCCAATAAAAGTACATAAAGTACAAAGTCCACATTGTGACGTCTTGAATGTTTTTATGAACTGTCAATAAGATGTGAACTTAATTTGTTCTAGTGTTTTCTTTTCTGTCACAATATAAAAACAATACATCACTTTCATTCCTCTTTAGCGCAATAATAAAGTTGAATATGTCTTAAAAGTTACACTGACACGATCGGATCTCTATATTATTCAAATTTCTAAAACGTGTTAGGTGCTCTATAACTGATTGTTGCAATATTACTAATCAGTCATAACGATAAGTGCATTGCTTAAAGAGAAAAGAATATGAGTTTACATTTGCAGATTAAACCTACATTAGTTCATTATCCAATTATCAAAAATTAGTTCCGATCGTGTTCACTTTGAAATTTAAGACCAAGCGTACATTACATCATCTTTACAACGTTTTCGAGATCTTTTTATGCATTTTCGAATATGGCTTTCCATAGAACATGACATGTGTGCAATGTTTGACTACAAAATTTAAACATAATTTGAGAAATAATATTCATATTAAACATTAAATTGAAGATCGAGATCATTAGTAATTCAGCGTGAACAGAAAGAATATAATAAATTTTAAATAAGTCGTTAAATGAATTACGGTCATTCTGATCATGCTGTCTACGCAAGATATGGAATAGAGTATTCAACTACAATTCTATTATATTTGATCTTCAGAGATTTATCAAAAACGTTATCTTTTGTAAAACTGTATACCCATTTGTATGCCCAGCAAACGAAGTGTTTTAACTTTTGATGTCACTTTTTATGTGATAACTTTTGATAGTATTAGAGATTTGCTTTCTGTCAATGGAGCTGGCATTTATTGTGGGAATAAAAGAAGGTGCAGACATGTGTTATCCATAGATACGTGTAGTGAGTTTAAGAGCAGTGAAATCACGTACGGAAACACCATATCTGACAACATGCGCTAACAGTCGTCGGTCATAAGTATCCAGAGTTCATCTTTTATTGCATCGTACCAATAAATTTACTGAGCCTATAGTTACTATCAGGGAGAACCTGTAAATAAGGATCGCATGTTATCTTACATCGGAATCCAGTTGTCTGATGATGCCTCAACATTATTTCACATATATGTCCCTTGACGTAGAATGCACCTCCGGGACAGATATTCAGAATCTCACATATTTACTATAATTTTCTGGTCTGTCGTGCATTTATTTTTAAGTATACTGACTAAATGAAATCTTGCATTTTTGTAAATTAACAATTAAATATCTCTCCATTGAGTAAATACAGGGAAATGGCACCCATTTTGAATTTCCAACTATTTATTTTCAGTTTATCTGTTTCGCTAATTCCAAACTTTGTACGATACCTCCAGTTGTAAAATTTGTTTTTTTTAGGGAAGGGGCTTAGAGTGATCCAAAGTTCGCTGCAACAAACTTTAAATCTTTCTGTTTCAAGGCTCTCATTATCTCATTAATGTAATCGTTTTAACAACTCACCAAACGTTGTTGCCTGTAAAGTAGCAGAGTCTGACACTCGTACATGACACCACCCAATATCTTTAGTTATGGATACTTTAGCACGGGTCGCTGGCGCGGGACACTCTTGCTAACTAGCACGATTGAACTTATTGTATATACCTGTAAGTACGATATCTCTTTTTGATAACTTGATCAGATGGCATAATGTATGTACTCAAGGTACAACACAGAATCGACTTCCCTAGAAAACTACACTATACAGGCTGAAATTATTTTCGATTTCCCTCAATGCAGACCTACACATGATCGCCACTCACAGACTTTACCAGCATAGTCTGAACACACGATATCCTTTTCACTGACGTTCACAAGAACAGTATAAGTTGGGCTGTTTGTATAGTTTATATGATACGCCTTCTTTCCTATCACTCATATATTAAGGGCGTCACTTTTATAGTCCAATAAATAGTGGACATGTTCGCTCTCAAAAGTAAATATTATACTGTACCAGAAACACGTTCCGGAATTGCACTCTTTCACCGGCTAACGTTTCATTTAAAATCTTGGTCTGGTGTCATGATCTTGTCATGCCGTTTCTACAGTAATGGCCTTCGATTGGTTCTGTTCCAACCAGCTGGAAGCTATGATTACAGTTAACTTCAGCGACTCTGAAAGCTTCCTTCATAATGTCTGCCTTGTTGACCTCGTTAACGTTTGCCATCAGACTGTCTTTCTTGTAGCGTTTACTGTAACTCTGTTCATTCTTGGCTGTTGTACGACCCTACGTCAGCACAAAACCAGGTATCTCCTGACTTACCCAGGGCACGGACTACGATGGCTTCTCACCCTTGGATTGTTTATTGTACTACTTGGTGCAGTGGGAGAGGGAATAATGACTGATCTTACGAGAAACAAAGTGACCCAGCCTCACCTATATCTACCACAATCCCTCGCATTTATCAACTGCATAATCTCAATTGGTTACTATCATCATTCGGAAAGTTGGTGCAGGCCTCGAATGTCCTGGATACTCTTCATCTATTGGACTTTATCGATCTGCTCGGAGACGATACGACTGATAAACTTGCATTACCATGATGCTGATACGTCTATTCTGAGGTTTGATATCGTTATCTGCTGCATTGCTATATATGCGCTCTTGCTTTTGGTGGAATTGAACCTCGTGAGAACAAAGGTATGACATCGTTTGGAGGAAGTCATTTTGATTTTTGACACTCTAGAACTGTAGAATACAATGTCAGACGTGTTAGAGTACTGGTGTACAAGGTCTTACTCCCATCGAACTGCGTGAAGAAAAATGTTTTGTAAAACCAATTTTAATGTTTATCACATGTTAAAGCTAAAGTGTTGGCAATTCCTCATAAATCACGCCGCATTAAACAAGTGGCTGTACATCTGAACTTTAGAGCATTGACTGATATCATACATCGCGTGTACAAATCTGAACAATGAATCCTTACTGACCTTTTATCCGACCAATAAATCTAGTCTGCGTAAATTTGACAAATTGCCAATGTGCCTATCCAATGGCAATGTAGGGCAGTTAAACTATCAAAGTAACCTTTGATACCTGTTGATAAAGATATCTACATAATAGAAAATGCATGTGAAGGGATTGATCAAAACAAATGTGACCATAAACGAATTTTAAGGTAAATGAACTGAGACAGATACAATAATAATTAACGTATTAGACGTATAAATACAAGCAAATAGTGGTAACATGCCACTACCCGAAATGTGGCCGAACGGTTCTGACTGTTGCTTCTCCGCTAGTTGACAGGATATCGTCTGTTGTGAGTTCGAACCCGCACTGCACTTTCTACCCCTGGTTGATAGCTCTGCTGGTTCACAAAATTGTCTTCGAGGCTGTCTTTCGTCTTTCGCCCAATTCAAACGATGCATTCATTGGTTCGATAAAGTTTGTGTGTGCGATGTGTGATAGTGAGTGTGCGAGCTGAGTGCTCTGAACTCTACAAAGTGTGGAGAGGTTACAGTCAGAAATTTTTTTCAAGTTAGCCCGGTCACTGAACCACTCTTTCTTGAGAGTATGGATTTGGCCGAGCGGTTCTGTGTGTTGCTTTTCGACTAGGTGACAGCATACAGTATGTTGTGATTTCGAACCCGATTGAAAACACTGTACAATAGATATATCGAGCTTTGCGTTTTGTTCAAATACACAATTCTTATAACATCAATCAATACTTTTAGATCTTTCATGGCTAAAGTGCCGGGTTTGTCAGAAATATCACAGGAGTAAATACTAACAGCCATTGATATGCTAATTACCATGTATTAGAATTATTGCGTCATCTAGGAGTAGACTCTCATTTCAGTGAAAGTACTTACAGGTATTTCGAACCTGGATACTCACTGCAAATACCAAGATCAAGGAGTTAAGAAATCGATGAGTTCAGAAACATCTATTATAATTATTACTTTGTACTTGAAGTAATTTGTGTTATTATCTATAAAGCTCTGATTTCCGCTTCGAACATTTTAATTTCCCACGAGGACATCTGTATACATATATATATATATATATATATATATATATATATATATATATATATATATATACACATCTGTATACACACACACACACACACACACACACACACACATATATATATATATATATATATATATATATATATATATATATATATATATATATATATAGGTAACGTTTATAACTATAAATTTAGTTTCATATTTTTTTCCATAATTAAAGGTATTCAAATGGTGTTTTACCGACTCTGAATATCCCGAGGATTTGAAACGCGATGACATGTACTGTATACACCGATACACTGATTGTTATGGAAGACTCTATGTCAGCTGGATAAACTGGTTATTTCGTCTTGGTTACAAACAACCCATAGAAATGACAGATCTTGGATCCTTGCCCGAGGAACACAGCGTCAAACGTCAATACAATATATTGAGGAAAGCGTACAGGGCTGAAAGTGTGAGAACCAATCTTTCATGTTGCGATGACCTATACCTACTTTATCAATTTGTGTTTCGACATATAAACTGTAAACCCTACGACAGTAGTTTTATCTGATGATTTATATTTGCACATCACAAATTCAAATTTTGAATTTTATGACAAGCCTTTCCAGAACCCAACTCTCTATTCTTAGTGCCTCAAAGGGGTTTTCTCGAGTAGACATCAAATATCGTACGTTACTTGTGTCTACTGCTTTTGCTGTTGTCGATACTCCTACTACTTCACTATTACTAATATTCACAACAAATCACATACATGTATACCTTGCGGACACAATTGTTCGTACTCTGCCTCAAACATATACTTATCTGTTGATTTTGTTGTATTGTTATAGGCACGTGCGAACAAAAAAGGGAATTCACCATCTCTGTTTCTGGCTTTTGGCCGAGCATATGGTTATCGCATGTTCATCTCTTTCTCTCTAAAAGTCATAAGTGACAGCTTTGGATTCATTGGTCCAATAGCCATCGGTGGAATCGTTGCATATGCTTCTCTAGTGTACAGTGGAGATCAAGTACCAAAAAATGTAAGTGTGCTTCAGTATTGTAATTAGCTACCCTCAAACCTCGAAAGTAAGGAGTTGCTTTTAAACTGTTTTCAGTCCAGTTCGTTCTGTATATGTCCAGTTTTACCATGCAAAATAAATAAATTCGATCTAACCTTGTTGATTAAAGGATAAAGCGAAGACTGAAACAGCAACATAAAACCAATTAATCCGCCAAATGCCCTTCCTTCCTTCGATAATGTCTTACAAGACAGGTCTTAACAACGAAATATGAGATTTATGTCACAATTTCTTCCACTTATGCATGGCGTCGTAGCCATGGTTTCATATGTATTTAATACAACAACATTAAAGTGTATGCTAACACATTCTACCATTGCATTGGTTTGCAGGATACCGAATACATTACATTTGCTGAATTCTTCACAAATGGGTTTGTTTTGGTAGGAGTCATATCAGTGACGTCAGTTTTACGCTTTTTGGCTCTGCAAGCAACTTTCTTAATTGCCCTAATGGATGGTATACACGCCCGTACAGCACTTCAGGTTATTGATATGATTTATGTTTATGATTCAATATAATGCTATTTTGGGAATTGCTCAAAAAAGCTTATAAGAAAGGTGATGTTATTGCTTAATCTTACTAGTAAAAGCCACGCTGATAAATTCCTAACTAATTACGGCACAAAATGAAACTTCGTGTATTGGGCAAACGAGTAATACATCAACCTTTCGAATAATTTTTTGTTACGAATCAACAAAGGGGAGCTAATTAGTTTAATTTTACATCTTGTGGGACACAACCTTGGCTTGAATTCCTCCTCCATTTTCTGTTGTTTAGAGGTTTGTCTACGAGAAGTCATTCCGTCTTTCCAGCATTATTACATCGAGCGGGGAGATGAGTTTTGGATCAATAACAAATCACATGTCAACCGACGCGGCCACTTTGCGATGGTGGTGGATGATGCTCCCAGTGTTTATTTCACTGCCATATGTAGTAAGTTAATTGTGTCCATCTTGTAATTTAAGCTCACATTTGTTGTATGTATTTATACGAAAGAGAGATTATATGGTAGGTCGGCGGTCAATATATCTTTCTTTCATGAATTTGACTGTTTGTGTACCGTCTATTTACTGTCTGTTCTGTGCTGTTTTGTGTCTATGTTTACAACTATTGTCTTACGAATTCTGACCTATAGTGTTACTGGATTATGGATTGGTATGATTGCGATTATTTATATATGCATGTATGTATGTTAGTATGTCCGGGTGTATGTCTGTTTACATCAAAAACTCCTAAACCGCAGGTAAGAAATGTGAGTTCAAATGAACATTTCAGTGTCAAAAATATGCAAATGAGGTAAAAAGGTAAAATCCTGCAAATTGCTGAAACTCTGTACTCACAGGCCAGATTTGGTTGAAACTTGGTATGCAGGTACTTTATGGTGACTTCAGCTATATTTCTTCAAATGGTGGTGAAATTTTGATAGTTGTATTTTTGGGGCAATTTTCCCGGTTTTTGTCAAAACATTTCTTCTCTGAAAGCGCTTATCCCATAGCCGTGAATCTTTGTATGTATAATCCTATGGTTGTCCTCCGGCAGGTCTCTCCTAATTGTGGTGAAATTTTTCGTTTTTGTATTTGGGGGCAAGTTTTCCCATTTTTGGTCGAAAATTCATCTCTCCCAAAGTTCTTGGATTGCCTTGATACTTGACCTATTCATCCTAGGGTTGTCTTCTGTCGGATTTGTTAAAAGATTTGTTTTTAGTGCCAGCCGTCGGGAATTTTAGTTGATTTGCCACTGTGTGTCTTTGGCCATCCATCAAACATTGATCGAACAGCAAACGACATGGTAAATGACTGCGGACTTTTCTAGAGCCACGCTAGCCACGTTACCAAAAGTTACAGAAGTCTAGCGTAATTTAGACATCCATTTGAAATGGTGAGTAGCAGTGGCATACAGTTTTGGTCGATCTAAGCCTTCAGTTATCAATGAAAATTTACTGTTTATTTGGTCGGCACATCTTCAAGCCAATTTTCGTGGTAAAGAAGGGTAGAGTTGTATATTGTAAGACTGGAAGTTGATTTCTTGTACACGAAATCTATGCTGGGCAGGTCATTCCTTGACTTCTACTCGAGAGGGTAGCAGTAGGTTGTGTCTTGAAACCGATTCCTAGAAATAAGGTAAGATTTTATGGACACGATTAGTCATCATGGCTTTGCCTGTACAAGACGATACTGTACAATTCAAAGATACGGATGAAAAAACATTTGATATAGTGGCGTTGTATTACAAACTGAATCGGCACCTCAGAAAGATAGTACCATGGCAACAGAGACAAGAGATCATGCCCAGATGCCAGTTTTAATGACTCCTTTGGGAACTCCAGCCCCAAAGGGAAAAGTTAATGCATTGGAATATTTGAAACACGTGAGCAATAAAATAAATACTATGCATGGACGGGTTTCACAGGGTGACCCTTGTTCGCTAGCTAGTTGTACTAGCAATGAATCTGTATGGTCGCCCACACATTTGTCTACCCCTAATAAACTCGATACAAATAGCAAAAGTGATAGGAAACGAAAACTCAGTATCTTTTAAGGTTAATTGAGTGATGGAAACAAATAAGCCTTTTCAGTCCCCAGTAAGTTTTGACTAAAAAACTCATTAACAGAGGGCGCCCCTCAGGGTGACAGGTTGGCACTATACTCTTGCACGATAGGGCAGAGCTTATCCCAAAGGCGTTCCTTCTCCAGGGAAACGGTAAAACCAGAAATTTTCTATGGGACAAATGATTTTAAAGAGTACCATACGCATTTTGAAATTTATGCTTAGTTGAACGGATGGACAGATGATAAGAAATTTGATATGTCGATGTCACGGTTACCAGGTCGGGCATTACAATTTAAAGCCCATTAGAAAAGTAATGTTACAGATAAGAATAATTAACTGAGCTTCTACGAAGGGCAGGTGGATGTATTTCGTTTGTCAGCAAAGACGATCGTTAGTCACTCAAAGAACTTGCTCAACAGCCCAGGGAAATAATTTTGAAAACTTACCCGAGTGCACAAGAAGACTTGTTGGAAAGGTTGAGTGTAGACACATTCTTTGTTGCGGTCTCTGATTTTAATTTGAGACAAAAAAGTAATGAAGCAGGTCGGCGTCCAAAAGCTACACTCTAGAATTTGTGGTACAAGCAGCACTGTTAGAAGAACAACGTCAAATATGAGAGTTCCAAAATTGCCCACAAGGACGAAATATGCCAGTAATGAAAATCTATCACGTGGAAAGTCCGGAGTGGGAGGCCATGTGACTGAATTCCTGCTCGTCTGGATTAGATTGAAAAGGATATTCAAACAGGAAGTTCTCTTAGTCTAATAACGGAGAAAGGCTTAAGCATAAATCAGATGGTGGTGGTTCAAAATCTCAAGACCATGTGCAAATTGTGTGTGCGGGAACAATGCAATGCGTACGTTAATGTGTGCGCACAATTTAAAGTTTTCTTATTCTAAGAGCTTTAAAACGAAGGCAAAATGCTCCTCGGGAATTCGGGCTCTCAAATTTTTACAATTCTGTACTGATCCACCACTTCTTGGATCTATTCTTTTCTTTTCTCCATAAAGTTAGCACGGGGATAGCGGCCATTTTGAGTTTCAAATATCGGTATATTTTGGGTAATTTGTATTTCTAGTACCAAAATTTATGCGATATTGTCCCGTCGGCGTACAGGCAGCGAACGATCGGCAATCACAATGCTCATATGCAACTTTTGCAACATTTTACAATACGATATCCGTCTGTATGTTATGCTTGAGTACTTTCAGCATGATAGCTTGATGTATTATTTGTCTCCATAGTCTTTGTCTATAGAGACGTTAACGGTGTTGTGTGTCCTTGCGTGCGTTGAGAACCAGAACTCTGACAAACCCGTTTCATTAAAATTTGGCTCAAGGGGATGTGCTATAATGCACCCATGCATGTCAACTTTTGTCACTCAATTCAATGAGGCCGCCAGCTGGCCATTTTGTTTTGAATAGTTTTCTGTTCAAAGTTATTCCTCATATGATTTTTCAACTTCACTGGAGGACAGAGTATTATGCCATACAACATCTGGTTGATTTTCAATTATCGGTATAAAAAACACCTGACATCTCTTCTTGGTCTTCTGGCCAGAGGTCCATATATCTTTCTTTCATGAATATGACTTTGTTTGTGTAACGTCTATTTACATCTGTTCTGTTCTGTTTTGTGTCTATGTATACAACTATTGTCTTACGAATTCTGACCTAATGTCATTGGATTATGGATTGGTATGATTGCGATTATTTCACTGCTGTTATACCATCCAATATGACGTCAAGATTGAAATGTTCTCAGGAAATTTTGCACTTTTGGAGCAATGACTGAAACAAACCTGAACATTTGTCATTTAACTTGACACAAGAACAAAATTACGATATACGCTATACGTGCACGTTAATGTATTTTGTGATGCGATCCAATGTTGCTGCCATATACGCAATCGTGGTAAATTTTGTAATTTAAATAGCCTCTCCTATAAAACGAATGAAAAAAATTTCGTTCAAACTCTGAACTGAATATATCCATGGTATCTACTTGTATGTGTCTATGCCTATTGCATAGATATGTAGCCCGATTTGATAGTACAGGCAATGTCGTCGGTTGCCTCGTTTTTCATGAAACGTTTTATATACTAATCATTAAAATGCTCGGATAGATTTCATCAAACCTTGGCTTTAAAACTATGCACTCAGGTTTTAATTTGACGCCCATCCAAAAGGTTTCTTTCATGACGTTTTTTAATGTTTAATTAAAAGTTCATGTCTAATTTGTTACTAAACAATGAATAAACCGATTACGTTCAAATGTGACACAGGGACAGTGCGCTAGGAGGAAACGGAACTTACAAGGACTATGAAATATTGTACTCATATTCGTGTCAATACATATCGTGATGATATTCAAATGTGTTGTTTGCCCTTTACAAATCTTTTTTTTACATGTTGCAAGGTGTTATTCAATCGCAGAACTGATTTCTCTAGAAGGCAACTTTAAATCAAATACTTGCAGTTACAAGGTATGATATCTTGACGGTGATTTCTCTCCGTTATTTTTTACAGGTAATAGTTGTTTTAATCTTACTGTACCTTCAGCTTGGGTATGCTGCTTTGCTCGGCGCATCATTGTTTATCATTGCGATCCCTGTGCAGTTTATATTGGCTGCTAAAATGTCACAGCTTCAAAAAATCGTCATGGTAAGTCTTGTTCTCTACATGCGAAGAGCAATATTTTTCAATTTGAAATTAATACACCATTATCTATCCAAGAGTAAAAGTAGTTGTACCAGGTATTATATTTCGAAATTACGAAATATCTCTCTTAGATACACATTTACTATTTCAAACAATACGGAGAACCGTTGAAAAAAAATTACGGAACGCACTTGAATCATGATCGACAATAAATCAGCTGCAATACAAGTAAAACAAAGACCATGCTTATGACCACACATCAGAGATTGTCACATCTACCAAGAAATGTTCTTCATTGTAAACTTGGTCAGAATATTTTAGATTCTGTAAATGAAGAAAGACTTCTAGGAATAGTTGTAGATCAACATTTGAACTGGAAGTCAAATACTGATTCAATTTATAAAAAGGTCAATTCACGTATAGCTATACTTAGACGTATAAAACGGTATTTACCATTAGGTACTAGGCGAACATATTATAATGCATATACTTCCCCGTTTGGACTATTGCTGTAGTGCATGGGGAACTAGGGCAAATAAAACAAGTTATTCAAATTACAGAAACGCGCTGTGCGTGTTATGAATGGCACTAAGTATAATTATCCGACCAATGGACTTTTTAGATCATTACATAATATGCCTTTACCTGATAGAATTTTTGTAAAAAGAATGTGTTTAGTTTTTAAACCCTTGAAAAATAATCGCAATCATACCAATCCATAATCCAATAACACTAGGTCAAAATTTTGTAAGACAATAGTTGTAAACATAGACACAAAACAGCACAGAACAGACAGTAAA
>LD343672.1:639457-649518 GCA_001465055.1 Ptychodera flava | reverse complement strand
ACAGTGCGTATCACTTAATTTTCATAAGTATCCGTCCCGTCAAAAAGCAGTTTCAGTGTTCAGAATATTCTGGGAGATAAAAATGATTCGTTGCATGATTTCATTCTCTGCAGTTATTCACTTGTAAATCTGAACAAAAGTATAATTATCTGTCACATGAACATCTTGACTTGACAACTCTGAGGCTTGTCTTATTGTAAATCATGCTCACTGAACTGAGGGCAATGAACAATTCCTATTACTTACATATTAGAGATATAGCAAGTTTTGTCAGGGAAATTATTTAACAGTTACCTGTACTGAGACTATATATATATATATATATATATATATATATATATATATATATATATATATATATATATATATATATATATATATACACTATCCAGAACTTGCAGAAGCGCGTCCGAGATAGTATTCCATACTAGCGCTACCAATCGGAAGAAAAATTTGTTGACATTGCACGAAAACGGTCATCACTCTGACAAGTTGATGCGCCAGTCATGAATGTAAGGTATATAATAATAATGTCATCACAAAAATACCGCAAACGATGCACTCCGATATTGGCGCCGTGCATCGTCCGACGCGAAGATACGCTGCACCAATGTGTGGCATTTTTGTAAAAACCTCATAACATTTCACGTATTTCTCACAGTAAATTCAACCCAAGCCAAAATATTGTGTTAATTCCACAGAGAACTTCAGAGACTGGAAAGTGTGACGACGTCACCAGTTTTCGCTCACTTCTTAGAGACGTTGGGAGGATTGTCGACTATCAGAGCATATAGGTATAAATTTTCAATGTTATAGTCATGGGAAACTCGTAAAGCTGTCAATTTACACAACCCCCACCCCCATCTTAGTATTTGTTGCTAATTTGTTACCAGCCGCTTTACTTGCTGCTCTACATTCTTCTTATGTATCTTTCTAAGTACTGGGCCTATCATTCTAAACTGCATCGATTTTCATTGGGGCTCCCGAAAATAAGAGCACCACCAATATAATGTCTGATACTACTATACCATTCTACCCACTCTCTTACACTCTCTTAACATGTATATACGTACTTGCGTAACTGAGAAACTCTAAAATCAGCAGCATTCGACTTACGCATCGGCTGCGTTTAATATGTCTAGCCAGTTTTATGCACGTCACCACGACACTTGGCCAAGACGAAAACCACATAATATTGGCCAATAATAAATGTTCATGAAAATCTGTTTTGACCTCAGGTTGACAATAACTGTAAATTATGTAATTATTGTACAATTACCGTACTTGTGTGTACAATCATATAAGATACTATAACTCAGTGCAAGAGGAACGTTACTCATTTTTCAGTCAAGTCCAGTCTTTCAAGAGAAAACAATTGAACCACAATACTCCAAGAAGCCTAGAAAATATGTTGAAGTAAAATAATTCCAAATCAAAACAGATTTTCTTCGCTAGTTTTCTTCTTACTCTGGCCGTCAAATTGATAATCACGTTCGTGTTATTTGATAATTACACACAATCATTTTTTTAAAATTTACTTTAGGTGTGAAAGAAGATTCCGAGCGGAACTTTCAGGAAAAATTGACTATAATAACGTGGCATGTACGTATGTAATATACACCACGCGATGGGTGTACATAAGGCTGGTAAATAAAATGTCATCTTTTTTCAAATCGACATTATTCTCTGTCTATGGAACATGAACTATTTCTTTTCAACTTTATCATCAGATCGGTGTTCTTTTTATGCTTGCGTTAAAATGGATTTGTTGATTTTGCAATGAGTGTTTACATTTGAATGCCAGATTTCCAGTCTATAACTTCGAGGAAAGACTACATTGTGATGGATTTCCACATGTTTAACTTAGCTTTTCTGAAATCTGTACGTAACAGAAAGAATTTTTGAGTTCTTGAAAATTGGCCTTTGTCAATTTCACTCAATTTTAAAGTTGTAATACGAAATAATCTAAAGCTTTCAGTACGAAATCATTGTACAATTTCTGGCAAATCTGTTGCATTTCTACTTCAAAGGAAACCATCGGCACTATAGTTGTATTCATGTCCGCCATGACCACGCTTATCTCGTGTACACTTGGTGTGCTAGAACCAAGCTTCGTAGGACTGGCTATAACCTATGCCCTATCGGTAAGCAAACAGAGATGATTCATCATTATGTTGGGAATAGTTTTGTTTCGTATAGCCTTTGAACAATTATCTTGCACTTCGATAGACAAATTTTCGAATTTCCAAATTGCTGATGTTTCTATGTACTTTATATTACACATTGTGCTTTTATCTTACGAAAGTTTCAAAGAGGATTTTGTTTAGATATTTTGAAATCAGTAATTTTAACGGATTCACATCGATTAGGACATTCAGTTTGACAATTTATTCAAACGACAGTTTCACTAATGAGTCTGTTTCTGTATCGTCAAAGATATCTTTTCAACTGAATATGTCCGTCCGTCTCTTGGCTGACACCGAAATGCAGATGAACGCTATGGAGCGAGTTGAATACTACACACACATTGACTCGGAGCAGTATGAAGGTCTGTACAATATTGCCTTCTCGACAAGGTCGCTGTGGTGCTTTCCACCCCTGCAATTTCAATACATCCCCCTTACAGCACGGTACGACGTACTTTCGGCGTCACTATAAATGTATTTCTATTTGCAAAACAACAAATTGCCATAACATGACAAAAACAAGATGGTTTATTGTACCGATCTCATCATACACTTTGTGAAAGTGGAATAGATTCGATTAAATCGTTGCGTTGAAATTTGCCCAGATTTATTTCGTATCATGTACGGTTGGTTGACCGACAAAGCAGGTTCATCACAACAACATCGTGTGGTATACATAATTAAAAAGTGAACACTTATAGTCATCGATATGTCAGTAGAATTGTAGGCACACCTATTTTCTTTCCGGAGGCGCGATTTGAACAGTAACGCTTCGCAAACAAGGAAGATTCGACAATCAAAAGAAAACATTTACATTAACATCAATAAACGGGTAATTAATATTTTGTCAATTTCGTTAAGAGTTTCATCTCCCCTGTCGCTACCAAGCTGTGCTCTCTGATAGATCCCAGAATTTGAATTCTCTAAGAGTTCTTATACGAGAGAGAAAAGGCGTTACAAAAAAATTAAAAGATATGAGGGATTCGTTTGAATTCTACCCTTTAAATATTGCACCATCGATCACAATAAAGAGATGGTTATACTGACGATACCTCACGTACTTTTAACCGTCACTGTTTCTCATAATTTTGTAGGCGTTCAGTTAGTCCCAACAAGCTGGCCAGATAATGGTAATATTGTAATGGAGAATCTATCTGTGAACTATGCCAGTGACCTCGAACCTGTACTTCACAATGTCAACTTGCACATCAAATCCGGTAAAAAGGTATATATCTAACCTCGATTGTTCGATTCGCTTCACTGGTGCCCAATCTTCTCTACTACTTGCTGAACAAGATCATTCCAAATTCAATCTGTTCACCTCTGCATTGTAAAACGGGACATCATGGCTATTTACTGAAGAGTTCGTATTGTTGAATATCAAAGTATGGTTTTCCCCTGATGTTTGTTATTTAAAAGACAAGTTGAGGATTTCTCTATGCTTTATAGGTAGGTATCTGTGGACGAACGGGAAGTGGGAAATCTTCTCTCATGCTGGCGCTGTTTCGGATCATCAACACTTGCAAAGGTAAAGTGAAGAATTTCCTCTGTAAACACTTATTGGGAAGTGATGAGTTCCGAACCAGTAGATGCTGGGAGGAACCTGACTTGACGAGGAAATTATTGAAAGAAGTGAAAGAAACGAGGAAATTATTGAAAGAAGTGAAAGAAATGCATGCAAAAAAGGAATCGAATAATGGTCCACTGGAAAAATAGTCAATATTGAGTTTGGATGGTCATAAGTATGTCTGCGATGCGAAATCTGAAAAAAACTCTATAATGCAAACCAAACTGCATTTTGGCTTGTTGACTACTCGACGCAAGAGATGCAATGATCCATTCCTAAATCACAATCAAAGTAAAACGAAAAACAAAGCAAAACATGCAGTCAAAAATATATATATAAAGGGCAAAATATATATATAAAGGGCAAAAATACAGCAGAATTTTAACATGCTAAGGAGGAAATGGTTTTTGTAGCGTTTCTACTGTACAAACCAGGTATGAGTATGGTCAGGATTTAAAAACAAACGTACATATCTTTTCCACTGACAGCTTTTATTCAAAGGTTGTTTATTCGAACCAAAGGCGGCGTTACAATATTAGAATGTCTTAAATCTTCTTGTATTCAATTCTTTTAGGTCGTATTCTTATCGATGGCATCGACATATCCCATGTCGCTTTGCGAACACTTCGTACCAGATTGGCTGTCATACCCCAAGATCCCGTCTTGTTTGCTGGTACAATTAGGTAATATTTCCGATGTTACAATGAAAATACTATTTCGCGAGTTACAACTACTGTACATAATCATTTCATCTTGTGATTGATTTCTTTCCTCTTAGGCATCAACTCTTGTGTTTCTTGCATATCTTTTCACTGAAGCACGTGTTTGTATATTACCTCCGTGAATTTATTTTGTACAATGACATGAAGATTACAACCGCATTTACATTAATTAGAAACTAATTAGAGACTATCCTCTGATAAGATAAACTCTTTGTACATTAGCTTTGTATATTAGATATTTGTTAATATTAAACTTACTTATTGCTACAGGCTGGCCCTAGCAGTTTTACCATTTAGCGTTCTCATATTTACACAGAAAGCGAAGTCTTTTTCAACCGTTTTCTGAAAGGACCTCGAAACTGCACGTCACAAATATTTATCATGCAGACTTGCGCTCCTTCTCACTCTACGAAATTCAACAGGAAGTGCGACATAAACTTATCAACAGGCTCCGATTGTTGAATAAATTTGACGTAATACTTTTAGTTCATACTTTTAATCATTGATGGTTTTGATTAACCTAATATGAACACTCCGTGATGATACATCTAACAAATCGTTCACTATGGCGTCCAGCTGTTTAATAGCAGAAACCAAGCAAAAATAGAGGCTATCATGGTCTCTTGATATAATGCATACCATTCTATATTGATATGCAGGTTCAACTTGGACCCAGAGGGTGAACACACAGATAGGGATCTGTGGACTGCGCTGGAAATCGCACAGTTAACAGCTACTGTGAATGAACTCGGTCAGAAACTTGGTAAGAGTAATTGAGAAACTTTTTATTCATTAATTTTATATGAAACACTCTTAGAGTCGTTCAACGTTGTCTATATGTGACAATCTTTAGGTCCTTCGATATCGCTAGGGAATGTTATGAAAGGGCAGGGTAATTTCAAACTAATCAAGTCAAGAGATGATACAGGATTGTCATATACAATTTAGTTTTTTCACCACCATCATAAAACTATATGAAAGATTTCATCACTCTGTACGATGACCAATTCGCTCTGTCACTCATACGTTTTTGAAGGTAATGGTTCTAATGATTGTAATAACATAAATATTAAGGTGCTGTCATATAACGATTCCTCTTGTACACGAAATAACAGAATCTCAAGTATCCGAAGATGGAGAAAACTTTAGTCTTGGTCAGAGACAGTTATTTTGTCTAGCTAGAGCATTTCTTAGGAACGCCAAAATACTTATCATGGATGAAGCAACCGCATCTATTGATATCCAGACGGTATGTGATATATTTTAATAGTCAATGAATATGTAGCATTAGTTGGCGATAACATTTTCCTACAATGATGCCAATCATATCTCCAACCTTCTGGTCTTGAAGAATGGATCATCTGATTAATGATATCTACTATGCCTTTTACTTAGCCTTGTGATGGCTGATCTTAAGCTATTGTTTCTTAAAATAATGACACGCTAGTAGACCCTTAGTGTGATTCGACTTTAGCAAGAAGTAGGAAAAGTCGTTGGAGAGCATCTTCATCGTTCCGTAGCGGAAAATTAACAACACAAGCTTCAAAAAAGATAGTATGCGCCTCGAAAGTTAAAGGCTTAAAACTTAAATTTTCTTAAAACTTTCCTCAAGGAATCTTTCAACCGTGCTCTTTCAAAATCAAGAATAACAATCGGGGTCTCACTACGCAAATTTTGGTACTAGAGATGCAAATTACCCAAGATTTACCGATATTGAAAATTCAATATGGCTGTCATCCCTTTGTTATCTCTATTGAGAAAAATAATGTGTTTGATTTTCGAAAAAGTAAGAGGGTGAAAGTTTTTCTTACGCTAAGAGATTTGAAATGAGCCCCACGAGTGGTAGATCAGAAAAGGATTGTAAAAGTTTGAGAGTCCGAAGAGCTGTCCCCGAGGCGCATTCTGTCTCAAAATGTTAATTTCACATCATTATTGTTATGACTTACGCTCTCTGGCTTTCTTAAACTCAAACCTCGACTGACATTTTGCACAAATATTATGTCCAGCTTTGTGAGTTAATAAATCTATCAATTGAGTTTATCACTTTGAAGTACAGTTTTAAATAGAATTAAAACAACTTACAAGTCAATGGTATTATGACTGGTTTCACTTCCAAATATACACAAACAACCGTCTCATATAGTATAATCACAGACATATTAAGTATAATGCAACCGTGTAGATGTAATTCGTGGAGGAATTTGAGTGACGGTGACGTTGTAATTAACAAGCAATGACTAATGGACATCTCTGTATTTCTCTCCATTTCCTTCCAATGCAATTATAGGATGCCATTTTGCAAGAAGTTGTCGCGACGGCATTTGCCAACAGAACAGTGCTGACAATCGCGGTAAGTTCACGTGTTCTTCAACGATCTTTTTCCACTTTATCACTTTGACAGAAGTGACGAGTGCTTGTTTGGAAGAAAGCTCTCTTACAAACTGTTAAATCAAGGTTACACCAGAGCAAGACTTGTCTCTACATTCAAACGCTTTTTTGGCAGGTATCGCAAGCTGGTAGATAAATACAATATCTCTCTTCGACAAATGATCGGTGACATGGGGCCTTAGTTAGTGACCACTACCTATCTGACTTACAGATTGATATATGGCGGGTGCCACATGTGGGGCAGGATGCGCTTACTATTTTCGAAACACCTGACATCACTTCTTGGTCTTTTGGCCAGAGGTCCATATATCTTTCTTTCATGAATTTGACTTTGTTTGTGTACCGTCTATTTACTGTCTGTTCTGTGCTGTTTTGTGTCTATGTTTACAACTATTGTCTTACAAATTTTGACCTAGTGTTATTGGATTATGGATTGGTATGATTGCGATTATTTTTCTCCAACCGCCGAACTATTTGCGATGCTAGGGATTAATTACAAACACAATAGCACAGTGATAAACTGTCGGCTCTTCATCATTTCTTTCATATCAGTCCGGTATTTTTGTGTATTCGAGCCTTTTTAAGCTTTGCCAAAGGTTTGTTCCAGCGTTTTTATTGTTACTGAATGTATTTCTATTCGGCTTGTCATGCAGCATCGAGTTTCAACCATCATGGATTCTGACATGGTACTGGTGTTGAGTGAAGGCCATGTTGTGGAGTATGACACACCAGAACATTTACTACGGAAAGATGGCGGTATATTTGCATCGCTAGTCCATGGAAGCCAATGAACGTAGAGAAAGTACCAAATCCACAATATGACGTATTGACGATGAACACTGTCGTGAATGGTCAATAAGATATGAACCAAATATGTTCTAGTATTGTAACTTTTCTGTTACAATATAAAAATAATACATCACTTTCATTCCTTTATGGCGCTATTGCGCAGATATAAAGTGAAATATGATTTAAAAGTTACACTTCGAAATTTGAGATAAGTGTTTCGATTATCGTTAAATTAAATCAAAGCTTTGGTTGCCTTTGATGTATTTTCGTGTATTACCTTTTTACCTAAAATAATATGTGTGCAAATGTTTGACAACAAAATTTAAAACTTATAATTTGAGAAAAATATTGACATCAAATTAAATTAAACTGAAGATCGAGATCGTTATAAATTAAGGGTGAACAGAACAATATGATTAAATTCACATCGATCGTGAAATGAATTACGGTCATTCTGATCATGTTGTCTTCGCAAGATGTAGGGTAGAGTTTTAAACTACAATTTTTCCATTATATTTGATCTGCTGAGTGTTATTAAAAACGTTATCTTTTGTAAAAATGTATAGCCATTTGTATGCCCTGCAAATAAAGTGTGTCGACTTTTGATGTCACATGATAGTATTATGGATTTGCTTTCTGTCAAGTGAGTTGACATTTATTGTGTGAATAGCTACTGTAGGTGAAGAAAAATTCCTTAAACGATATAAAACAGACGGACATACTATGTTATTCAATGTCTACAATGATATACCTTATGCATACAGTAATAATCACCACGGAAAATGAACAAAATAATTTTTTGATACTGAGGTAGAGGGCAGTCTCCGCAGTGACCACAATGCAGGTGATGAGAGCGACTGGCCTGGTAGACGTGTACAATTGGGCTGAAATGTGCATGATACACTTCAACAGCAAAAAATACTCAAAATTTGCTTTGTGGAAAGTGAAATGTCGTCAAAAGCATCTCCGTATAGTTTCGACGTACGGTGCAGTACCCAAATTCGGGGTCTGTTTTTTACCTCCATGATTTTAGACTGAGGCTGGTCAGGTGCTGCATGATGGCGATGGTTTACCATTCATTTGCTCTACCTCAAGTCACCGTTCAATGATTAAGAAGAGTTTCATGAGACAATCGTTGCCACATGGCAGTAGTACCAGGCAGATCGTAAAACTTGACGGACAAACAGTGAGTATTTTTGGCTCACAGACGCCTCGAGTTTTGTTTTACAGTAAAGGTTTTTTGAGTACATCCACACCATACGCCGATCCCCCCACCCAGCCACCCTTCTTTGGGACTATAGTCCCTCTCCAAAACGTGCAACTTCTCGAAGACATAATACCAGTGGCTTTATGATTTGCCAACCTGTTGTACAAAACATAGAATATTCTGGATAATAACACATGAAGGAACTGACCAATCAACGTCAATGTTACTGTACAGCTGTGGGCAGCCCCTATGTACTGAATATTTCCTAATGAATGGTGTTTGCATACGGGAAGTTAACCCATTTCAGGCATTGAGGATAAATTGAATGCGCATGGGTGCATTTTGATTTTCAAACTTGTGTTTCTGTTTTCATAAATACCACCATTCTTTGGAAACGTGATCGGTACATATGAGCGACATCACTTTCGTGACAGTCAGTAGATCACGTCAAGTAAAACGAAACTCAGAACAAGTCACTCTAAATGAGTTTTATTCAAGAAAATGTTTTGCATAATTTTCATTTATGAAGAAATAATTAAAATCTAATTTCAATTAGGAATCCTCAATTTATGTACCGAAACAGGAATATTCACTATCATTTCTCATGAAATTTACTCTCATCGTATGGACACAATGGGAAGGTATCAGATGATTAGCAATAGTTGTCCATTTGTACAAAAATGTATTTCAGCTGAATGCACCAGATTTCTACATTGTGGAAAACATACTTATTACTTTTCCTCAATCACAATCGTGTTTTTATAAAATAATTTCTTTACAAATTAAATGCGACATACTACAAAGCTTTCTAAAAATCAGGAAGCACTGTCTAAGAGGTATAGGATTCTGGCAGGGAGATTTTTGCATAAACAATGTGGTATGAAAAAAAAATACTAACGGAAAAATAGCATGTTGAAATCTGTGAATTGCTTGTCATTTGTGTGAAGTGAGGCTAAGAATGAACATATGGCAAAATCAAATGAAATCTGTCACTCTGAAAGTATTACATTTCGCATCGTACATTTTAGAAACTGGGGATTGGTTGGATTTACATATATACTGTCGACAGCCGTTTGCGCAGTTTTCATCGCTGAGTAACTACGGCGCGCCAAATGTTTCAAAAATATTTATCGTCATAGAGTAAAAATAAACTGTCAAATTTTCTTTCTAAAAAAAAGTCTTAAACGTGTATGAATAATAAA
>LD343672.1:623930-636536 GCA_001465055.1 Ptychodera flava | reverse complement strand
TCCTCGTCTATCCTCAAAGATCACCCAAATCATGATAAAATGAATAGTTTTGAAGAAATCTGCCGCGTGTTGAGAGAACGTCCATCGCTTTCCGTGTTCGACAAGACTTGCGACGCAACTGTACAAGCCTTACCTTACGACTACGAGTATGGCGAGAGTGTCCGGCCTTCGCAACGCCAGACACTCTCACTATACTCGCAGGGCTAGACCGGCACATACACGACATGTCGATCCCCATTGCAGAAATCTTTATATCCACACAGTCCAATATATAGAGCTACGATATTTGTGCAGTAGCCTATACATAGCTCTGGGTGGCAGGGCAGGGCTTAGCCCTACGAGTATGGCGAGAGTGTCCGGCTTTGGCTACGCCGCCTCCGTTTTTCCTCCGTAGGGCTAGGCAGGGCTGTGAGTTACCGGCGTTATACGGCCTGGCCGTATAACGCCGGTGTTATACGGCCTGGCCGTATCCGGTAACTCACAGCCCGGCCTTGCTGCGGTTCCGTAGCCCTACCACTCCCTTTGCTGGTTGTGTTGAGCTACAGTGTACAGAGAAATAGCGGCTGCTTGATCAGTCGGGCGCGTTCGCGTTCTACAGGTACTAGTGAAAACGTTGCCTCGAATTTAAACGGAGTGTTTCAGCCCGAGTATTTTTGCCTTTGCCACACTCCGTTTAGAGGCTGAACCCACGGGATACGTGTGTGGTTCGATACATAGCGGCCGCTGCTAGCTTTGCATGGCAGGGCTGTGTACGTGTTACCGGCGTTATACGGGAGGCCTTGTCACGCCGGTAACACACAGCCCTGCCATGCAGAACTAGGCCGTAGCGATAGCGTGCTGCGTGGTATGCAATTTTACTATGCATACCCACACGGCGGCCGCTGTGTATCGAACCACACGTAACCGTGGGCTAGCGGCAAGCCATCGTTTTGTTGGGGTTTGGGCACAGACTGTCTATGATTTAGGAGAGGCGGCCCTACACTTTACAGCGAGGGGATCGCTGGTTGCCGGCGTGTAGGCCTGTACTAGCGACGGGACCGCCGGCCGCTGGCTTACCACTTCGAGTGTACATTGGAGCGAGGGGACCGCTGGCAGCCGACGAACCACCACGAGTGTTTTGTCCACTTTTAACCAAAACTGGTAACTGTTTAATATGGAATGGGATGTGTCGGTAACTTGGACGTCCATGAGATGATATTGAAGACTAGATTAGTAGAAGCTGAGAGTTATCGCTGAAATACCCCAAATATCATGTCCAACATCCGAGTGTGATGATCCCAAACCCTCTGGCATTAAACTGTAACAATCATGACGTTGACAATTATTCAATTTTCATGTTGGGCTTTTTCTGCGGGGTGTCCCACTCTGTTTTCTTTTCTCGAACGGGCCTCTTTTTTTTCTACTGAGTTTTTTTTTTGGTAACCTCTTTTTTTTGTAACCTCGCTTTGGTTTTTTTTTCCAAGCTGACCTCGTTTTGGTTTCTTTACAGCCTCAACGCCGGCGCGATCTCGGTCGACGGTGTATGTGCGATGTATGATAGTGAGCATGCGTGCGTGAGTGCTTCACGAACTCTGCAACGTGTTGAAAGGTCTCAGTCAGAAAAATGTAACAACTTAGCCGGCTATTGAACCGCTCTTTTTTGGGAGTGGAGATTTAGCCGACTGGTTCTGTCTCAGGCCTCTCAGCTAGGCGACTGATGCCGTGTGTTGTGGGTTCGAATCCGATTGAAAACTATCCGTATTTTCAATTGTGATTCTCTTTCTTTTTTTAGTCAGACCTGATGACGGTTCGTTTTGTTTATTGTAGTAGTTCAAGTGCTATTTGTGGTTTTGTTTTTAATCATTTCAATATATTTTGTGTGCGCTTGATTTTTTTTCTTTTTTCCCTTATAATCAGCATTCATTGCACCTTTATATCAAATACACGTGTATGTGTACGGGAGTATGGGAGTGTGGTATTTCGAAATTTTTGAAAAGTTTATCTTCTCATTACGCTTAAAGAATATTTTACAATTCAGCATTACAAAACATTCTGCCCTTTTTTTGCAATAATACTTTTCTCGTTTATTTTCTTCCGTAATTCCATCGAATTTTTATTTCAATCGAGAAAGACGGTTGCACGTCATCTTTATCTGTACAGGCACATTCAAATATTTAATGACACGTATTTTCAAATGAATGCTATTTTTATGAAAAGGTACATTAATAAAATGCAAGACGAAAGAACTTTTTTTATTATTCATACACGTTTAAGACTTTATTTTGATTTGACAGTTTATTTTTACTCTATGACGATAAATATTTTTGAAACATTTGGCGCGCCGTACTAGGGTCGATGTCTTGGTGCAAGCGACTGCTATCATTTGAATGGTTTGCCTTGCTATTACTTATTCATGAGGCATGACGTCGGGAAGAGGGTGGAGGCCGAGGAATATATTGGCGTACAGTTCATAAGTGTAAGTGTCTCTGATTTTCTTTGAACGTCCTCACAGCTTCTTTCAGACAGGTCCAATCCCGCGCGTATCAAAGTGACAGTAATTCCTTTCACTGACTTCGACTTCAGTTGCCTGTTTTCTTTTATTCAAGTAAATGGTTTGAAAGGTATGATTGCTTTTCAGTTTAGAAAAAGTAACTAAACTCTAATTTCAATTAGAAGTGCTTCATTTGTGTACAAAAATAGAGATATACACAACAATTACTGGCTGGAAATTTACTCACATGGTAAGGACACAATGGGAAGGTATCAGTTAATTAGAAACAATTAATTTGTCCTCTTCTATTAATGAGTATTTCAGCCAATGTACCAGATTTCTACATTGAGAATAATACATTTAGTTTCTTCAGAATCTTGATGAATAAACAATTTCTTGACAACATCAGTGCAAATAAAACTTGCAAATCTTTCAAAAAATAGGAAGTACGGTCAAAGAGGTAGCATTTAGGATAGGGAAAGATTCATATAGCGGTGTAACATTAAACATAGCACGACATGATGTATAAAAATTTCAATCGAAAAATGGCGGGAAAGATTCATATAGCGGTGTAACATTAAACATAGCACGACATGATGTATAAAACTTTCAATCGAAAAATGGCATGTTGAAATTCATGAATGGCTTGTCATTTGTGTGGATGAACGTCCTTCAAAATTTTAAAAATCGTGAGATAGCCGACAGCCAGAAAATCATAAACTCTCGGACACGTTATTTCCTTTCTAATTAGTCTATTTGAATACGATCACAATTGACGCTCGACACACCATCGGTTTTCATTTGATACTCTTTTGTTTGTAATCCTTCATCTGGCCGATACAACTCAGGTTTTGAAAATTCTCCGTCTATCCCGTAAGTCGCCTCAGAACAGATGTTCACAGGGACATTAATTTTCTTATCCCGTAAGTTGCCTCAGAACAGATGTTCACAGGGACATTAATTTTCTTATCCCGTAAGTTGCCTCAGAACAGATGTTCACAGGGACATTAATTTTCGGTAGGCTTAAGGTGACGGTAGAGGCTAGAGCGTCAGTTATTAACTTCAATAAAAGTATTAAAATATAAAAGTAGTCAACATTCTCTGTGGAATAAAAAAAACTAGACATTTGGGGTCAAACGCATTGCAGAGTTATAGCCTGTTGAAACTTCTGAAAAACTGACCAAATAAGAGAAAGTTGGGGAGTCCTTAGTGTATTAACTATCGTAGAGGTCCCCTAGCTTTTAATAAAATGTTTGAAAAGGGAGAGTCATTTTTTGCCGTTTTTCAGGAAAGTTTGACAAGGCAGTGCTTGCATTCAGAATGCGTGACTGCTATTGTAAATGCATTTTTAGATTCTTTAAGTGTCAAAGAGGTGTCAAAAGTGAGATTAACCAAAAAGATTGCTCTGTGACTTCAAAAGAGGGGTGCAAATATGGCTTGTTTTCAACATTTTTGACAGAATAACAGTTTTCCTACATAATTTTATGTCAATTTAATCCAACCTTTCAAATGAGATATGGACATGGAATTTTTACAGCCTATTAACAAGGTTACAGACAAGATGACTATGGCACAATTTTCCTGTATTTGAAGTACTTTTTGAAAAATCACATTTTGAAATTTGAAAGAATTTTTAAATAATTTTTTGATATGTATACCCATGTAAAATCATAAAAACAAATTTTATTTACAAATCCTGCCGTACACATCTTACAATTAATAGTTTCAATATATTTATATCTAATTTGGTATTATTAGGTACTGTCCAATTATTATTAAATTCAAATATGTCAAATAATGTGAAAAATTAAATTTTAATATTTACTGGTGTCATATTTCAAAACCATGGCTGCAAATAAACAATTTTTTATATTATTTGGAGATAGTATTAAGTAAGGGAGTTATCCTGAAAATTTTAACTTAATATCTTGATTCTAACACTTGAAACTTGACATTAACTCTGAGAAAAGAATTGGTGCTAAAATAGCCTTTACCGCTACCTTAAATTTCTATGAACAACGTATAGCGTTAAAATATTTTAACTTTTAAAAAACAACATATTTAGCGTTTTACTGTCAAGAGTTGTAATTTCGTTATTAGATATTTTACTGTGATTTGCACGACAGGAAATCATGTATGGATTCGATGTCCCCACACATAGTAATCAAATTATTAGAAGACACTTGCAGTTCGACCAATACTTATCAGAGATATTGGTGTGCATTCGTAGAGTCGGTCGAAACAGGTCACAACAAAAGTAACTTCCAAAGTGCACATCATATATTTGTCAAGAAGGTAAAATATCGTACTTTTCAAACAAAAACAAGCCCAAGGATAATTTTCTGCACACGTAAAGCTTAATATATCATATTTATATATTTCGTTTAGTAAACAGTGTATATTCTATGCAGCCATTTAAACTATTGATATCAAAGACATGCGAACAATTATTCAAATGGAAATACATGTACAACCCACGGTCAACGTTTCTGAATTTGATGCAGTCATTGACAGTGCACTCAGAGATTGTTTTGATCAAAATTTCGCATATTACACACTGTAAATCATATTTACAAATTTGCGAAATGGCACACACTTCTCGACGTGCACTGAAAGTTTCAGTTGAAAAATAAGTATGATTCTAAATTAAACAATAGAAGACAAAAGTCATGAAGAGTGTTATTCTTGTATTACCCTGTAGCCATTAACTTTTAAATTTAGTTATACCACTCTCCGCCTCGTGCCCATTGTTCTAACCATGCTTTCTAATTTCCATAACCGAATATTTTATTATTACCACCTGGCTTTCTTTTGTTTAAAAAGTGTCCGATTTACAAGTTCTTTTGTTTAAAAGTGTCCGATTTACTAGTAAATCGGACAGTTCTTTTGTTAAAAACTGTCCGGTTTACTAGTAAATCGGACACTTTTAAACAAAAGAACTTGTAAAATGGACACTTTTTAAACAAAAGAAAGTCACGTGGCGACGAATAAAAAACAAACACATGCGAGACATTAACCAGAAGAAATTTATTTCACCATCGAGTACAGAGTAAAGACACTTCAAAAGAATCACCGGACTGAATTAATTTTGCACGACTGTACATCTCAAAATCAATTACAGGTCACCGTGAAATAACGGTATTGATTGCAAATATCACTTCTGTGTTAAGGTTATTATTATCACGATCATTCGAAGCTGAAATTTAAGACTTCAAAGTCAGTTGTAAAACACTGAATGTGGAGATTTCAGCCGCCTTTGGTAAAGTTAAATCTACTGAGCTACAGGCAAACACACGCAGTACCACAGTCATTGTGGATCTAGACATTGTTTTTTTTTTGTACTTGCAGTTTCTGTTGCGCCTTTCTCTGACGTGGCTGTGTAGCTTGGTCTTCCGATTGTGGCCGTTAGCACTGGCGTGACAGGGGGAGTTTTCTTTTCCATCTTTGGCTTTGGTAGTTGAAGTGCATCGGATACAGCTTTCATTTGTACTTCATCCGCCATATCGAAATACGTAGAGCGACTCGGCAATTGCGTGTATGCTGCTCAAAGTTTTCGACCCAAATGAGCAAAACGTGACTCTGACGTCGATCTGCAAACACCTTTTCACTTCATTCAACCAACCAATCAATGAAACATAATTCATACAATGCAAATCAAACCAGGTGCTCAACCACGTCATCGCACTACAGTAGCAACACATGTCAACTTTGTTTTATCCAATCATGGGTTATTTTTTTATTTTGTCGTTCAACAAGGTGTCAAAACGCGTCAATGTTTTCCTGCCAAAGTTTCAACTTGCACTGCACTAAAATTACAAATAAGAACTTTCGGCGTGCAAACAAGGCTCTAAAACTCGGCAAATTCGTGGTATAACACGGTAAGCGAACTCGTAGTCGGCGGTTTACGGAATTTAACGGTACAGTTTGCCATAAAACTCCTCGGCCCTGCGGGCCTCGGAGTTTTACTGGCAAACTGTACCGTTAAATTCCGTAAACCGCCTCCTACTCGTCCGTTTACCTATAGTAAATTGCTTATCGCAATCATACGGAAGAAGTGAGCACTTACAAAGTAAGTCGCTTTATCCGACATTGTGTATAACATGTTGTTGACAGAGCAATCCCAACTTGAATGTGAATTAAAATTAAGTCACTAGTAAAAATATATACTTAGATATACAGACTGTAAAACGTCAGAGACTATACATTTGACGATGTTATTTTGGGATGGAACGAGAAAATGCGTACAACGTCCAACTGTGTATGTTTAATTTACAAAGTTCCCATGCCAGATGCCAATGTTTATATTTTCTTTAATCTGAACACGTAGAGTGGATAATTTGCTTAAGTCGGAAAACCTAGATTTGTCTAGCGTGGCAGATGGATAAGAATCGTTATTAATTTAACAAAAGTACATCCACAGTACATGTAAAAATTTCTTTACAATAAAAAGAGCTGCCAAACAAGGCGCTGTGGAATACAAAAAATAACCAAATACCAGACATTTAATCCCAGAATTACAGGGGGTTTTCCCCTATCACCTACAGTCGTTTGACTTGCGCTGGCCATAGCGGGACTTTATGCCTTTCGTTATGGAGTTTGATCCATTACATGTCCCACCCCCGTCGAGTTGACATCAATAAAAATGTAGACGGTATCGATCAATCTCATAGCAATCATCGTCGGGTCAGAAGAAATACCTTTTCAGAGTGAGTATTGCAAACCAGTTTTCTTGCTTGTTGGTATGTCTATCTTTTTTACAGCTGTGTTTAATAACACAGCCTGATTACCGCTCAAGTTGGTTCTCTTGATTTGTGTATACAGATCAAACTGTCCATGTATTTGATAGTTGGAGAAACACTTAATTCTCCACAGCTCGTAACTCTTAATATACATTTACCTTATTTCTCTTTTACGTGTAGAGCACAGCTTCTTATTTGCTCTGTCCAATGTTACTTTTGAAAGCCTAATTTTAGTCGCAACAGTTGCTAAAATTAATTTCTTATTGCGATAAAAATGCATATTATGCACATTGCCTTGTATTTTTAACACTTATTATATCAACATGCTTCGAGTACAAGAATAAGATTATACAACATGTTTTTATGGAACGAAAACAATGTTCATACTTCAAGTTAGGTGTTGATGTGAACTCTATCAGCTTCCCGGATATCGTTGATGTGTACTTTGATATTTAATTTTTAAGTTTTGAACTATGGAATATAACCACTATGCTTTAGAATACAAGCATCACACTTTGATACATAATATTTAATTACTGTTCTAAGGGACATTTCTATGTAAAATAATAAATTTATATCAGGAAAGTTTTCCATGCTGTATGCCCAATTCGCTCCCAGGAGTATTCAAGGATAACCACAGGCTATCTAAATTAAAGTTATTCTTGTTTAAAGTGAAAGAACTTCATTGCTGTTGAAAGAATTTATATAGTATTCAAACAAATCTTGTAGACAATCTTTATCACAACATCAAACCGTCATGATTATCCCCTTTATTACAAGCATTCTCTCATCATCACACACATGTTGTGTTTATCTTCCAGGACAGATACGAAGACAATGCTACTGAAGGTTTTACTTGTCGCCTCCATGGTGAATGTAGCCTATGGCAGGTAATAATGCACTGTTGTAATCTTTTGGATTAGCTTTAAACACCGCAATAAAACTACTGTTACCAACTTATCCATAAGAATATGTGGCATATCCGATAGATATCTCATTAAAAATCTTTTAATACCTAAGTTGATAATGCAGTATTGCATCTTTGTACCGTGTCGATGGAGATCGTGAAGTAAATAAAGTGAATTGAGCTTGTATAGAGCACCATGCAGCATCACACATTCATAATGTTCATGGATTGATACATTTTTACTCGTTGTTTTCTCACGTAGCCATGGCATCTCCCCGCATGGTGAGTAATCATTCATGTCTTGATCTGTAAACAAATTTGTTAAGTTGATTGAGTAGACAGAATCGCGTTTCACAATGTTTGAACAGATATCATAGCTATGGATAAACTGTAAATAGTTTTCTCGCTGGTCTTAAAGAATACACTTAATTCCGGGAGTCCAAAATTTTATCTCAATCATCAATCAACCTTTAATTACGACAACAACCTCTGCCAAATATGCGCTTCGAATGCAAAATTTTTGGGTTTTTGCATCCATTTAGGTATATGTAATAATTATTTTTCACCGCCACAATTTTAATAATAACGTTCTAATTCTTACGTTCTTTATGAAAATGCCATCAAAAATTCAAACGACATTAAATTATGTTTTTGTTTATTCCTATAATATTGACTATATAACTCTTTTTTCTTGGCATCATAGGATCATTCGTTGAACACGTTGACGGAGATTGTATGTGCATGAAGTATTTATTTTACTGCCAACAACCTGATTACATCCGCCCGTACTACGCCACTGCACAGGCCGTTTGCAATGACAAGTTCATACAGCCTGGCGGTCCTAGAGGTCGACTAGCCGTTTTAAGAAATAGTTATATCGATAACAAGGTGCGCCAGTACATTATGAACAACAACATGGATGGTCCGCCTTGCATCACGAAGTTCGGTTTCTGGATTGGTCTGGAAGATACCCTCAACGAAGGTGAATTCATTTGGTCTGACAGTGAAAGCGAATGTCAAGATGACTACAGTAACTGGGCTCCTGGTGAACCGAACAACAATCCAAAAAAGAATGATGGTGGACAGGACTGCGTTCAGTTATGGTAAGGGCACTATTAAAAGGGTACTTTTTACAGTATGTAGAACTTGCAGAACGTAGGACCTCTCTAATACTGCACAAGAGAAAAAAATGTGTCCCCAAGGCGCGTTCTACCTTAATGCAAACAGTAATGTGTTGTTTGCCTAAGCATCTGTCACACTGTTCAATCATTTGGTAGATAGATATTTATGCGTTCAGATTCTGGTGAAAGATATGTAAGATGATTTCGACCGAGTCACTACTTACTGTAACGGTATTGCTAGTCTTTCACGGAAAACAGTTTTATCGCTGCGCACAATTCTTATACAGTAATCTTAGGTAATCTTTATAAATTCCTTATTTCTAATTTTTACAGGTTTAGATTTGGCCACAATGGCAAATGGGACGATGACTATTGCGATTTCAGACCAAAGGGCTTTGTCTGTGAAGTACCAGGTAATTTATTACGTCTGTGCATAGTCGTAAATGCGAGAGAGAGAGAGAGAGAGAGAGAGAGAGAGAGACAGAGAGACAGAGAGACAGAGAGAATGAATCACTTGAATCACTGAGTCTTGACAAACTAGTTATAAGTTTTAAGATACTACTTTAACCCACAAATCACATGATGGATATTGACTTGATGTTTCACACTTCTCCAGCAAACATTATATTGTAGAAAATGATTTTGCTAAATTTATGTTAAAGTACGTTTTAACAGTTGAAATTCCTGTCAGGAGGGCATGTTGGTATAGACTTAATTCACCGGTTGTTACAAATGACATCAGATTTGGTTCATCTACCTTCGTACAGAGTATACAACTAAACAGTAAAGTTATATTTTTGTCATATTTGTTTATCTTTCAGACCCCTATTGTTATAGTGATAGAAGTGATGCTTGAGCTGGATGACCGCTTTGACTTTGCTTATGAGCTGTAAAGACTCGATGATATATATAAGATAATGCGATGACTTGATTTCAGAAAGCAATGACTATACGCCATTAAAATGTTTGCGCAATTAGGATATGAAATAAAAAAGCTTGATCAAAATTCAAATTTTGCTGTAAACTCTAGCTCTTCATATGTATGTATGTATGTATGTATGTATGTATGTATGTATGTATGTATGTATGTATGTATGTATGTGTGTGTGTGTGTGTGTGTGTGTGTGTGTATGTATGTATGTATGTATGTATGTATGTATGTATGTATGTATGTATGTATGTATGTATGTATCTATCTATCTATCTATCTATTTATGTATCTATGTGAATATATGTATGTATGTAATATTGCCCAACACTTAATGTGATCAGTAATAATTCTAATCATTAATGTCTGTTCATCAATTGGTTTGAATGTCAACATAGGAAAGAAAATGATGGTGTACAGTTTTGACATAAACGTGATGCGATTTAGCGAAAGTAATAATATCACTTCCTGTCAAATTTTAATATGTATTTCCATCTCTGTCTATCTTATACTGATGTTTTCTCGAAAGCCTTGTGCCCAAGCTCAAAACCCTTACATCTTAAGCCGACAGGTTTCTTAGTAACTTTTGTATTTTTAAGCTTTTTGAATCAGGACCTACAATATGGCACTCTGGTACCCTTGGGCATTTTGAAATATTCAAGATCGCCGCCGAGATGACCATCGATCACGACATGTAAAAGGTCATATCGGTCATATCTTAGCTCCATGAGATGCTGTCAGTCTGATGTTGGTGTCCTCTGGGGTCAAGAAAGTTATTCCTTATAATGACCGACTTGTATTCAGTTTACATGAAAATCCAAGATATCCGCAGAAATAGCTATGCCAGTGTTTAACAAGTCACATCTCACTCAAGTGAGCGGCTGTGCAACTGATTTTATTGTCTTTGGACAGGTTTTAGGTGTCAAGTTTTTATCTTTAATCAGTTTTAAAACAAACAATTAAAATCGAAAATGGATGACAAACATGCCAAATGGCCACACAAAATAGTTGCCACAAGAAATATCGAGAAATTGCATCTCAAAGACTGGTTTTGGTGTCTTTGATCCGGTATCCGATATGAAGGATTTTTATCTTCTGTTGTATGAACTGTGAAATCATATATGGAAATGTGAAATATATGCCAAAAATCCAAGATGGACGCCATAATGACTGTTTTGCTCTGCGGTAAACCGTCAATTGGACAGCGTCCCGGGCCTGTCTTCATGCAAATATTAAGACCTATGCAAATAAGATGACCCCGGCCTATCCATAATAATATTACTCAGTACATGTACACACCATGGGAGAACGTCACCTCTGCTTATCCACAAATACATGTACACCCTATGGAAGATAACCTCGGCCTATTCTCATTACAAATACATGTACACACTATGAAAGATTACTGAGGCCTAATGCAGGTACAGACTATTTGTATTGATGATAGGCCTGCGTCATCTTCCATATTGTATACATGTACATGTACATATATGACTTTGTATACTTTTGTTATATAAACTTTAAAAGAATTCATGGAAATGAAAGATGGACACCAACAATCCAAGATGGCTGCCAAGATTACTTCCATTAACAGCAAGTTGTGTACTGTCTTAACGTACCAGGCATTTTTGAGACCAATTCGGGTGTCTTTGGTCAGGTTTCATTTTGAAGGAATTTGTATCTCTTGTTATCAGAAGTATAACAGTCCACTATGAATATCTTCAATTCAGGCAAACTATCTGTCAAAGAATGTACAGGAGGACATGGTACAGTGTTTGACATAGTTCATTGGAACCCGACTTCTTTATGTAGCCAAATACACAATGTTGTCTCAAAATATGTGGAATTGATCGACATAGTTTGTCGATTTGCTTAGACAGTCAACGCTCCTGTTTCACACTTACAAAATGGTGCCATCCACTTGAGTAATTGACCCTTTTCAGAAGTCTAGCGCCCTCCTGTGGCCACTGTGAATTTGAAGTCAAAGTGAGGCCACTGGGGAAAACCCTGGGCAGGGGCCTCGATCTCCGATGATGATGATGATGATGATGATGATGATGAAGATGAAGATGATGGTGATGGTGGTAGTGGTGGTGGTGGTGATGATGATGATGATTAAATATTTTAAAAATGAAGAAAAATAAAAATATATTTGGACTCAGTAAATTTGTTGTTGTTGTTATTAGTATTGTTGTTGTTCTTGTTGTTGTTCATAGTATTTGCAGAAAAGAACAAAGTATGCTACAAAATTCAATACAGCCTAATTATACACATGCGCTGCAATATTCAATACAGCGATTTTGTTTAATTGTTACTAAAATTGCAACAGTTGGATGGCATTAAAACAAACATTCGAATCATAAAAAAAGGGAACAAAAAAATTTTCAGGTGCTCCCATAGGAAAACTTTCAATTCTCCCCCTCTACTTCCCCCAAAATTTT
>LD343672.1:606260-623824 GCA_001465055.1 Ptychodera flava | reverse complement strand
GAGTATTAGCTAGGTAACGCTACACTATTCAAAGCGCTTCTGAAAACATTGGAGAAATTATCGAGCGTACTTACTTGAACATGTTCTCAGAAAGCACGATGCGGTGTATTCCCGGCGTTATACGGCCTCCCACCACGCCGTGCGATGCTGTGAATACACAGTATCGTACGCAGAGCTATCCGAGCCACTGTGTTTGGGCTGACCATAGACCCTCAAGAAAATCCGCTACTTGTCGAAGACATTATACCATTATCTTTGTGGTTTGCACATTTGTTGAACAAACCATAGATTGTTCTAAACAATAAGACACGAAGGAATTGACCAATCACGGACAACGTTACATGACAGCTGCGGGCAGCCCCGTATGTACTAGTCTCTGTTAGGTAGACTGCTCTGCGGGGCTGTCTTCGGGTCGCCTCTACAAAGGGGATGGCCGGAAAAGAACTCCGCAGAGCAATCTTGGTAACCGAGACTACGTACGTACTGGAACTTTCCTAATGAATGGCGTTTGTAAACCGGAATTTAATCCCTAGAATGCATTGATGGACAAAATTGAATCCGCATGGGCGCATTTCGGTTTTCACATAAACGCTTCTTTTTCATAAATGCCGCCCTTCTTTGGTAATGTGATCCGTACGTATGAGCGACATCGCTTTCACGACAGGCAGTAGGTCATTTAAGGTGAAACAAAACTCAGAACATAATATTTGAAAATGAATTTCATTCAACAAATTTTTTGAAAGATATGCATGATTTTCATTTTAGGAGAATTGAATAATTAAAATCTTAATTTCAATTAGGAATGCTCCATTGATGTACCGAAACAGGGATATACACAACCATTACTAGAAGGAAACTTACTCACATCGTAAGGACACAATGGGAAGGTATCAGTCAATTAGCAACAATTAAAGTGTCCATTTTCATCAATGAGTATTTAGGCCAATGTACCAGATTTCTACATTGTGGATAATATATTTAGTTTCTTCAGAATCTTGATTAATAAACAATTGCTTGACAAAATCCGTGCAACTGATACTGCAAAGCTTTCAACAAACAGGAAGTGCAGTCAAAGAATTTCCCCGTTCTTTAATATAAAAGCTTCTGAACATCGAACGCTCGGCACTGGGGCCATTGTCAACTAAGCTATGGAGTACGAGTCTACGCGCGCTGACGCTGCTGTACGCCATAAAACATCTCGCGTCGGTGACCGGTCATGCCCCGTACCGTGGGAGAAAGCTGAGTCTTACTGACTCGGCAAAAAAATGAAAAAGAAAGTTAGCTGATTCCACCAGAATTCGCATAGGTGACTAGTATAGCCGCTGAGAAAACTATCAGGAGCGCCTCAGCATTCTTACCCATTGATAATCGATGCATCGATGATCTGTGACTCAATTCTGCATGGTCGCACACAGATTAACCCTTTCTACAGGAAAACTGTCTAAATATTTAGAATACATTTAACTTGAAAAAAACCAACATTTCACCACGGAAACACTCTGGATAATAGCGTTCGGCACACCTAAGTATAACACATCTTTGATTGCTAAGAGAGCACTGCAAGGATAGCCGACTAGAGTCGACAATGCTAATACAATACAGTGGCAACGGACATTGACAGGATTCAACATTGTGAAATTGAATATGGCAAAAACTACCTTGACGCGGTAGGAGATGATATCAGTGGTATAAATCTGAACTGTACATTTTCTTGCATATTTAAATTACGAAACGGAACTTAGTTTCGGCCGACAGGCTGTCTCAGCACTGGCAGACGACAAAATGTAGTCATCATAGCCGGCTAATATTTTACACGTAAAAACTGATAAATGTGGTATTGTATATAATACAACTGATTGAGAATAATGTAAACGACAAGGAGAAGTTTAAAAACAAACTTACCTGAGGTAAAGGCATAATGCTGTATATAAAGTCTTCGCAGTGGGAGGTAAATTAATTGCGTCGTTCGAACTTGTATATGGACTCCCTAGAATATCGTCAATTAGCACAACAACAAACCTTCGGGGGATTTCGGGTTATAATCAGAAACGATCGTAAATCTTCGGGATGTGTATAATATGCTCGGGAAATCGATATCTCGCCAACCGCGCGCAGTCGCCACGTCAAATATCGACCGTTGGCATTTAACAAATGTGTTTTAAAAATGTTACCAGGTGGGAGTGCCACTTTAAACTATAGTTAGCTAGAGAACGTACTCCTGAAAATCCAATGTTCCGCCAAATTGTTTGTTTGAGCATAGATCCTCCAAAAAAAATGTTTTTCTCGAGGATCTATGATTTGAGCGTTCATTTTCAAAATTTGATATCTGTTGGCTGCATTTCCGGTGATTCATGAATAACAGACAACATCATATCATGATAATACCTTTTATTTCTAAAATTGAAAAACAGACATTGACTTCTAACTAAATTGAAGTTTGAAATACTGTTAATATTCGTCAAATGTGTCACTTGAAGCGGTTTAATGTTTTCTGAATATTTTTGAATTTTACAATTACATGTCAAGATATCTCTCTCAACAAAATAAATTTATTGCGTAAAATTTGCATATTGTATAATAGTATTGAACTAAATGTGTGACTTTTTAAAAGAACCACCTTGTAATACTTGCAGCAAAAATTATACATCCAATTTTACCCTTTTTATGACTTTTTCATCAAAAGTCGATATGTAAATGATGAAAACTGGAATGCAAGGACGGATATTTCCAAATCAATGGACGGGCTTAACTTTAATTCTGAATGCAACTCACGTTTAATACCATACAACATGCGCAGTGTAACAACATCTAAATTTCATATAAGATGTATAATGATTTTGATGCCGTACAAAGCAACAGTGACGTTCATTTTTAAAGATAGGGTATGACGCTATACTACAGTCATGTCATTGCTGTAATTGATAAGAGATATCTTCTTATTCTTGCACTTCATCAAGAAGCACTTAGAGAACACTGAATGTCAAATTGCTTTTACATTATTCTCGAGGCTATGGCCACAAATATTTTCTTTCGAAAAATATCAAATGGGCGGCATCTCGGTGAAAGTACTATACACTGGCGATTACATTTATATTGTCAGTGTAAAGCAGTAATTGTTTATGACGTGCAATGAACTCTACTTAAAACTCCAGCTGTGAACAATAAAATTAGATATTATATACAGTATACATAGATTATACATACAATATACATACAACGTACATAAAATGTACATACAGGCGTCTTTAGAAGCTGAATACTAGTACTTTGCATTTCCCTCACGGTTTTAGTAGTATGACAAGGAGGGCATTTGACGGACAGAACACAATTTTGGATACGATATCGAAAGTTGCATTACTTTCCGACTTTGTTGGACGACGAAATAATAGTAGCTGTAATTCAGGTAGTTAGAAACTGATGATAAGATTTGGGCGGCTAACTTAAAGTGTACAATACTGACTAACAACAGAAGACAATTTCCCCAATGAAATGACATGCGTTGCTTGAATTATCTTATGTACAGGATTTGTTTGAACGCAAAATAGTAAATCAAACAACTCTCCTTTGAATTACAATTCCTTGTAAATCTAAACATGGAGTTTTTCTTGATTCGTACGTAACTTTTGTATAATTGATCTTGCGTGGGCTCTCATGGTCTATATCTTAACCATCGTTCTATGTACATATAGAATAGTGGCATGTAAAATGGTGAAACAAATCAGGCAAACTTTACAATGGAAGATTCAGTGATCAATTTTGACAATTTCAAATACGATGTTAACGAAATGTGCGTCCGGGAATGCAGATGGATAAAGTTTCGTGTCCAACAATATGATATGACTATTTACATTAAATGTCGACCACACCTAAATCATTTTTGTCATAGGAGGTTGCAACATGTACAACTTGTACTTTATTCAACTTGCTGTTTTTCTTATGATAAAGGTAAACCCCAACAGCCGCTGCAACGAGAGATACCACACCAAAAACAGCTACGGTAAGAATCAACAAGATTTCCCACCATTGTAAGCCTTGCTCTGCAGGCTCTGCAGGCTCTACAGGCTGCTGAATGACTGAAGACCTTGCTATATTGGAAGGCTGTCCTGTATTGTTGACATTGTCAATAGCTCGGATGGAGAAATAGTGAATAATGTTTTGGCCGAGGGAGGGCAGCCTTACAATTACCTCTTCCCGGAGGCCGCTTTCCTTTGGATCAGTCAAAGTCCCTTCCGTCAAATTATCGTTCAATAGTTGTGAACAGTTTTCAAAGGCGCCAAGAATATCTTCAAAGTTTGTGTCGTAACGAAGGTCATATCTTGATGCTGTCGAGAGGAAAATGCACGGACACGGGGAAGAACAGAGGCAAGGGACAGCAACAGAGGACAGAGAACAAAGAAATAGAAAAATATAAATAAACGTGCGTACCGAAGTGTTTTAAGACGTAAGAATGAATTTTCAGTATTTGTCACACAAAATAGTATAGCTCATTGCATCGATTGTGTCATTCTAAGTATGTTTTACCCACAGGTTCTCAGTATTCCAGTGGATTAATAACATACACGGAATGCAAGAATAGCAGGAATAGCTATTGCTCGTCCTTGGATGCTGTGATACTCTTAATACTTTGTACCAATTGAAAACATAACATTTATTTCGGATACATATTACTACTATTTTACGTTGAGACATGTACACGCGAACGTAAGTGCAATATTGGCCACGGCGACTTGGTCAAGTATATGCACAATATGCATTACTCAATGAAATGAAAATGCGTTACACTCTTTAACCTAAAGTTGTCCGTCCGGTAGTAAATATCGATGTTCCCTGGAAAAAAGGGCATGCTAGTCTATAAGAATCGTGGATCAGGGTTTTCTCTATTTTATCGCCAAGTATAGGGTTACCTGTGCCAACGTCCATATCATCGCCAGTCGCTGTCCATTGAAGTGTAACGGTGTACCATTCAAATGATGTCTCGACGACCTGCAGGTCACTGATTCGTGACGGAGGGAACGGGTCGTTGTCAGGATCACTCCAGTCAACATATTCGACGCTATCATCCACTTGAATAACGCCCCCTGAAGCCACTCTGTCAAAACTTCCAGTAGAGGTGCTTTCCCCTGGCTCTGGAATGACGGCTAATGAAAAAAGACGATGGAATGAAGAGTTCAAAAAAAATAATGGAAACGTCGGGAAAATGGTTGAAAAAGTGAACAGCTGTCTGTACGTTTTAAAGTGGTCCTTCACAGTAGCAAAACATTGCCAATGCATTTGCTGGTATCAACTTACAGTAATTTCTGGGCATTGCACTTGATTTCGTTACTCCTCTGATCACTGCGGTACCATCTCCGTCGTCCGCTGTCACTTGAATACCATATCGACACGCTTGCTGACACGATGCCTCGACAAAGTCAATGAAATATCCAGCATAAACACCGTCGTCCTTTGTTGCATCCGCACCTAGTACAGAAAATGGGAATACTTATTGCAATATTGATACTCACTGTTGTCTGTCTGCATCCGAATTTCAGATCGTGTTGGTTAAGTTTTCCTAGGGACATTTTCTCTCTTATTGTCTACCAATAGATGAATGATTTATGTCAAAATATAGATATTTCAAGCTACTTAATTGAGCAGCGAATTAACAAAGGCATATATGCACCTCACTTGAACGAAATCATTTATAAATGATTGTGTTTATTTGCGCAACTTAATCCTACTTGTTCAAAGATTACCTGTCCCGGTGTCATATAGCTGTACGTCAACACTCTCGTGAGGACTTGGTCTTTCAACTGTGGCGATAACACGGGCGTGCAAAACTGGACTGTAGCCCTGACTGACGTCAGCAAAGATGGTTATCATCGGCGGGGATTCTGTGACAGATGTGGTACTTGTCCGAGAGTTCAGAGTTAGTGGATGGGCAGATGATGATTTTGAGTCGATAGATATTTCAACTACTTGACTGCGATGCTGCGAGGGGTTCGCAACGGCGTAACGCCATTCTCCTTCCTAAAATCAATGATGCCAAATATCGAAAACTTACAACATCCACAAACACTGTCTTTGAGATTACACGAGTCCTCATAGGGTACGAATATTTGCTACGGAAGCAGAAATGTGGACGTCATGAGTAAGCTGTAGGCTTTTTATCACACGTTACTCCAAACGTTTTTAACACACATCAAACGAACATAATGTAATTTTCACCCGAGATTGTTCGGTAAAATGAAAACTTAACGTTCAAATCTTCTTGTATTCGCTTCTAGTCGTGCTTAATTTTAGTCTACATGTAAGTTTATATCTCTATTTGAGTTGATGTATTAGAATAATTTCTGTCAATGTCACACTGTGTTGAAGTCAAACAGCCCTACAGCTAGCAAAGATTAGTACCATAATTGGAACCAACGCGTAACAGGTTACGTTGTGCAACATTAATATTACCTGTGCAATACCATTAATTGCTATAACAATAACACGGAGAGCATCATCACTGTAATATTGGTCATCGCCTTCATTTATTGTCGTACCGTCTGGCTGTCGTACTGTGACGTCAACTTTGTCGTTGCTGTTGAAATCCCAGAAAAAGAAGAAGTGCGTATCTCGTCCGATACTCGAGTCGATCGTGACAGCTCCCTCCTCAGTACTGTGCCATAGAATGGTAGTTTTGTAACTTACAAGCTGTTTGGTTTAATGACATACACATATGTAAGAAACGGAAGTGAATAGGATTTCAACGCTCAATCGTCCCAATGTCAAAGAAACGAAGACGAGCCACTTTAATGACAACAGATGCAGCTCTATGCCCCGTCTCTGTCTAGCCCCAGTATACTTATATGTTGCCTGTCTGTCTGTCAGCCTGCCTGTCCGACTGTTTTGTCTACCTGTATGTCTGTATAGCTATACTAGTTATATGTATACGTAAATATTTACATAGTCAAAGACGACACACATACCTGCATACATGTATGTATGTATGTATGTATGTATGTATGTATGTATGTATGTATGTATGTATGTATGTATGTATGTATGTATGTATGTATGTATGTATGTATGTATGTGTGTGTGTGTGTGTATGTATGTATGTATGTATGTATGTAATGTGTATGTAATGCGTATATAATGTGTATGTATGTACCCACAAACACACAAACACACACACACACATATATATTATATATATATATATATATATATATATATATATATATATATATATATATATATATATATATATATATATACTTCATTCGAAATATTCTTTACATTTAGTTTTACATTTCTCATTCTATATTTCAACCGTCAACAGCTTGATGCCAAACATTTGTTTATCGTCTATCCTAGTAATGGATAACCTGCAGCGCACCTGAATGGTAGTGTCGGGATTGGAGCTAATCCTGTCTGTCACCGATGCCGTAAAACAATCATGTAATGCCGTAGACTCTGCACTTTCAGAATACCAGCAAGATTTACCGCCCGTTTTTTCGGACAAACTTTCAAGCTGTGGGTCTGCTTCATCGCTGAATGCCAACGTATCTACGATAACTCCCTTTTCTATCAATTCATCTTCAACGTCTCGTATCCAAGGTGACTGATTCTCTTCACCATCCGTTGTGAGGAAAATGATACCACCGGTAGCAGTGGCGAACTGGCTGTTTTCAAATACCTGTTGTAAAATGTTAGTCACTTCAATTACTCTTAAATATGGCAAAAAAGCTGAAAATTCACATTGTTTTCAGGTGTTCTTATTGTAAATTGATGTCACACATATCGTTCACCTTCACACTGCAACATGATACATGATGTGGCCCTTTGTTACAAAGTTACGCCCAGTAGTACAGCTTGGCGAAGGTTTATTATCAGGGTGGTGAGTACATCAACGAGAGGTTGCGTTCGAAATCCATCGCCACCATCACCACGATTGATGAACTGCCCCGGAAAATGTGATTATGAAAATTTTATGATTGTGTGTTTGCGGGTCGTCTATTAACTAGCTGCAGGTGTTCAACTTCGATACGATAATTATAAATATAGTAACGGAAATTATCTTGAGGTTTTTAGGCTTTTGGGGCTCAGAAACGAACACCTAAACTTTTGATAATTGTACTTCACTATACCACTTGATGGTAATTTTCGATTATAAATCATCGGTCAACAGCTGAAGTGATCTACTCACAAGATAGCTATTCTTTTGTGTTTAATATAAACGATATACATACTTCTATGCCTTTCTCTAAACCACATCCTATGCATGTTGCCCCTCCTGGGTTGTTCGGTAATTTGTCAATCAGGCCTTGTCGAGATTCCTGATCTACTAATTGGGTCAACTGAGCGAGAATAGCAGCCGTACGCTCAAAGCGTACGATACCAACCCAACTGTAGTCGGGCAGAGTGTAGTTGATATACTTTGTAGCAGCTTGGAGTTGTAAGTCGGAACGATGTTTCTATACATAAATAGACAGGGTATGACAGTTATCAATGCATACATAGATTAGAATATCAAAGTGTTCTTAATTTTATTAGTTGGCGTTGCCAAATCTGGCATAAATTAAAAAGTTTCACATTTCCAGATCATATGGGCAAGATACCGAGAAATATGACGGCACGTCAACTGTTGTACTTACTGTGGACATACTTCCCGAAAGGTCCATCACTAAAACACTTCGATATTCTACCTCCTTCACAACTTTGAAGGACGGGTTTGTCGATAGCCCCTCTAGCGGAGGATTACCGTCCCTGAAGTCAGGCGATTCTTCCATAACTGCCCATGCACTTCGATAATGACATTTATCATTATGTTCATTTGGCGCCTCTACGTTGTGCAATGACGATCGTCGCTCAGGATTAACTCTATCACTATGGCAGAAACTGATCACCTGTTAATGAATGATAAGGTACGTCATCAAGATACATAAAATATGTGTGAATTTGTACAGTGCATTCTACCATACAGTTTACTGTTATGTGGAAAGCAAGAAGAGTAAGGACGATGGAAGAATGTACAAAAGCGTATCTGTGGTTTTTTTCGTCACTAAAATAGGACGTGTATGCCAACTAACTTGTTCGATTGGTATCTTTGGCATGCCCTGAACAATAATATCATAGCTGAATTGTCTCTGGCTGGAAACGTTTTGACGCTTTGTTTAAGACTACCTGATTAGTTAATTACCCAGAAAACGGTGTAGCGACTGCCATTTCCTTTTAAATTGATATATACACAAAGAACTGCTACATACAGTCACGTGAATTTTGGCGTCCTTGCAATCATGACTTGTTGTAGAAGCATTCTATTGGATTTTTTTATTAGGAATTAAAATACATGTCCTACAATTTTCTTTTGAATTTCCATCTGCGTACACTGTAAGTTGCTAATTGGATGAAACATCAAAGTGATTGTCACAGTTATCACAGTGAACGTGATGTGGAATTTCTTAATTTACAAAAGACTAAAAGAATAGAAATATCGTTACAATAATGCAGTAATTCAGCAATATAGCTGCAGTTTATTTCAGAGCTTACCGAGTCCAGGTACTGTGCGTACATATATGAACCAGACGCAGTGTTCTTATCGTTCGGATAAAATTTACAAGTATCAGACGACACATCAGGTTGGCAAAAAACGCCATTGTCATCAAAAGCTCTGCCATTGATTTCTTTCGAGCATCGGATTGGCTCAAGGTGATTGGAGGGACCCGGTGCTTCGTAAAAATGTGGGTCTCCTTTGCCTGGGTATTCATTAAACAAACCCCACTGTAGATGTGCCCATTCGTGAACCAGTACCTTGCCTGTCGAATAAAAAGTTCCAGTTTGATCGAAAGACAATGTAAATCGACTTCTTCTGTAAAAAGTACACTTTTTTGCCGAATGTATTAAGTCATTGGAGATATAGTTATATATGATCCACATAAGGGTATTCTTCACGATGGCCCCATTGTATTTTAGCTTCCTGCTCGCCGCGTTCAAAGTTTTTTAAAAGCCTAATGCTAGAAGTTAATTGAGTTAGGCCTATTCTGCGAAAAATGTTCACAGATTTATACATAACGCAAACGAAATGCAAGGCAATATACGACGAAATATTAATTTTTGATTAAGTTCATGATTTCCTTTTCACAGAGATATAAAACCAAAACGAAATATATTTTTTGAGTAAGTCCATGGTTTCAATTCTGTTGTGACGATATTTGAATAAACTGCAGTTTCCTGACAATATTTAGACATCTCATTACTTACCAGAGTCACCCCAATATTTCACCGAATAATCTCGGTCAGTTAGCCATCTCGGTGTCAAGTGTATATATTCGCTTTTACATTCACATCCAGAAGGTTGTTTCGTGTAAGGATTGTCACCCTCAGCCGGATTTTCTGTATCAATGATAACGTTTGACGACCCAAAGGTTTGGTCTGTCGCTCTCTCCGACGCGATATCGTCACTCCATGTCATCGGAATGATGATGACGACATTCCCGAACATTGCTCGGAATTCCGTCGCTTCGTATAACGACCTCGATGCATTTGCGAATAAGTCCTGTCGGTGAAAATTGAGTCTATAATAACCCACTGTGTCGATAAATGCGTTCACAACATGATGTAAAACGGTTTAAACACTTTAAAAATTAACATCGACGTACGACAATCATAGTTGAGCATTGCAACACACACGTATATAAATGCTTGTGAGTCTGAAGAACTGATCAGAGGCGCAAAATTATTGTTGTTATTATAAGATGATAATATTTGAAGTTAGAGTTTGTAGCTTCTCATACATGTGTATATTAACATTTGTCCAAACAAGTATACAAGACCTATACAAGATTGAAGCGAAATTTAAGCGTCCATAGTTACACATGCACACTTCTACTTGGCTTGTAGTTAGTGTAAAATGATTGAGTATTGCCGAGCAATAACGTGTTTTCAAATGCACACTCTTTATAATACCTAATGCCGCTCACTCATGTCAACTTTTCTGTCACGGTCAGACAGCGTCACAGTCTTGTTCAGAAACTAAAAGGAAACTGAAACTGACAGAAAAGACGACATTTGTCTTCATGTACGGATGAATATATTTAAATGTACACATTTTTCAAAACAATTAATTTTTAAAAACAACTTATTTTTTTTAAAACAATCACTTTTGAAACTGTAAAAGCATCCTACCTTGATTCTATTAACCAACTCGGGATCCTCAGAGACGTTCCTACTGATCGCAACCCAAACGTCCGTGTAAACGTTGTCTTTAAGCTCGACGGTATTACGATCAAAATTCTGACAATTGGAATAAGTGTATGCGTCAGAAACTCGAATGAACAAACAGCACAGCTGAAATATTACTATGTAAGTTATACAAGACATTTTAAACTCAATCTCAATAGTCTGACTTGAATGGCTTAACGGAATCGTCAAGTGGTTAACAGATAGCCGTGAATGTATCTTCAGCCTGTCGTATCTATCATATAACAGAAACTTGGCATCATGGGAGCATCTTCCTTGTCAGGGGTCGGGGAGGGGGTTTCAAGTTAGTTTTAGCGTTCAATAAATTTCCCGATACCATGCTGGTGATAGACAGAAATATCTCTCAATCTCAATAAGACCATTGTTTTGTCTGATGAGGGGGTGGCTTCGGTCCAAGAAAATTCAAATAGGCTGTACGACTTCCAGTGAATCTAAACGCATCACAAAACGCTGGAAATATAACTCCTACGCAGTCCATCGTTCTGCAAGATTAATGCACTTCAATTATTTCATTAAATCACATTACCGTACTAACAGATAATAATAAGCTACCTAGATATTGTTGTAAGAGTAGTTTAGAAATGTTTGACTATGCAACTATTTGAATCAACGGGGTTTAGAGTAATATTGCAACCAAAAAATGTAGTCATGGGATCCCTAAGGGTTCTTCAAACGACGTGGGTACCGCCGGGTGGTGCCCTAATCTATTTATTTATATGAGATGAAACAAAAGACCTGTCCGTACCAGGCTCCTGATTATGAGAATTCTAAGCCCCCAAAAAACAACCTATGATGTTTCATTCGAAATGTGTTTCCTCATTCCTGAATTTATATTCCAGCACTAAGGTAAAAATATTTGTGCGTTTGTTCCGCCTAGCAGTCTGCACTACTGGTGCGTACAATGTATTTCATTAAAGCCGCAATTTTCAATTCCAGGTTCTCGCATTAGTGGATTTCTCCTCCCAGTCAAACACTTGGCCAGTACGATGTTTGATTTCTATAACATTAATTACACCAACTGATCTCAACCTTTTCGCGCCTTTTGTTAATCCCTCAAACAGAGTTTATACAAGCGTTTGATTGACGGTCGGTTCAAATCACCAACGGTCATTGATTCCCCACCACCATCGCTCGAATTTCCTAAGAAATTGTCTTCCAGTCACGTTAGAATTTGAATATAACCAAAGAGTTCGATCGGCAGTAGCTTCGCGCTGACCGCTTGGCAGTCTGTCTGCGTTTTTGCGGCCGGAAAAAACTAAAAAGTGGCATTTTCTGGAGCGAGTGCCTGCGTGTTGCCTGTTTGATGTCCATGGCACTTTCACAATGAACGCCGCCATAGTTTCGCGCTCTTTTAAAGGGAGGCTCCGCCTTTAAGGGAAAGGACTTCCCGTGGGTACCATATGCCAAAGACTTGCATGTAAAATTGCAAAAAAAACTTATATTGTAATATCGTGAGTCATTACCTCGAATCGATTTTAAATGTATTCATAAAATGCTGTCAACGCGCCAGATTTGAAGATACAAAAGGACAATTTTGGATCATTCCTTTCTTTGAACAAAACCCGGGAAAAGTGCATACTTACTGGTAGCTTGGCTCGACAATCTTCATGAACACATAATGTACATCTGATTTGCTTGGTTAGCATGGACTTTTTATGCACCTGAAAGTCATTTGTAAACTTAGAAGCGTTTAAGAAATGTACTTTGGAAGAAACAAGGACTGGTGCTTCGGTCTTAAGGTTCCAAGACAAGAAATGGACCTCTTTATTCTAACAATTCTCTGGTGGTAATAAGCTCAGAACCCCCGTACATTATACATTTTCTGAAAGCCTAGATATAGGGAAAGATTTTGGTAATCACAGTGTCACCATTATTTACATAACTATTACGTGACAGGTAATTTGCATAACCTTTCAAAAATCGGTTTTTCCTATGTTTTGTCTCAATACCTCAAAATATCTGACTCAAACTTGCTGGAATACAAGCTGTTACAATGCTCTTCAAACCAGTGTCTCAGATTTTTTATATCTTGCTTATTTTTCATTTGAGCACAATTTTAAAGAAATCAACAAGGGTTAAATTCACCGCTCTGGAAGTTTTTCTGGCATACAAATTGTTTAAGAAGGTTTAAAGAAATTCTGAGACACACTTTGGAAGATCTATAGAACAGCTTGCACTCACACAAATTTCAGCCAAATATCTCATAGCATTGAAACGGAACATAGGGAAAACTGATTTTTGAAAGGTTATGCAAATTACATGTCACGTGATAGTTATGTAAACAATGATCACACTATGGTAACCAAAATGTTTCCCTATATCTAGGCTTTCCGAAAATATATAACTTACGGGGGTTCTGAGCTTATTAACCACTAGAAAATTGTTGGCTTAAAAAGGTCAATTTCTTGTCTTGGAAGCTACTATTCTTGAAGGATGGATTTTATAGAGCAATATGAGCTACACAAATGTATTACTGAGTGGCGTATATTAAAAAAGACAGATGCGAACACAATTTTTTCTTGCTATAATTCTTGCCATTTTACTATCAGTTAACATATGCAGAAGCATCGTTGGGCAGTTTTTAAGACACCAGATTCACTATGGGAAAGTGGTAAGTTCGGGCATGGCGTTGCGCTCTTCTGCAAGGCTCTATACTTCTCCTACATTGGATAATGGGACGTAGGTTATTCATCCTGTAATTGGACTTTCGTCTATTTGATGATGGATCGTATAACCCTGACCAGCCCTTTAGGTTGGATCAGTGACTAGGGCCAAACAAACAGAATGGAAGTGGCTTAAAGTGGTGATGTTTTGCAGTCAAGCTACGTCTAAACACTAACTTACTGTATGTCAAAATAAATAAGTTATCAGCCTTATGTCGTTGCACAGGTTTATCCCAGTCGAAAATATTGAGTTAAATCCCTGCATATCGACCCGACGTCCCCCAAAAACTAGCACACAAACAATAATTATTAGATATACTTTATTACACGGAACGACAGCTATTTTCTTTGCTTTGAAGCAAAGGGTTGCGCAAAGCTTCAAATAATCTATACTTAACATGTCAAGGCAGCTTATCTCCATTTGAGTAGTAAATATTAATTATGTTACAGTAAATTTTTGCGTCTCCATGGTAAGGGTTACCACGATCTATAAACGGAACTTGCTCAAATTTTCAAGTCTAGAACCTCCTTGTTTTTGATTGAGAAAACACATTTTGTGTCATGACAATGGGTTTAGCGAAGCATTCCTTAGTATCTGATATTCATTGCAATATTAAATCTTCACACAATAGTTTTCAGGTGTACTGTAAATCTACGATGTAATCCTTCTAACACGTCAGTTATATTTTAACCCTAATTATAGATAAATCATGGATATGTACATGTATGTACACAAGGCCAGGCCAATAAAGGGGTCACTTTACATTATTCTTGACACTGTTCCAGCTGGCAGCAGGTACGTACCTGACAATGAACACAGCCTTAATTTGAAAACCCATTATGCAGCTTCAAATATTTTTAAAAAGTGGATTCTGTAACACCCTGTGAATTTTCACTGATCCCCGGCATTCATGCAGTGATCGAATTACGTCATCATCCAATTATGACAAAACACCTCAGTCAAAGTATTCCTCAGGTAGATCGTTTACAATAATGTACGTGGATGACTTCTTGAATATTTTTGAGGAAAAAAGGTCTGAAATATGGGATAAATCATGGAAATATATTTCGTAGCGAACGTTTTGCCCTGATCACAGGTACAGACCTACTACTGTAAGAGAAAGTTGTGTGATGATTGTGTGTCGTCGCAAGTTTCGATTTAATCACACTGATACTTGTATCAAACAATACAGAGAGCCTATTCAACGAAGAAATGCCAATAAAGATATGAATAAAGAAGATATACTAAATTATCAGGGCCGTGAAAAGCTATATCGAATTGGCTGTAACGGCGTACGTCGATCTAGCATTGTTTAGTTTCACCTGGTTGCAAAATATCATCACTTGCGTTTAAAAATAAATTGTGCCACAAACCTGTAGAAACATCTTTATTCAATAATTGAAAGTATGATTTAAATTTCGTTGTATGAGTCCTGGAAAACCAATGTACGCGATAGCAAGGCACTCAGAAAATTCACCAATATCCTCTCAAGCCCAATGTGGATTGGCAGAGTTACATGTACCTTTCTCCATCCACCATGAAGTATAGTTCCTTTTTGCTCTAAGACACCAAGGAAACATATGTGGATCATAATATGTGTCTCATGATCACTTGACAATTTGATAAATGATGATTAAAGAATGGATACTCTGTCTACTAGTATACAGAGTTTATGGTAATGTCGACGACCAAGTTAATTCTATACATTCACCATGTTTTAGGAGCATTTTCAGACTTCGGTCGGTATACAATACAAGTCCTTGTGATCAATTTCTTCCTCTTTTGATTATTTTGGAACTATTTCAGCAATTTTGCATCACAGAGTTCCCTACGGACATGGTTTCTGCACAGTCCCTCTGTGGATAGAGGGACTGGTTTCTGACAATTTTATGTGAGAAAATGTTAGCAACATATTTCATGAAATCATCACACGCCTTGAAACTGTAACAAACTTAAACTTTTGCTCAAAATTTAGTCAGGAAAACTGTTAAACTATTATTTTCCCAAAATCAAGAATAAAAATCAAACGGGCGTCACAGTGCAATCTTTGGTTATATCAAATTACCTAAAATTTGCTTTCATTTGTCGTTCCATATTGCCACTATCCCTGAGTTAACTCAACGAGGAAAATCAGCTTTTCAATTTTCACAGACTCAAGAAATCACAAGAAAAGAAGCACGATTGCTTCTAGGCTTCAAAGTGATTCTACACAAGCAGTAGACCAGAAAAGTAGTGAAACATTTTGAGAGTCCGAATGTCTGTCCCTATAGGCGTATTAATAATTAATGCACAGGTTTTACTGAAACTTCCACCTAATCAATTTCAGAAGTCAACGTCTAGAAAAGACTTACTTTTGAAACGCCATCCGCCATTTATCGCATTTCGACGTAAGAATGACCGCCTTATAAAGTTTGAAAGTGTCATCTACGCATGCGCACATTCGGAAAGAAGACGGCAGTGTTATCTGCCACCGAAAAAGATGACGACAGGAACTTCTCAATTTTTCAGGGAGAAAATTGGATGAGGTGTGTTCCAAACTATTTTGGCTAGCCATATTAGGGTAACAGCATACTTTTGTTTCCCCTCGGGCATGAGAATAGCCTTAAAACAGTCCGTTTCCTATAGTCCTGTGACACACACTGAATTTAGCCGACTCCCAAGCCCTCCGACAACAAACATATGCAGTTGCTCTCATGGCAAGTCAATATGTGTATCCTGTCGAATATAAACTTTATCTTTTCGTCCCGACAAAAACGATAACCTTTACCATGGAAACGCCATAACAGATTACATATCGATTCTATAATGTAAAATAGATCAGAAGTCAAGCGAAAATGTCAAACAGACGGCTTGTTTAATCGGTAAATATGCTAATCTGACAAGTGGTTAAAGATAATGAAGAAGCATTACTTTATCCTGTATTGGTGATTAACCTCCACAGACATCACGTTATCAGATCATGATTCCAGCTGAATGAAATCAAAGTACGCGTGACCACACACAATATTGAGTAGTAGCGGTACGCTTATTTTTCGGTGACATACGGTATTTTATGACCAAAAGTTTACTAAATTCAGAAGAATACTTCCAGCCTGATCGAAATAATAAGCAATATCAAGTCGTAATGTCATCTGCTGTTAGGATCGTCAAACTTGGACAGACTACTGGTAACGTTGCAATTCAAGAGATGACAAGTCATTTTTCTTATTTTCCCCAATAACCGTGTAACATGTATACAAACGAACAAAACATACATAATATTCATACCTGCAAGTTAATGTTGGTGCATCACTTAAAGGAACTGACGTATGTCTGAGAAATCATGGGATTAGTACAATGGCTTTACCTGATTTGCAATGTTGATGGACGTCATATTGCCAGACGCTCTGTCTGCATGGATTCCTTAGATGTGTAACAAAGCCCGCAGTTTTAATGAAAACATGCACCCGTGTTCACCGGCCAACATCGAGCTTCCTCGTGTTAGTTATTGTTCAAGATCAATAGATTTGACAATTCTGTTACTTTGAATGTAACTTTGCAAATTTTCTCAGCATTAAAGATGGATTCAAGATAAACAAGGCAGTATTGCTGAAGGCAATGAGTACTTGGGCCGTGATAGAGTAATTTTGAGGACAATATATACTACTATTCAAATATGGTCTTGAATTTCC
>LD343672.1:580345-603234 GCA_001465055.1 Ptychodera flava | reverse complement strand
TACATTTTGCCCTCCCTGGTCTCAGCCAGAAATGGTTATACCTTACAGTTTTTTCCCACGGAATGAAAACAAATGTACTTGGGCTGAGGCCCAAGTACAATAATTATATGTGTCCATAATATATGCACTTCGTTAGAATTTTGTCCTATTTTCACCATTATTTTGCGAGGAAAATATCTCAAATGTCTCAATCAAAAAACCTTAAGTGATACAAAAATTAAAGTAATTTAATACAAAGAAAATTAATCTTGAATTCCATCCATAGTCACCAAATGGAATAAAATCACCTTCAATCGACAGCTTCACATAATACCTGTCAGCGGATAGCAGAAAATCGTTGGTATCAAATCTCTTCCTCTAATTGTACTCTTTTTAGTACAATTATTTTAGACAAGAAAACAAATCATTCAACGCAGCTTTTTACTCTATTGATGATAATTTTTCAAGAAATTTACAAAAAGGAGGTGATAGTTTTGGCAATCTATATTGGTTATACATTATTATCCAGGAAATGAATTTCCGAAATACCAGCGCCTACATTGATAAATGCTATCAGTGATTTATTAATGGGGTTTTCTAAGGTGATGGCAACCTGGAACAAGGAATATTTTTTTCTTCATCGCGAGATTAAATATTACGTTGTGCTAGTTGCTTGATATTTGGTTACTTCCCTTGCAGCTATCAAAAACACTTGAAAGTTGGCCATTACAGGATCACAAGCCATTTGATCATCAACAAATATAATAATGGAAGTTAATGTAAACCGTGAATGTCACGTAACAGGCGATGATGTGAGCCAGGTGTGGTCTCGCCATGAGTGTACCTAACACCCACTCTACTTAAATATTGATGGCATCATCGTAGTGATACATAGCATATAGCTTAATTATTAAATGGAAATCTAATGAGTCTTTTCGTTATTTGTTCCTCACACACGGTGTTTCTTTATTCTTCAATATCCCTAAACTTATCCACATTTATTAGTTCTAAGCAGCGTGGTATTATCTAAGCGACATTTACACTGACAGTGTATTTCGTTACGGGATACGTCAAAAATATCATAAGTGAGCATTATTAGGAGTCCACGAGATCTTTGATGCATTCTCGTCATGGTGGTGATTTTGCATATCACTATAGCTGTCAGCGACACTCAGGATTTCTCTTAGGGTTCCGCCAACTTTGTCACAATACTAACGATAATGGCTGGCTTGTTTGTGTCAACGAGGACTTCTCTCGCTGTCACTCTTAGGATATGGGAAATTTCACGTCGGCAGACTTCAAGGTGAGCAGTGAGCAGCATGCAAACATGTGCGTTTTCATCCCCTGTGTTTCATCCCCTGTGTTGCATGCATATGTTTTAACTGTTAGCCAGCGTCATTGGTAGTCCACATGCAGTGAACTGATTATATTACGAGTAATATCTGCTCACCAGACTGGATGGATGACTCTCACATATTAAGCAAGGGTCACCAAACTTTTTAGAAGCAGTTTGAAAAATGCTGTCGAGGCCAGTTGCTTCGTTAAAATTCAACTTAAGATAGGTCGGTGTTATCATTTTAAATAACAATCTGATCAGAAGATATAACGTTAGACATTACTCACTCAAATATCTGGTATCAAGTCTATCATAATATTTGTTCAGTTCATTGGTGAAGGCATTTGAATTTACATGAAAAGAAGTGAAAAGTTTGTTTAGTTATGTACCCATCATTGTTTTCAGTCCATTTGAAGTTGCTTTGATTTTGCTTGTTTTCAATTTGTCCGAATTTTTGTCTTGTAAGTCTTCACATTTTTTATTCTGGCTAGCCACCTTACTTTTCTTTTGCTGTAAAATGACGCTGCTTGCCATGCGGAGATGCAATTTTCTTTTCGAACACGATTGGAACCAATTAAGGATAATTGGATGGTGAATGTAATGTCGGTTTAATCTAAAAATATAAGCTAATTTGCTTTTCTTTTGAAGTTATACACTTGTTTTAATGAGTAATTTGTAAAATTGCAACATTCAGCTAAAAGGCACCTAACACTTTCGAGAAATTTAAAAAATATGAAGATCCAATTATCCCAAATTAGTTCCAAGCTGTTTTCGTTTAAAATTGTTATCAACTCTTTTGTGAACTAGGGTTTGTTGTCTACCTATTCTGATTTAGTCTTTATGACAGTTAGCTAGAATCTAAACAAAAGTTAACAGAATACGGTATCTAGATCATTTTGATTATTATAGTTGACTTTGAAAACATCCCAGTTTGTCAATTAAAAATTAAATAGTTCTGTCAAGACGTGTGGGAATACACCGGACAATATAAATTGAGGAAATAAGAGCTCCTTGTCTTGTCAAAAGAATCCTTTACTACTTGATTGTAAATATCAGAAATTTTCTCGGCGGCAGTTTGAAGCCCGGTCCTGGGAATATAAAGCCATGATGAGTTATTTCAGTTGGCTTAAATGGCAGAAAAAAAACTGTTGAAATGGCACTGACAATAGCTTCTGGGCGTAAGTGCATAGTGACACATGAATGTCAAACAGGATACTACTAAGCATCACACAGATCTCCACAATTTCTTTTTCAGACTTGTTTGTGTCTCTGTCAACACTTAATAGCGTATAGCCAGACTATGAAATATTATCGATGTTACCAATAACGTACATTAATAAAAACATAATAAATTACTGCGCCTAAAGTTCGTCCTTAACTTTCATAATTGCTGCGCAACTTGTCCATCATATATTGACTCGGAAGCGATCTCGCATTTGACAGTGCGATCGTTGCAACAGCCAACCATTTTCAAAATTAAAATTCGACAAAGGAATATCAAGATCAATGCCTCTTACGAAATGCTCAAAATAAGTGATTTTTGCAGGTGTGAAATGCCCCGAGTAAAAAAAACAAACAAACATTAAATCATTCTGGTCGAAAACGCAATACGTCGAGCCCTGGCCGAGATCATTAAATAAAACCCTGTGTAAGTATTTTGGTTCACATACGGTATAATGATCAGAAAGCCGTAGGGTTTAGAACTTTCGGCTACCTAATTTGCATATAGATGGCAGCAGGCACGCGCTCATAGCACTAGCGGTTTTCGACCCCTCTTTGCATTTCAGCAAAGCTGGCTAAGCGTTTTCCTAAAAAATCAAGGGTAAGCTCAGAAGACGACCAGAAAAACGCACAAAAATATCCCAATGCCCCACCTTAATTCACGGAAATGATAATTCAAACGGGGTTCTTCGGTCCTACAACTTTCTCAAAGGGGTTGTGGTATTACTACTATATTTTCAATTTAAAGTGATCACATGATATGCAATACTGCAAGTTATCTATTTAAATGCACTGATGACATTACTGTTGTTGGTTTATTGAAAAGGAATATTCTATACGTGCATATTTTAATAACGTTGATTTAAAAAAAGTTTAGGACAAAAAGTGTATTAGAAAATAATGTTGGAAAGACAAAACTGAAGGACTGGTGGTTGGCCACACACGAAGTGACAATTTTACTCCCATCACAAACTGAATTCAACAAAGATATACTGACCTACTTGACCTTCAAATATTGAAATTTGTTTAACTTTACCAGCAATCGACCATGGTAAAGAATGTGATGGTATAGTTGTTGCCTACTCCCTTTGTACAGCGATATGTCTTCTCGGTTCCAGAGAAGTTTGTCCGACATCTTGCAGCTGTATCGATACAGAAGTGGATTGCAAGATTGACTGAAGTCCCCACTGGAATACCACCAAGTACTACCATTTTAAGGCTTGATGAAAACGACATCGTCCAGATTTCTGTCGGTGACTTCGGAGGTCTCTCAGAGCTTGAAGAGCTCTATTTGTCAAATAATAACATTCAAGATGTAAATTCTTACGCCTTCGCTGGACTGGATAAACTTCGGTTCCTGTACCTTGATGGGAATGGACTAGCATCTCTTCCAGAAAACATATTTGACGGCTTGTTTAGATTAGAACGTCTGTACCTGTACAACAACATGATCAGTTTCATTCCCGTTAATATTTTCAGAGGACTAGACAAAATTGTACTGTTGTATTTATACAATAACAAGCTATCTTCACTTCCTGATGATTTTTTTAGTGATTTACACAGCTTGGAAACACTCGAAGTCAGCAGGAATATGCTAAATGCGTTACCGAATCGTGTTTTCGGGGGACTGCCAAATTTGAAGGACTTGCGAGCAGACAACAACAAACTCACAAGTCTACCGTGAAGTGCATTCGAAGGTTCCGGCGTCAATGTTGAGATACTCTATCTATACGACAACAACATCCAGTCTCTGCCTGTCAACGTTTTCTTCGGCTTAGAAGAACTCAAGCATTTATATCTTTACAACATTGAATTTGATTGGCTCCCTGAAAACATATTCTCTAGTCTGAAAAGCTTCCAACGACTTTACCTCTAAGACAACATGATAGTTCTCTACCAGATACAGTGTTCAGCAAACTGGGAAATTTGCAACAGCTTTACCTGGATAGGAATAATCTCAAATGTTTGCCTCGGTACCTGTTTTACGGGCTAAGTAATCTAGTCACGCTTCGTCTGCATAGCAACCAAATAGCCACTCTCCGCAGCGACCAGTTTGTTGGGTTCAGTCGTCTAGGCACGTTAGATTTGCATGGGAATTCGCTTTCAACATTGCCCGATAACATTTTCTCTGGGTTGCAGGATGCTCAGGAGATAGTTTTACACTCCCCGAAAACGTGTTTTCAGGCTTGAATCGATTGCTCCTGCTCCATCTGCATGATAACAATCTAACAAGTTTATCGGGAGGTATGTTTTCTCCGTTATCTAACCTCCGTGTGCTGTACGTGCATGATAACCCGTGGTTATGCGATTGTCGGCAGGAGGATTTTATTGAATGGCTGCACGAAAATGACGGCAGGATCGACTATGGATCAACCGTTCCATGAGTTGTGAATCCCCTAACACACATGCTGGTAAGAGCCTTCTGGAGATTCAAGACCCGTCTTGTTACCCACTCCTATCTATCTTATATTCAGTTGGCCCTATAAAATCGTCAAAGTTTCGGAAGGGAGTGACGTATTATTAGATTGCGACGGTACTGGCGTACCAACTCTACACAATTTTTTGAATAACTCCTGATGGAGTAGTTATTCACAGAACCCCCGACCACTCCTTGGCTTTTGCGACAGCGGAATTCAATCAAACGATCAATGGTAGTCTCTATATACGCTCCGCAAAGAAAGAAAATGAAGGGACGTACAAATGTCTGGCACAGCTCTGACACAAGAAAGTTGTAAACATAGACGACACAGCTTTGTCGTGACTTTTGACATAGACAGTAGAAGCGAGGTGTGTATGCTTTAAACAGTTACGCGAGATTATCAATTCAACCTGATTTGTTCGAAAAGACAAATATGGCTCAGCCTACGTGTTACCAAAGCTGTAAACTATACAACACTGGACACACTGGACACTGTACCCAGACTTCCAGGATTATGTTGGTTCCTCACTGACATAATTGAGGATTTATTTGAAATTACATATTAGCGAATAGCGTTACTCATGAAATTACTGATAACCGAACAAGTGCTTAGTTACTCATTAAATCAAAGATGGACCACAATGGCCAGTGTCATTTTAGGTTTTACAGTCCTCATAGTTCAGTCTTGTCATATTCTTCTTCCTCACCAATAAGCTGCTGAATATTCAAAAGCATTGAACGTGTGTTCCGATTAAGAATATATATTCTCAGGTATTCTGATGGTTTGTATGCAGATTGAGCAAACAAATTCGTAATGGTGGGGAACATTTTATACAATCGTACGAATATAGTCTGCTGGGGTAAGCTCGGTGGCATACCACTAGGAATAATTTTACACTACCAGCGGCCCGGACTGAACAACTGAAAACATGTCTGTTGTTCCAAGACATCATGAAATAAAGTTGTGGATGTAAACTCCAACAGACTCCAAATGGGTCGTTCGTATATATGGAGACTTTAACCTTATCAAAGTTCCCATAGTGTCCTACAAACATAAGAAAAACTTTGATAAAACACCTGGACATTGATAAGTCACCGAACCAGCCTATGGTCTTGAGAGAACTGTGACAAATACCCCCTGTGTATGGTTACACAGATAACCCTGCTCACTAAATACAAACACATGGCGTCTCTATCTTTTCACTCCAAAAAGAGATTGCTTGCAGATGTCAATGACCAAAGGTTAGATACATGCCAGAACTTCATTTGCAAATGGAACCTTGGATTGAAGTTACTATCAACACATACTGCTCTTCAGTTTCATCTTGCAAATATTTTATTCGGTTTTCGAAATTTTAGACAATGACGGGGTAGGTATGGTTCGTGACTAAATGAAAATATATGTACAATTAAAAATAGACATATCAAAATCAAAGAATAGCGTCACTCCGGTAACTACAGCAAATGCACTGTACAAGTGTAGCATAATTCAGGTATATGTATACAATGTATTTTGTCGGATTAATATCAGACTCCACGAATGCTAACTCTCTCAATTATCTTTTTACTGAAATTAACTATATCTAAAGAAAGCACAGTGCATAATATCCGTATTGGGAAGAAATAAAAAATCTGTAGTTACCATGAATTAGCATCGATGTCGTAACAACATGATATACTGTCTCGTTAAAGCGAGAACAATCTTTATTTACAATATCACTGTAGCAATATTATAGTACTATCTTGTTATAACGATATGTTTTTAACTTCTTAATCGGCGGTCTTTTCATGACCGAGCTCTCTAATTATTTCGGTGTAATATATACTTAGAAGCTGCCTCGATTGACGTCTACTTGACATAAAGGGTATTATCGTAAATGTATTATCCCAGATAGATTATTCCATGGAATAAATCTTTCACTCTCTTATATTTTGGGGATTCATTTCTACGTCGTTAGAAGTGGCATCGTTTACAATTGAGTCATCACGTACTTTTGTGTGACCTTTGACTTTTTTACAGTAGATCAGAATAACTGCTGCCACAAATGACATACCCACACAAGTGGCTACGACTATGAGGACGATTTCCCATGTTTTAAGACCACTCGAAATAATCTCATTATAAGCCGCTGTTGTCACGATGGGTTGCGTGGATGGAAGGATTTCAGTGGTGGTTTCATCTGGAGCTGCGTAGACGATGGTAGTTTGCGCAATGAACGACGGCTGGCCTGTATTCCCTACGCCATCCACAGCTCGGATGGCGAAATAGTATGTGACACCTACACCACTAGATGGCAGTCTTACAGTTACAATTTCTCTTTGACCACTTGGAAGAGGATTCGTTAAATTTCCCTCCGTCAGATTGTCGTTTCTGAGCTGCGAACAGTTGTCAAAACGATATGCGAGATTTTCGAACTGGGTGTCGTAGCGGAGGTCACTTACAGATGCTGCAATTGAAGCGAATATTTTAAAGAAATCAGAACGATGGTAAGAGGTCAGCCTGTTGTTCTGTTGTATTCACTGAACTTGATCTGCATGCATAGATAGTCATTGCTCAGTTTCTATTAAGATATCAGAGAACACGAACAAAAGTATAACCGGGTGGACTGTGGTTCAAGTAACCATGATCCGTATCCTTCATGGTTTCAAGGTAGTGTGAAGAGTGTTTCTGACAATGTGGAAATAAGTGCGTGAAGTTACATCAGAAAAAAATAGAAATATCCCCACAGCTCATCGGAGACTCTGCCTTGTCGTGCATGTGACACAAAATGATTGTCCCTTGCAGAGGTGAGTTCACTTCGTTTTGAGCAAACTAATGGGACGTTTTGGGATCACAGTCCTGGGCCGAGGTTGGATGCTTAATTCCCGATATAAAAGCGAATTAATATACTTCTTTTGAAATGCTGGACGTACATGTAACTTTTACATGCACGTTACTTATATTATGTGTATTTTTTATATGAGTATCAAAATTCGATGACAAAATAACTTCTTGGTGACATTTACCTGTTCCGATGTCAAAGTTGTCACCTGTTGCCGTCCACGTCAGCGTAACCGTTGCATTATCCACGGATGTTGCAATCACTTGCAGGTCAGAGATTCGTGATGGGGGAAATGGGTCATCATCCGGGTCACTCCAATCAACGTAAGTGACACCGTCATCGACTTGTATTACACCACCAGAAGCCACTCTGTTAAAAGCTCCAACAGGGGTGCCTTCCTTCTTCTCAGGTATCACAGCTGTAATTTTCAACACAATTTGAAATGTCAAACTTCATCAACTGACAAGGAGTATGTCTTAATGGATAAGCTTAGGTTCCGGGTTTTTTTGGTCAGGAACGATTACGTGTAGATCTAATATGAGGTGCATAGCACTTCAATTATATTCACAGAGTTCACATCATTTGTTTCTCAACATTTTACAAAGTTCCATTAAAACTTTTTAAAGCAATTATCGGGCACGGCACTAAAACGAGCAAGAGTTGAAAGATATATAATTGTAATGCAGGGCAGTCATTACAGATATTTGCACCAGGAACAGTGTTTGAAGGTATCACCACCGGCCAATATTTGCAATATTGTTGAGAATCCGATATAATCCAACAATGTTCTAGTATTTTTGTTTTCCTGTTAAAAAATGCAATATCACAAGCTTCTTTGAAACAAACTTGTCACAATAGATATTTTGTATAAAGCATTACTCACAGTAATTCCTTGGCAAGGCACCTAGGCCAGCACCAGTCACCCTGGACTCAGCTCTGCCCTCAGTATCATTCGCTGTCACTTTAATATTGTAACGACAGGCAGTTGAACAAGTAGCGTCGACAAAGTCAATGAAATAAGCTGAATAGACTCCATCATCCTTTGTGACGTCGCCACCTGTAGAATACAGATAAAAATCTATCAATCTTTGGGACTGCTGAGTCATTCCGTACGGTACAACGTTTATTGAGAATGCGATTGATATATGTAGCTCTGAAACCCCAATGGCGCTGCAGTTACTGCTCAGAATGCAAACCTGAAGTGTAGAAATAGAATGAGTTATGAATAAAATTAGATATAGATAAATTAAATTAAAATTCTATTCATATATTAATATTAAAGTTTCAGTTACAAGTGCATTGTAATGGAACACATTTAGTACAACGAGGAAGCGTGCGTTACCGAAAAATACTTTTTAATTACTATTTCCCTCCTTCGTTCCGCGTTCATAATAGTCGTGTTTTCTTTCCACATGTTGTACGATGAGAAGTTGAGCAAGTATAAAGTCACTGCAAGGGCAGTTTAGAATTTTGAGGTCTCTCAAAATTTATTAATTAATTAAATTAAAAAGTGCATTTTAAATATAGATCCTCCTATACAGCTTTTCAGTCGAATTTTATAGCTAAAGTCGCAAGTATGGCGTTTTCAAAGTGTCCTATCGTACTGAGCGAACTCTTATAATACGTCCAGCGCGTCCGTTCATCGTAAAAAGCAAAAATATTGTAATAGTATGATGGTAAGTACAATTTCAGGATCAGAGAATAAGTACGCTATATTCGCTATATACCACACTTGCAACCTGTGAAATGATAATTAAAACTAACAGATAACGTGAACTACAGTAATCATGGTGAAATTGTATTTGATTTTTGCGATGATGCGTGCAAACTCTTGGTCAGAGGAGATGTCCAAGTCGTCTGCAACGTCAGTCGTCTGTTGTACAGACACTGAAACAATACTTCATATCGGCTTCATACAATATTATGTAAGAGCGATAGCAAAAGTACATATATATGCATATCGTAAATTGGGCAAATCTCATGTGGTATGTCCGTCCCCTAAGTGGTCTATTGCTTAAGCTCGAAAAGTAAGAATTCCATATCAAAAATATTCAGGCATGACAGTCTCAAGATCTCACCTAGTCCTGTGTCGAATAGTTTTAACTCCGCATTACTGTGAGGACTTGGTCTTTCTATCGTTGCAATAACTTCAGCATTGAGCACAGGACTGTAACCTTGGTTTAGATCAGCGTATATAAGTACTGTTGGCGGAGATTCACTGATGGTATTTATACTCGGTGTGGAAGTTAAGGTGATAGGACTGGCTGATGAATCTGCGGCTTTCGATGAAATGTATATCTGTACAGCCTGGCGTGCACTGTCTGTATTTTGAATATCATACTCCCAGGTCCCTGGCTGTTTCAATGGTAAAAGGATATCATTTCAACAACAAACACAAATAGGCATTTATTCAGGCATACGTAAGTACTAATACACACATACACAGACACTCAGACGCACACACTTTCAACAATGTGAATAATATAACCTTAATCTCTGTGTCAGTGCCATCATTGTCATTGTCATTTTGTTTCGGGCCAGTGATTGCGCATGGAACTTGTTGGTTTTGTAAGGTGTCAACATTATCGGCGTTCCTCACCTCTGCTACACCGTCCACTTTGATGATGATGGAGCGACCAGGAATATCACTGTAATATTGGCTGTCACTGCTGTCGATTATTGTTCCATCAGGTTTGGTCACTGACACGACGATTGCTGCCTTTCCAAATTCACAGAAGAATGAGAACGTCGTATCTCGTCCTATGCTCGAGTCGATGTACGCAATGTTGGTATAGGCGGCACTCCCTTCAATGTTCTCAGCAGTGCTTGTAAGCTGAAATACATAAAAAATATCACGCAATATACGTGATCATGTCATCTATATCTCTCCTCTAATTCTTTAGAGAAACACCGTGACGCTGCACAGAATGGGTTTAGATTTCTGTATTGCATGAAATAGCCACAATACCAGCAGCCATGTCATATCCAGACTGTGTGAACCAAGTACTGAACAGACATATCAGTTGAAAGACGCAAGAATATAATGCTGAAAACATGTCAAAAGTTACAGTTACGGAACTAGGACATGAAGCAAATGTGTGCCACAACATAATGGAATCATAAACGATAACCAGTTGGAAAACATAGGAAGATTTTACCAGAGCCGTGCTTACCTGGACGAGGGCATCTTGACCGGAACTTATCCTGTCCGTGACGGAAGTAGTAAAACAGTCGTGTACAGCTGTAGATTGGTCACTCTCTGAATACCAACAAGCTTGTCCACCAGTGTCATCGGATAATTGAACTAACTTAGGATCAGCAGCATCACTGAATGCAAGGGTGTCTACAATCACTTGTTTTGTCACTAATTCGTCAGTAACGTCCCCTATCCGGGGTGCCATTGTTTCTTTGCCATCTGTGGTCAGAAAAATAATACCCCCAGCAGCATCTCCGAACTGACTATTTTCGAGAACCTGAAAAAATGAGAAATTCATGAAAAGGGTCTGTTTAGAGAACAATGTGAACGAATATTATAATGTTATTCATTTAAATTAAAGCTGTGGAAAGACAGAAAATTTGGTGGCGAAACTGTATACCCAGACCGAAAGATCCGTCGCTCCAGGACGCCCACTGCACTCCAGGGAGAGGGGGCGTATAGAGCGCCCTCGAGCGACGGATCTTCCGGACTATACTGTATATCCTGTTACTCCCAGTGTGCCGGAGTACAAAGACATTTGACGTAAAGGCGTCACAAATGCGACCATTCAAAAAACAGTTTACCTCTATCCCTTTCAGTAATCCGCATCCAATACACGTCTTTTGCGCTAGATTTGTCGGTATCATATTCGTCAGATCCTGGCGACTTTGCTGATCAACAAGCTGTGTCAGAGGGGCGATTATATTCGCGCCATTATTGAATACAACGATACCAACCCAGCTGTTGTTTGGAAGAGTAAAACTGATGTAAGAAGCCGCAGCCTGGCGTTGTTTCTCTACCCTTGAGTTCTGGAATAACGATCAGGACATCATGCAATAAGGAAGTGATGTCTTGCTCGTGCATGGAGTCCTTTGTCCAATAATTTAAGAAACACAAACGCAAAGGCAAGTTCATCCTATGGCGGGTAAACGCAAGTCTTCGGTTTGGAATTACGCCAACCTCTCATGCTCCTCAGTTGCAGCTATGTATCTTAACAATTTGTCTAAACAATGTCCAGTTCGCCAAAGAATTTTTCCATATCATTTTGTAACATTTGACTGTTGCGAGACTCGACAGACTATGGTATTTAAATGCACTGTCTAGTTAGTATAAATCACATGCGGTATCCTGCAAAACATTTCAACAAATAAGGCAAAAGATCATTCGAATGACAATTATACAAAACTTACGGAATTCATACTGTTTGAGAGATCCAAGACCAACACTGATCGAAATTCTGCTTCTTGAACAACTCTAAATGTTGGTTGAGTATCCATGTTAGCTTGTGGTGGATTTACAGCGTCAAAATCTGCTGAAGAATTCATTACACCCCACGCACTCCTGTAAGCACATTGCTTGTTTTGTTTATTCAACGACATAGCACTGTGTCTCGATTCCGAATCTCCGTTCGGGTCATCATGACAGAAGTTCAGCACCTACAGAAGGATAAAAATACTGCAAACTAGGAAATGCAAACACGCTCGGGTCTCAACAATACGTTCGTGACTGATTATACGGTGCACAGTCACCGATCAAAGAAGGCTAGCTTCCGTCATGTCCGCTTCCATCATCTCGCCATCTGTGAAAAAGGATTTCGTTGTCTACATATTTGAGATAACACTTACGGTGTCAAGATAGTTTGCGTACATGTATGATCCTGTACCAGCGTTAACGCCATCTGGGAAAAACCTACAACCAGGGCCTGGCAATACTCCAGAATCAGGATCAAGATTGCAGAACCTTCCTCTATCAATATCATAAGAAACACCAGTTATTGATTCAGAACATCTGCTTGGTTCTACGCGACCGTTGGTATCAAGGTAAAAATGTTTTTCTTCTTCGATTGGGTATTCATCAAAGAGGCCCCATTGTAAATGACCCCATTCGTGGACGATAACTTTACCTATGGTGAAAGAGAGTATTATAAGTATTATACTTTAAACAGCTCTAATCGTAAAATTTTATTTTCATCCATGGTAGTATTTCACATGAAATTTTATCATGATTTTTGTGTTTTTGCCTTTCCTTTGCATGCCCGTCTTTGCTCGTACTTGATGATGATTTAACACAAAGAACTCCCTGGCTACTAACTCACGTATATTACCTATCGTAGCATTGCTGAATCTGCAAGAGACATGTCGTGATTTCCCGTGGCCGTAGCGAAGGAAATAACGCTGCATTTCTGCTAATGCATGGCCCCTCGGAGTAATAAGAGGGCGTTGTAACCTGCATGTGATATAGGTGTTCAGTATCACACACAAACCCGAGTTACATAACAAAGTCAAGGACAATATTATTCGTTACCCTTTTGTGGAGGGACTGTGCCCGAATCACCCCAGTATATTACTGCATATTCTCTGTCTGTTATCCATCTCGGTGTTAAATGTATGTATTCTGCCTTCTGTCCACACCCATAGGGCTGTTTCGTGTATGGACCATCACCGTAATCTGGATTCGCTTCGTCTACAATGACATTTGCGATGTCGTATCTTTCCGTGTTTGCCCGCTCCGATGTTATGTTACGGCTCCAAGTCTTAGGTATCAGGATGGTGACGTCATTGAAGCTCGCTCGCTGATTGGTGGCTTCGTACAATCGTGCCGACGCATCGGAAAATATCTCCTAAACAGAAAAAATTGCAGGTTGGTGGCATTCGTGATCGATTGCACACACGCAACTTGTAAGAAATATTTTTGTTCATTGCGCCAAAGGATTATTATCACTCTCTCAGGATATTCATTAAGAAGAAAGAGCTATGTTCCGTACATCTTGCTGTCGAAAAAACGAATCTACAATGAGTAAGCTTAGTTTATTCATACAGCGTCATGCTTGGTTGACATGTCTAAAATTCAAGGTGAAGTAGTCAAAATTCAAAACAAGCTGAGTGTGTATTTACAGCCGCTCAGCAACACACAAGACGCGTACGCACACTTCGAAGTTGACAAGGCTACTACTGCAAATCTAACATCCGGTAAATGAAGAAATCTCAGGCGATTTTCTTTCTTTCTGTGATAAGTACGTACAGAGGAGACGATGGCTTCATTAGAGTTGCGGGTATCGACAATTAAACATATACATCGTGGTTCCGAATTCCTCCAGCACATCATAGGAAAACAAATTGTTCAATGCAACGTGTTTTGTATGCCAAGAAGTTTTTCATCGCTAATGCTTTAATTAGGCCCGGCTGATAAACTATCTTATTTATCACTGGATTTAATTACGAATTAATCAACGGCGATTGCACGCCAACGGATACACGTAATCGTTTCCATAGAGAGTCTAGATACATATTCATTTGAATATATAAGGTGGCCAGACTACAATATGGCCATTGGAAGAGCAAAACGCATTTTATTGGCGTTGACACAAGACTGCATTTTCATTTCTTAACAAATTTTATGCGAAATGAGAAGAGACACAGATTTCACGGGATGGATTCTGGAATTAAAGTTGTTACACAGTCTGAAGTGAGATATCCCAAAACTCATGATCTCAACTCATTTCCCTCTACAGAGTCAAGAGTTAAAGAAAAAAGGTGAAATTACAACCGATCGACTGTTTCTATTGCCTATGTTTGATAAACATTGAGAGTTGTTGAGAATACGGACGCTTCATAAAATTGTTGAATAAGCAGTGGCAAGAACTAAGGCGATGACTGACGACTCCTTAAGCCTCTATACTTAAAGCAATGTTCCTGTACCATGGAAGGCGTTTAAAAACAGCATATTTTCATTCAAAGAGTCACTTTACCTTGATATAATCAAGCAAACGACGATCTTCAGCCACATTCTCATTGATAGCGACCAAAACAGTTGAATACCTGTTGTCTGTCAGGCGAACCGAATTACGATTTGCTGAAGATGGCATAATCCCGGCAATGCAGATCAGTAACATAACAAGAAAATGAATGATTGTTGCCATTTCGGCGTGAGACGGAATGATTACAACGTTATAATAAATGTCCCAACCTTTGTTGTCCTGTTGGTCTCCTAAAAGGCCGAGTTACACAAACCAGTTCGTTGAGCAACTCGGCGACTCACTGGCGCAGTTACTCAAGGCAATACGTTCTGCAACTCGTCGCTAGTGCTCCCGCAAAGCAGAAGTGCAGACCGCATTGCACAGATCAAATTCAGCCTACAATCTATCAATCTTTCGGCCTTGCTTGATAAACTCCCTTTTGATTAGACCAAAACAAATAATTGGATTCCAAATCGTTAATCAATAGAAAATAATCTCCTCGTAACACTTTTTTCTTTTTACAGGTCGAATAAAAAAGGACAATTTCGAATATTGCATAGATTTTGATCCATGTCGGGTAAAACGGTAAATTTAAAATGCCTTCAATGACAGAAAATGTCCAAAAATTGTCCGCGCTCGCGTATGCGTATCAGTCATCAATATACTGTATACTATTTCAAGTACAAAGTAATTGTATCTGTTACTTAAGTTTCATGCATTTTGTAATCATCGGACTACTTTTACCCTCAGGATGTATATCTTCAAGTAGTCTGATGATTGCGAGGTGCATGAAACTTAAGTAAGTGATATGATTACTTGTACTTTGTATGTAATTGAAGTAATTTTGTTATTATTTATAACGCCCTGTTTTTAGCATCGAGCACTGTAAGTTCCCGGAGGTATATATATATATATATATATATATATATATATATATATATATATATATATATATATATATATATATATATATATATATATATATATATATATATTTATATATATGTGTGTGTGTGTGTGTGTGTGTGTATGTGTAGGTGTGTGTGTGTGTGTATGTATTGCGTGTATGTGTGTATGTGTGTACTTCAAGTGCAAATTAGTAATATATGTTACTTAACTTCTATGCATCCTGCAATGTTCAGACAGAAGTGAAAGGATTCTTAGCAACACACTCATTTATATGTTTTTGACATATCATTTTATTTGTAGGTGGTGTTAAAATTTGATAAATTATGTTTGTTGTGGTGGCCTCATTTTGAAACCAACTCAGAGTTAGAGTAGGGTAATCACCGGAGATCAGCGTAAGGATCGATTTGCTGATTGTAATTTCCGGGACAAGTCTGCATTCCCCTTGAAAAGTGACTGTCAACCCAAAGGTGTGGTTTACAAGACCAAGGTATCAACGGGGACAACACGGAGAAGGTTTACATCGACCTCACTGATAACACCTTCAAGACGCGCTTCGCTAATCACATGCAATCGTTCCGTAACGAACAATATCGGCACTGCTCAGAGCTTTCAAAGTTTGTCTGGTCTTTAAAAGACAAGAACCAGGTCTTTGACATTTCGTGGAGGACATCTGTATACTAATATATATATATATATATATATATATATATATATATATATATATATATATATATATATATATATATATATACTAATATATACTCATATATATCGTCACACATCCCTTTCCAAGTCTCAATCTTTCACTAAAACTTTGTTCGTATGGAAACAGGCAAGCCTTGCTATTCGTTCAATATATGCACGTACAAGTTTGGGTGTTTTATTGGTGGTGAAAGAGGAAACGGTGCGTCGGTTATGTATACTTATTATAATATTTCAATAGAAATTGCTAAAAATAATTCAGTAAAGTCATGACATTTGTGAAATGAAGAGCGACGCACAGATCTGACAAAATAATCACGTCCTCCGTCCATGCAGACAAAATGCTAACTAACTCAGAGACTTCATAAACAATTCTGTTACCTAAAAAAATTGGTATCACTGAACATCGGTAGAAATTATATTTGTCCAAACTACATTTGGCCCACTGGTAATTTCAGCCAAAGTTATTATTGCTGATGTATTTTTTTAAATATATTTCGTTTCCTTGGGCCCTTTTTTATTTTCTTTCGTCTAAACCTCGCTTGTTGGTTTAGATAATCTCAAACGGAGATATATAATTCTCCTTGGACCACCATAAAGTTAGGGTCTCATTATTGAAATATTCAAAATTCGCACCAAATATATCGAAGTTAGCATAAATCGTCAGTTAAAGGCCAAGGGCTAAAAAGTCGTACCAGACAGCGTAATTTTTTGATTCACTTACGATATGTTATTGTTCTAGTTATATACCGAAAATAAATCATCAGAATATATTTTAGCTATTATGTCATTGACATTCTGTCATATTTATTTTTTTCCGTTGTTACCATGGTAGCAAAATCGCGAGAGACTGCGTCGGTTATCACACAAATTTGATTTATGGCATACGGATACATAGTTGTTTGTATAAACTTTGTTATCACAGCAAATCGATTATAACGATTTCTCATCATCACAAAATGAGCAGATCATATCAACATTATAGCCCATTGTCTTCTACGGAAATCAATACACAGTGTCAATTAACTTCAGAACTTTGATCCAGGAAACATGAATTCGGTTGGTCAATATTTCTTTCTGGTCGACCGGAAAGCAAAATTGACCAACCGCATTCATGTTATTTGATCATACTTCTTCCGAAACTGTCAACTTCCTACTTCGATCATTGACGGGAAACATTGGTTTTTGTGGACTTTTAATCTGAAAATGTGTAATCTCACATACATGTATGCCAAGAGATCAAGGTAGTTGGGCTAGCCTTGCTTTTCGATGCCGAATTTAGTCAAGCGCCATTTTGGGGTAATGCTGAATGGATAGTGTTATGACATGTGATGTGGCTATTTCCAATGGAAAGCCGCTGGGGACCCCTCGGCGACAACTCTTTCCCCATTTTAAATGCATAGATAGGAAACAAAAACGCTTAGACGAATATACGAAAAACTAACAATCGGCCGCAACCTTACTCTAAACTTGCAGTCAACATCAAATGAAATATGTATAACCCAAACCCTGTTTTTATGAGGCCACAAAACATCAGTTAGCTTCAACATTGCCAACACTGAGTAACGTGAACTGCTATGAAAACGCCGAGGAGTCCCAAGAGGTTTTATGTACCGCCCTCATTAGACTACATGTAAAACTAATAAAATATATAAAAGTTTCGGGTGAATATTAGACTCAATACGTAATTATCGATTTAATCATTACACATTTTTACTTCGCTCTAGTCCAATGGTGATAGCTGTTGTTTGCAAAATTTTAAACTATAGTTAGCGAGAAAACGTATGCCTGAAAATCCAATATTCCGCCAAAATTGTTTGTTTGAGCGTTCATTTTCAAAATTCAATACCTGTTGGCTGCATTTCTGGTGATTCACAAATTCACAAACAGACAAGATCATGTCATGATGATACCTTTTATTTCTAAAATTGCAAAAACAGCATTGACTTCTAACTAAAATGAAGACCGAAACACTTAATGTTCGTTAAGTGTGTCACTGAAAGCGGTTTAATATTTTCTTTTTTTTTTGAATTTTACAATTCCATGTCAAGATATCTGTCTTAACAAAGTAAATATAATACGTAAAATTTGCATGTGGTATAACAGTATTGGACAATATGTGTGACTTTTCAAAAAACAATCATTTGGTACTTGCAGCACAAATTATACATCCAAGTTTACCTTTTTACCAAAATTGGATATGTAAAATATAAAAACTGGAATGCAAGGACGGATATTTTCAAATCAATGAACGTGACTTAACTTTAATTCTGAACGCAACTCTCGTTTAATACCATACACATGCGCAGTTTAACAACATCAACGATTTCATATGAGATGTATAATATTTTGATGCCTTACAAAGCAACAGTAACGTTCATTTTTAAAGATAATTTAAAGATAGGGTATGACGCCACAATACAGTCATGTTATTGCAGTAATTGATATTAAGCGATATCTTCTTCTTGCACTCGGACAAGAAGCATTTAGAGAACATTGAATATCGAACTGTTTTTACATTAATCTCAAAGCTATGGCCACAAATCTTTTCTTTCGAAAAATATTACAAGGGCGGCATCTTGTGTAAATAACACTAGACATAATATGGAACACTGACGCTTACATGTACGTTGTCAGTGTAAAGTTGTAATTGTGTATGGTGTGCAATGTTCTTGTTCACACATGAACTCTACTTCAACTGCCGCTGTGAACAATAACATTGGATATTACATACAATGCACATACAATATACATACAGGCGTCTTGACCATTAATTCATTTTCACGATGGTTTCGTTAATTTGTCTAAAACCAGGGTCGAATATATGCATGGTAACCCACTCATTCAGTATCTTTCAACATGTCAAATAATACGACTTATATCTTGTATCAAACAAAATTCATGAAACAATGGCCGACTTTTTTCCCTTTAAATATCAACCAGTTCTAAATCATTTCTCTCATAGGAAGTCGAAACATGTACAGCGTGTACTTTATTCAACTTGCTATTTTTCTTATGATACAGGTAAACCCCAACAGTGACTGCCACGAGAGTTACCGCACCAACAACTACTACCGTCAAAATCAACACGGTTTCCCACCATTGTAAGGCTTGCTGTACAGGCTCTGCAGGCTGCTTCGTCGTACGTGCCGCTTTTTTCGCAGCTTCTGTTGTTCTTGACGTTCCTGCCTTGCCTGTTGTTGTTGCTGGGGTTGCCATTGGTGTAGTGCTTACTGTTGTTACAGTGCTTTCTGTGCTCGGTGCTGTTGCTGTGGTTGCCAGCGTTGTTGTTCTGCTGGTTGTTGTTGTGCTTAATGTTGTTGTAGTACTTGCAGTTGTTATTGGACTTGTTGTTGTTGCAGTGCTTGCTTCTGTTGTTGTGCTTGATGTCGGTGTAGTGCTTGCTACTGTTGTAGTGGTTGCTATAGTCGTGCTTGCCTTTGCTGTTGTGCTTGGCATCACTGTTGTTCTTGCCGTTGTTGGTCGTGAGCTGGTGGCGACCTTGGTGGTTGTTGGACTTGGTGGTATTGTTGCTCGATACGACCCAGTCGAAATACTCGGTGTCGTGGGCTGAGACGTCGTAGCTTCGTTTGTAGTGGTGAGTTGTGGTATAGCATTAATGACTGAAGATCTTGCTATATTGGAAGGCTGTCCTGTATTGTTGACATTGTCGATAGCTCGGATGGAGAAGTAGTGAATAATGTTTTGGCCGAGGGAGGGCAACCTTACAATTACCTCTTCCCGAAGACCGCTTTCCTTTGGATTAGTTAATGTCCCTGCCGTCAAATTATCGTTCAGTAGTCGTGAACAGTTTTCAAAGGCGCTAAGAATATTTTCAAAGTTTGTGTCGTAACGGAGGTCATACCTTGATGCTGTCAAGAGGTAAATGCACAGACACGGGGAGACCACATAGAAGAGGCAGCGACGTAGATAGAGGAAGAGAGGGAACAAAGAAATAGAAAAAATATACAAAATTAAGGTGCGTATGGGTAAGATCAACCTGTTTCTTGACGTTGTAAGAATGAATCTTCAGCTATTGCACACAATTGTATCACTTCTCAGCACGTTTAACTTACAGGTTCTCAAATCCCAGTGGGCTAATAATACATTGGATAGTCTTTAATGCAGGGATAGTAAGTTCTCGACCTTTGATGCCTTATGCCATGTGATATTCCCACTTTGTACAGATTGAAAACGTACCGTTTATTTCGGAAACAGATTACTACTGTTTCACCGTGAGACTTGTACACGCTAACGTACGTTTAATATTGGCCACAACGACTTAGTCTACAGTAAATACGCCTACAAATAAAATATGTTACAATTTTAACCGTACAGACTTGATTTTAAGTTGCCCATCCGGTAATAAATATCAATGTTTCCTGGGGGAAGCATGTTCATCTAAGAATCGTGGAAAGGGCTTTCTCTATTTTACCGCCAAGTATAGGGTTACCTGTGCCAACGTCCATATCATCGCCAGTCGCTGTCCATTGAAGTGTAACGGTGTACCATTCAAATGATGTCTCGACAACCTGCAGGTCACTGATTCGTGACGGAGGGAACGGGTCGTTGTCAGGATCACTCCAATCAACATATTCGACGCTATCATCAACTTGAATAACTCCCCCAGAAGCCACTCTGTCAAAACTTCCCGTAGAGGTGCTTTCCCCTGGCTCTGGAATGACGGCTAATGAAAAAAGGCGATGAAATATACAGTTATAATGGAAAAGTCAGAAAATGGTTGAAAAAATGTCTTAGTTAATATCTACAGAAAGCATATCTTTACGTTTAAAAGTAGTCGTTGTTTACAGCAGCAAAATATTGTCCATGCATTTGCTGGTATCAACTTACAGTAACTTCTGGGCATTGCACTTGATTTCATTACTCCTTTGATCACTGCAGTACCATCTCCGTCGTCCGCTGTCACTTGAATACCGTATCGACACGCTTGCTGACACGATGCCTTGATAAAATCAATGAAATATCCAGCATAAACACCGTCGTCCTTTGTTGCATCCGCACCTAGTATAGAAAAAAGGGAATGATTGTGTGGTATTCACTGGAGTAAGAAAATCTTTATGACATTTAATCAAAAATATTTTATTATTGTGATATTATAATGCCCGAACAAAATAGAAGCATGTAATGAATGAGTAGCGCGAACGGAACTTTGAAAAGTTGAAACCAGTTCATGACTTGACTCGCAAGTCTGTCCGCATCAGAAATTCAGATTATTTGGTAAAGTGTCCACGGGACATTTGTCTCTCTTCCTGTCTACTAACAGATCAATAATTTATGTCAACTTAGATATTCAATCTAATAAATTGAGCAGTGAAGTAACAAAGATATGTAACTATGCACTTAACTTGAACGAAATGGTTGATAAATGATTGTGTTTATTTGCGCAACTCAATCCTACTTGTTCAAAGATTACCTGTCCCGGTGTCATACAGATGTACGTCAACACTCTCGTGAGGGCTTGGTCTTTCAACTGTGGCGATAACACGGACGTGCAAAACTGGACTGTAGCCCTGACTGACATCAGCAAAGATGGTTATCACCGGCGGGGATTCAGTGACAGATGTGGTACTTGTCCGAGAGTTCAGAGTTAGTGGATGGGCAGATGATGATTTTGAGTCGATAGATATTTCAACTACTTGACTGCGATGCTGCGAGGGATTCGCCACAGCGTAACGCCATTCTCCTTCCTAAAATCAATGATGCCAAATATTGAAAACTTACAACATCCACAAACACTGTCTTTGAGATTCTACGAGTCCTCGTAGGGTGCGAATATTTGCTACGGAGGCAGAAATGTTGACGTCGTAAGTATAAGCAGCAGGCTTTTTATCACACGTTACTCCAAACGTTTTAAACACATCAAACGAATATAATGTAATTTTCACCCGGATTTGTTCGGTAAAATGAAAACTTAATATTCAAATCTTCTTGAGTTTGCTTCTAGTTGTGCTTAATTTCAGTCTACATGTGAGTTTATATCTGTATTTGAGTTGATGTATTAGAATAATTTCTGTACAATGTCACACTGTGTTGAAGTCAACCAGCCCTACAGCTATAGCAAAGATTAGTACAATTATTGGAACCAACGCGTAACAGGTTACGTTGTGCAACATTAATATTAGGCCTACCTGTGCAATACCATTAATTGCTACAACGATAGCACGGAGAGCATCATCACTGTAATATTGATCATCGCCTTCATTTATTGTCGTACCGTCTGGCTGTCGTACTGTGACGTCAACTTTGTCGTTGCTGTTGAAATCCCAGAAAAAGAAGAAGTGCGTATCTCGTCCGATACTCGAGTCGATCGTGACAGCTCCCTCCTTAGTACTGTCCATTAGAATTGTAGTTTTGTAGCTTATCAGCTATCAAGTTAAATTACATATACATATGTCAGACACGGAAGTGAATGGGAGTGCAAAGCTCAATCGTCCCAATGTCAAAGAAACGAACACTGGCCGCTTATCAGTCTCGCTCGAGTACATATATGTTGCCTGTCTGTCTCCAGTGCTTGCCGGCCTGTCCGTCTGCTCTCTCTCTCTCTCTCT
>LD343672.1:550895-580173 GCA_001465055.1 Ptychodera flava | reverse complement strand
ATGCGATTTGACTGATTTCGAAATATTCTTTACATTTGGTTTTACATTTCTCATTTTAAATTTGACTGTCAACAGATTGATTCCAAACATTTGTTTATCGCTTCGCCTACTAAAGGGATAAACTGCAGCGCACCTGAATGGTAGTGTCGGGATTGGAGCTCATCCTGTCTGTCACCGATGCCGTAAAACAATCATGTAATGCCGTAGACTCTGCACTTTCAGAATACCAGCAAGATTTACCGCCCGTCTCTTTCGACAAACTTTCAAGCTGTGGATCTGCTTCATCGCTGAATGCCAACGTGTCTACGATAACTCCCTTTTCTATCAAGTCATCTTCGACATCTCTAATGTACGGCGGTTGATTTTCTGCGCCGTCCGTCGTGAGGAAAATTATTCCGCCGGAAGCGGTGCCAAAGGGACTTCTCTCAAAGACCTGCCAAAATATCAATTCTCATGAAAGTCAACAGCTCAAAATCTTCATTTTGATTTGTGCTTTAGTCAACAAATTACTCACTGGCAAAAGTGTACATTTAAGGTAGAGTGCGCCTCTGGGACAGATATTTGGACTCGCAAACTTTTCACATTCTTTTCTGATATATCATTTGTGGGGGCTCATTTTGAAGTTCCTGGTTTTGTTTTGTTTTTCGAAAATTGGAAATTTTATTTATCTTCATAGAGTTAATATAAGGATGGCGGCCATTTTGAATTACAAATATAAGTAAATCTTGGCTAATTTGATTCTCAAATACCAAAAAGATCCACGGTGACCCTCGATTTTTTGTTCTGTATTTTGAAAGAGAATTGTTGAAAGAGTCCTTGAGGAAAGTTCGAGCAAAAGTTTAAGTCTTCCACTTTCGAGGCACATGATGTCCATCGTTTTAATCTTGGGCCGTACCGTCTGATTATATAACTAAAGATAAAAGAACTGCACAATTGAGGAATCAGCCGCAAAAAGGTTGTATGCTCTGTTGATTGTGTATTTGAAACTTTTCCTCGAAACTATTGTTGCTTATTTCAGCGTCTTTTGTTGAGATAACTCAAAACAGAAAACTAATTTTTGCTCAAGCTTCCCTCAGGGAGAACCAGATAGCTGTCTCTGTCATGGTCAAGGATAAAAATCAGGAGTTACCTACTATGACATCAAATTTATTTTAGCAATCATTATCACTCAAGGCAAGTAAATCACCAGACCCAAGAGACAATACAAAAAAAAAAACACTGACAAAACCAATAGTGCAACTTGAACCACAAATTCATTTATATACTGATGAATGATTCTGAAAGATTTGAAAAGTTTGGTTCTAGTGGAACAGATTACCTAATGTTTATCGAATATTTGAAATTTAAAAAAACTGCTATTACTACTAGAATATCAATCCCTTAGTTGCCCAGCCCAGTTGACTTATAAGTCACCATTGCTTCAAATGTGTACAAATACAGAAAGAATTAGGGAAGATTAACAAGCAATTTTTAAGCAACAGCAACGAGCTCGAGGTCGTGAGGATTCTCTCTAGACTTCCTTTATAATGTGCATTTTCAACGAACTTTGCAAGTTGTCTTACAGGTCCAGTAAGAAGATTGTGAAGTTTTTCTTCATTGGACATTTCCTGAATAGCTTTGGAATATGACCAAGAATACGACCGATATCAACTCTTTATGGGAAAATTGAATTTTCGGTCTTCATAAAGTTAAAACTCCATTTGTCACAGGCCTCAATATGAGTCCCTACATTATAACCTTGTATTGTAATTGTACTGTAAAGGATAATTTCCAAGAGTGCTAGGGCTTATCTTTTGAGCTTCGAAATAAATATTCAAACTTTTAACGTAACATTGTACTTCGCGTATCGCCCTAACTTGATTATTGTCTGCTGAAGTAACAAGAAACCACGACAAAGATAGCCGTCTGTTCACATTCATGTTGTACCTGTTAAAGTACTACCTACCTCAACGGCTTCATTTAAACCACATCCTATGCACGTCGATCCAGATGGATTATTTGGTAATTTGTCGATCAGGTCTTGTCGAGATTCTTGATCCACTAATTGGGTTAACTCAGCTAGAGTAAATGCTGTCCCTGAAAATTGTACAATACCAACCCAGCAGTAGTCGGGCAGGGTGTAGTTAATATACTTTGTAGCAGCCTGGAGTTGTAGGTCAGAACGAGATTTCTGTAGGTGAAATGGACAGCGCAAAAATATGAGTTATTTGCGCGGCAGGCATGATAGGGAGCGCTCTGTTCGATCATAATATTTTCTAACTCAATATTTGAGACATAGCTGGAACTGATAGCATAATGTTAATCATCGTGTCTGAACAGGCGATTTCGAGCCAAAGAGCTGATGGGCATTTGCACAACGTCAGGAAGCAAATTTTCTTCTAAAACAAGGTCCCGATTTATAAGCAATATTTTTATTATATATCTGCCGACAGCAAAAGTAGTCGTTTTCGCGAAGAATATAAACGTCCTTTATTATACAAGTTTTTACATCGATCAATATTTAAGCAGAAGGTAGCTTCATCGAGTTGGACGAAAATTGATCAAATGGCATGCAGCAATATAATTCTCTGTTTAAATGTAGTTTTATTGTAATACCACAATTCTCTTGTATAAAGTTAATGAGATTATGAACGCGGTGGTTTGGAAAATAAACTTCTAACTACTTTTAAAACACAGCCTATGGTTATATGTAAGAAATCAATAATTTAAAGTATATTAAACAAAGCACATATGACAACCTTTGCGGTGCCTGAGGCAAAGATGCTAAATCTTAAGTGTAATGGTCGTTTTATCAAGGAAGAATTAAAGTATTTCTAAATTACAAGGAGAAGTAAATTATGCAGGAGAAATGATACATAAATAATAGTAGGATACCATTTCGAATGTGTTACCTTCTTCAAAAAAACAAGTTTTATGTTTATTCTCATTTTTTGTAATAAAATATTTAGTGAGACATATGTAAATTTTGCTTAAAGTTGGAAATGAGCAAAATGCACATACAAGTGTCCATTTTAAATAATGAGACAGTAATAAATATTATGGCTGACTCTGGAGCAGACGAATGCAATGATTGCCGAACTACTACCAGCAATCGACGAATTTCAGGAATAACTTTCTAAAATGACATACCAGTTTACGACTTAACGCAAGCTAACCTGAAGGTTAGTCATCGTTCAATGGGCACGGGCCGTTAACACCGGTGAAAGTCCGCACAAGGTGGAGCGCACAAAGGTCCCGGAGTTCTAGGTATAGAAGTACGTACTTTAACGGATATACTTACATCCCTCATACTCCCTGAAAGGTCCATAACTAAAACAGTTCGGTATTCTACCTCCTTCACAACTTTGAAGGACGGATTTGTTGATAGCCCCTCTAGCGGAGGATTACCATCCCTGAAGTCAGGCGATTCTTCCATAACTGTCCACGCACTTCGATGAATACATTTATCATTATGTTCGTTTGGCGCCTCTACGTTGTGCAATGACGACTGTCGCTCAGGATCAAATCTATCACTATGGCAGAAACGGATCACCTGTTCATGAGTTGTCAAGAATGATAAGTCACGTCATCAGGGTATGTATAGAATGGGTATGAGGATGTCAACTAACTTCTTCGGGATCTTTTGCATGCCCTGAACAATAATATCATAGCTGAATTGACTCTGGTTGGAAACGTCTCAACGCTTGTTCGAAACTAGGTGAAAAGTTAATTTCCCAGCAAAACGACGTAGCGACTGCGATTTTCTTTTGAATTAATATACACAAATACCAGCTACACTGTAAAAATGGCGGACGCTAGACGCGTCTTTACGCGTTCAAAAAGTGTTACAAAAAGGCTTTTAATTGGTGTTCTATCCTTGAATACTTAAAGGTATACAGTCACCTCTAATCTAAATATGCCCATATATCGTCAAAGGGGCGTTCCTTGGTATTCGAAATGCCCATGTGGGGGCGCTGTTTTTAAAAAGCTGCCACCCGCTTAAAATCTGTGATTGGTTAGATTTTCTCTTTCCATGGTAACTGTGGCAAAATTGGAACGGGTGACAGTATACCTTTAACTTTACAGTGTATATACAGTCACCTGAATTTAGGCGTCCTTGCAATCATGGCTTCTTGCAGTTTCCCTTTTCAAACATATTTATTATTGTCTTTTGAATTGTCATTCGCGTACTCTCAGTTGGTCAATGGGATGAACCATCAAAGAGATTTTCTCACTGGGCGTGATATGGAATTTCATAACTGCTGTTTAACTCAGAGCTTACCGATTCCAGGTACTGTGCGTACATGTATGAACCAGACGCCGTGTTGTTATCGTGCGGATAAAATTTACAAGTGTCAGACGACACGTCAGGTTCGCAAGGAAGGCCATTGTCATCAAGAGCGCTGCCAGTGATTTCATTCGAGCATCGGATTGGCTCTATGTGATTCGGGTCATCCGATGCTTCGTAAAAATGTGGGTCAGCTTTGCCTGGGTATTCATTGAATAAACCCCACTGTAGATGTGCCCATTCGTGGACCAGTACCTTTCCTGTTGAATAAAAGTCACAGTTTGATCGACGGACACATTTAAACCGATTTCTTTAATCAAACATACACTTATTTGGCGAATGTACTGACTCATTGACGGTATAGTTATTATCCACACAAGATTACACGATGGCCTCTTTGAAAACACTTTCCTGCTGTATTTAAGATTCCTTCTCTCCGTGTTCAATTCTTTTTTGTAAAAGTGTAATTCAAAAAGTTGAATGATGTTGCAAAAATGTTCACAGTGATTATGGCGAAAAGAGAATACAAAGAAATACGATAAAATATTAATTTTAGGGTAAGTCCATGGTTTCCAATCTCTGGTGACATATTTGAATAAGTTGTAGATTCCTTACAATATTTAGACATCTTATTACTTACCAGAGTCACCCCAATATTTCACAGAATAATCTCGGTCAGTTAGCCATCTCGGTGTCAAGTGTATATATTCGCTTTTACATTCACATCCAGAAGGTTGTTTCGTGTAAGGATTGTCACCCTCGGCCGGATTTTCTGTATCAATGATCACGTTTGACGACCCAAAAGTTTGGTTTGTCGCTCTCTCTGACGTGATGTCGTCACTCCATGTCATCGGAATGATGATGAAGACATTCCCGAACGTTGCTCGGAATTCCGTCGCTTCGTATAATGACTCCGAAGCATTCGTGAATAAGTCCTGTCGGGGAATATTTACAGTCTGTAATAACACACTCTGTTGGTGCGCTTCAACCATGACGTAAAACGTTTAAATATACATAAAAAGTAACAATGACCACAAAAGTCATAGCTACGTATGCACACTTCTACTCGGCCATCAGCCATTGTCAGACGAATTGCCGAACAATAGCGTGCCAGACAAATTGCATATGTGCACACGTTTTAAACCTAATAGCTGAGATATATAAACGTTTTTGTCTCGGTTAGACATTGTTCACAGTCGTGTTCAGAAGCTACCACTTTCTAAAAATAAAGTTGAAGTGACAACAATTTTTTTCTTCTCACACGATTTATTTAAATATGTATGTCATTTGCTAATTCTCTAACAAAAAATTAACGTGAAAACTTTAAAACCACTCTACCTTGATATTATCAACCAACTCGGGATCCTCAGAGACGTTCCTACTGATCGCAACCCAAACGTCCGTGTAAACGTTGTCTTTAAGCTCGACGGTATTGCGATCAAAATTCTGGCAGCTGAGATGAGTGCCTGCGTATGAAACTTGAACACACAGACAGCACACGGATAGCTGAAGTACTACAATAAGACAGGCGCTTAGACGAGTCATCTTTAAGTTAATGTTCCTGCAGGACTGGAACAGAACCTCTTGTTTCATAGACAACTACCTCTGTCAACTTTATTATATAATGGAAACTCAGCATAGTTAGAGTCATATACGTAGTGGGGGTGGAAGGGGATTTCCAAAGTAGTTTTCGCCGTTCAAAAATTCCCGGACTTAATGCTCGTCATGGACAAAAATATCACCATGTACGAATAAGGACATTATCTTGTCCGGAGAAGTATGTCCAGCCGTTGCTGTGCATGACGGCGTCGGGCCAATAAAATTCCAGTAGCCTGTACTACTGAACGTCAATCAAACCACATTACAAAACTTCAAATATCATTTCTATGCGTTGCGTCTTCCCCACAACATTAAATACACTTCAAATATTCCAAAAATCACATTACCATTAATTGATTGTGACAATCTATCTTGAAAATCATAATGATTAGTCTATATCAAAAGGGAAAACTGTTGATGATGGTATTGAATATGGTGAAACGGGTAATATTACGACCAAAATGTACATTGCGTATAGTCTAAATTATTTCTCGAACGACAAGGGTGTGGTTGTCACTCGTCATCTTTGTATTGACATAATATCTTAAAAAAGATCTGTCTGTGCCTGGCTCCTACTAATGAGATACTGAAGTCCAGAAAGATGTCATCTCTGAACCACGTGGATTCTTTTTAAAAGAAATTTGTTTCCTCGTTCGTCGATTCCCACTGCATTCCTAATACGAGGATGCAAAACATCGATTCTTTGTTCCGCTTTTATTTTATTTTATTACATAAACCTCCCATATATAGCTTGCATGAGAATAATTTTGATGCACTTGCGCTGCATGCTAGATTATGGCATGCTAAAACAGAGTGGCTACAGCTTCAATGTTGTTTGTCTAATAAAATGTAAAGTGTTTCGAATATATATATATATATATATATATATATATATATATATATATATATATATATATATATATATATATATATATATAAATCAATGGACTGTAGAATATAATAAATCATACCCTATCAACTTATGTCCCTTGAACTTAAACTAGGATAAGTATTTACGCGTACAATGCCTATTTGTTTTTCGTTCAAAAACAGTGCTAATGCGAAGCTAGGACGCACTTTTCAGCATCTCTTTGCTCTCTCAAATTTACATATTTTGTACATTTGTAAAACAAAGGATATATAGGCCTTTGTAATTTTTTGAACCCCTTTCGTGATGTTACAATTATCTGAAGGAATAACAGATCGCTAATAGCCTCAAATTGGGCAGCAACTGCAGGGATGCGTTTTGAGATGAAGGGGGCTCCTTGAGACAAGACGGTGTATGGACGGCGTTGCCATCGGACAACTTCTTTAACGATTTTATATGGGTAAAACGGCGTGGGATGAAGAGTTTTAGGTACGAAGTGATCATTAACTTTGATATATTTAAATTTAACTTAAGTGGTTAAATCATTATAGCTCATCGCAAGGGGAAACACATCTGAGCACCATGTATCATGTTAAGGTATTCCTTTTTTAGATTTCAATTATTACATTTAAACTGATGAGGAACAGATTTGAAATGCAACATTGTTAAAAAGTTTACCGTAGTCAAAAATTTGTTATTAAAAATATGTATATGCACACAGTCACGTATTAGAAGTCATTTTCCATGACGCTGTTCAAGCCGCTTACAGGTATGTACTTGACGCTGAATACTACCTTCAGTATGAATTTTACGAATTTGATTTTCCATATGACTGTCAAACATTTCATACATACAATTCTCTTGTCTTTGTATGATGTCCAATACATGTTTTTAATGAATGATCAAATTACACTGCCATAAAGAGAAAGCTTCATCAAGTCATAAGTGGGTTGAGAGAACGATAAGAAGAGATGTTTATCTGGAGCTAGTACCCTCATTTCACGCATATGTTGAGGCAAAACTAAAGAGGAGAGGTCGGACAATTCAATTACATTGTAGAGTCATTGATTCTATCTAACATACACGTACGTATACCATTCTGCTAAAAGGGAGAGTATAATTCATGATTTCGAGATTTGTAGCATACCTATCATAATTATTAATCAAAGCTATTTAGCAGTCGATCCGACCGTGAGAGCAAACAACGAAGTGAAAGACAAGCGTAGATACGCTATTCACTAGCATTTCAAGTTAACAAAATTGTCGGCACAATTAGCCCATACCATCCCTCGTCACTGTATAAACGAATAAGAAAACACTTGATTCATAAGCTAACCTTAAATGAAGTATGATCTTTGAACACTTTTTAAACATCCAATCTATTTTCGCAACCAGTGATGGGCACCGTTAAGATGGTCTCGTTCTGAGTTTCAGTGTTTCATGCACGCATCCAGGATATTTAGAAATCTAAAAAAGAAAACGTTGAACATGACATAGTTCCCTATGGATCAACTGTTTGTGAGAACTTTTGATCTCTGTTTGGATTGTTACAGTTCTCTCTGTGATCGGTGAATCATTGTGATTATTGCAATTTAGGACCTACGAATCAATCTGCATTTCTGTTCAAATTTTATTTCTCCAAAAAATATGAAATTGCTCTCACACGCCGATATATTTAGTCTCCACTTATGAATTGCTCTCAGCAACAAGGAAAATGTATAACAATCGAGGTAGGGTGTAGGTTTAACTTCAAAGGATGAGCTAATGAAGAAGCCAACTTATAAGCAGAATCATTGTCGACAAATAATTCTTGAAAGTAAATGGTAAATAAATCCATAGAAAATTCACTTTTTCTGATTTTCTTGAAAAAAACGAGGATGACTTCTGACATAGACTCTTCTGAGGCAATGTTAAAGTATTGGTCATGGAACGTAAAACTCCATAGCACCCAAATTGAAGTGGATTCCAATGTTGGAAGACTTTGTAAAAATACCATTACATCAAATGGTATCAGTTCAGATATTGTGAAGGGCTTTGTGAGGGATTCGTTTTTCGTGAACAACTGACTGTCTGCCCCTGGCTGAAGAATTCATGTCTAGGTGTATTGGCAACAAATACAAAAAGACATATGTGCACAGAATATGTTTCCGTGTTAAGAAAATAGCAGCCATTATTTGACCATGTACCTTGAATCGTTTTGCATAAATGTATGTCCTAGAACTTTGTATTTGTAGCAAACTGAAAAATATTTGCGGTATTGATACGTGAAACTTCACAAATTGTTACTAAATGCTATCTTGCGACTACCTTGGATCATACAGCATAAATAAATTGGCATAAATATAACATTATACTAATGTATTTTGACCATCTTTGAACAACATATTCCACATCAACTACCAAGGAACAAGGCCTACAACAATTATTAAATGGTAACGGCAAAATGTTTGCCTTCCTGCCTTGTTGGAACATATAATCATGAGACGTAAAGTTTGCATTATCACACTTACCTTGTAAAAAACGTAAGCAGTCATGACACGATAAAGGTCTACACGCTCTTCCATTTAACTTTTTTTGTTTGATATGTAATGGCACCGGATAAGTAAATGTCACGCGCAGGCGTCTCTTCGACTTACAACAATCTACCATATTTTCCCCACATTATATTCCGTTTTTGCTGCACATTTCGTTTCCATTTTCAGTTTCAAAGCAATGGTTCAGATATACCTATAAGATTTAAGGGCTACAGCATACCATGATGTACAAAGATACATGAATTTGGTTTGCAATATCATCCAATATGGCCCACAGACCAGGTGGCTACTTTGTTACAATTAGTTTTTTCCCCAGACATGGTTAATTCAAATTATTTCAAATTTATCAAAAGAATCGACGATTTAAGATGCACATCTATCCAATTGTCAGCTTATATAATTATGAATGGGCGTAAGGCTGCTACAAATTCCAAATCAGAGGCTGTAACTCACAATTTTGTCAACAGATTAAGCTCAAAGTTAATGCGACAGAGACGGTGTGATATGGCACACATATTGATGCGCATTGATTGTGTGATATGACCATATTTCGGCGTCTGGGTGGTCATTTCGCATTTTGTTTTCAAGTCTGGAGCATCACTCAGATATGCTGAGACGAGGTTAATGGTCACCTCTGGGACTAGATGCTATGCATGATACATGTTGTAGATGGCAAAGACAAATTTGAGTGGTGTCTGTTCCTCTTTAAACCTTCAGTTTACATTGGGTCGTTGATATGTGTTAAAAGGCTTGGATTAGTTGTCATCACATAAAACCCTCCGACCGAGGGTGTCTATGTATCCCAGCAACTAACAAGTTAGCTGTTAATTTTGTCGACGTCATATAAACTGAAGATATTTCCGTATTAAAAGTGGAACAGACACCTGAGGCTCTTATATTTGTCTTTCATCATTTACATCAAATGTCCTTCATATACGTCCAATTGGCTCGTTAAAGTGTAGTACCACTAGGATGTGGTCATGACATGTTTGAGTGATGGCTAAACTGAAAACAAATGCGCATTGACCACTCAGAAGCCAAAATATGGCCATACAAATCAAAAAGGAGTAAATCAGTAAATGTACGTCTGACTCAAAATTTTCCCTGTCCAAACTTTTGGCTAAATCAGTGAATATAATTGTGAACTAATGATAATGCTCCTGATTTGGAAGAATGTGACGAAGTGGCCGCCTGATTACCGTAGTGATTAAATCAGTTGAAGATTGATATACATTTGGTGTTGTAGTTTAGCATTCTATGTATTAGAAACAAATTTTAACAAAGTAACCACCTATGGGCGATAGTGGCATGCTTAATCTAGTTCATGTTTGACTTCGTATTTTATGTTCAATTTTGAATTTGAATTTATTGCTCTACGTCGACGAGTCAATAAATCGATAAAAAGAAAAGACATACTGTAACAATAAATACAAAATCTCGCATTAAATTTGACTGATCGAGCCTGGTAATGACATAAAGAAGACACGATGCCTTTATATCATAACATGTTGTAGTAGTACCAACTCTGAATGAAATCATTACGGATGTCTACACGATGGCTTTGAACCACAAAAATGCAAACAAAGTTGCCAATTGGAGCTTACCTTGGACAGTTAGTTGTGTTGCGTTACACCGGGTTCCTTCTTGTGCAATCTAAATGAAATGTAATGCTGGCAAATGGGATAGCATTAAAAAACACGTTATCTTCTATAAGTTCAATTATAAGCAAGCAACATAAAATGAAATCTTCTAAGTTCTCGCCATTCCTGACCTGAACTTGTGTTACAGTATCAGATACCATTTCTTTCCATCAGTGTTTCTCCGTTGTGTGAATGCGGGGCCTAAATATTCATGGAATATACTTTAACAGCTCAAAAATGACAAATAGACCCACAGAACCTCAAAATATTTCATCTTTTCATCTTTTCCAGGAATCAATCATGGGCAAGGCTGTGAAAGTAAATTTTTTCCTCGCTCTTTGTATTGCTTGTTGTCTTATTGGTTCAAGTGAAGCTTGTCCGGCACCTTGCAGCTGTACCGGTACAGAAGTGGATTGCAAGAACCAAGGATTGACTGAAGTCCCCACTGGAATACCACCAAGTACTACCATTTTAAGGCTCGATGGAAATGACATCGTCCAGATTTCTGTCGGTGACTTCGGCGGTCTTTCAGAGCTCAAAGAGTTATATTTGTCCAGCAATAACATTCGAGATTTAGAAGCTAATGCTTTCACAGGACTGAACAAGCTTTGGTATCTTTATCTTGACAACAACGAAATAGCTTCACTTCCTGAAAACATTTTTAGTGGCTTGTTTAGTTTAGAACGTCTCTATCTGTACGACAACCTGATAAGGTCCCTGCCCGGTGATATTTTCAGAGGACTGGAAAACGTCGTTCTGTTGTATTTGTACAATAACGATTTGTCCTCACTTCAAGAGCACATCTTCGATGACTTACACGGCTTGCAAACACTTGAAATCAGCAGGAATAAGCTGAATTCATTACCGAATCGTGTTTTCGGGGGGCTTCAAAATTTGAAGGACTTGCGAGTACACAGCAACAACCTCAAAAGTCTACCGGAAAGTGTATTCGAGGGTTCAGTAAACTTAGAAAAACTGTATCTGTACGACAATCGCATTCAATCGCTTTCTAATAGTGTCTTTATTGGCCTGGGCAAACTGGAACAATTATACCTTTACAACAATGAACTTGGTTGGCTCCCTGAAAACATATTCAATAGTCTTAAAAGCTTGCAACAACTTTACCTTCACAACAACATGATGAGTTTTCTACCAGATACTGTGTTCAGCAAGCTGGAAAACCTCCAACAACTTTACCTAGACAGAAATAACCTCACTTGTGTACCCCAGTATCTGTTTTATGGTTTAAGTAATCTGGTCACACTTCGTCTACATAACAATAACATAACTACTCTTCACCACAACCAATTCTTTGGACTCAGTCGCTTAGACACACTCGATTTGCACGAAAATTATCTTTCAACATTGCCCGATAACATTTTCTCTTGGCTACGGGAAGTACACTATATTTTTTTACATTCAAATGCAATCAAGTGGCTCCCCGAAAACGCATTTGCAGGCTTGAGTCGATTGTTCTCACTTCATCTGCATGATAACATGCTAACAAGTTTACCGGCGGGTATTTTTTCTCATCTGGCTAGGCTACGTGTGTTGTACGTGTATAATAATATGTGGGTATGCGATTGCCGTCTGCAGGAGTTTATCGACTGGCTGCTGGACAATAATGGTAAGATCAACTATGGATCAACGACCATGGTTTGCGAATCTCCTGACACACATGCTGATAAGAACCTTTTGGAGATTCAGGTGGGAGATTTGTCGTGTTACCCGCTTCCCGTATTCAACACGCCCCATAAAATCGTTAAAGTTTTGGAAGGGAGTGACGTCTTATTAGATTGCGATGTAACTGGCTTACCAACCCCGCATAATTTTTGGATAACTCCTGATGGGTCAGTTATTCAAAACACCGAGGAAGACTCCTTAGCTTGCTCGAGAGGGGAATCCACTGAAATGACAAATGGTGGTCTCTCTATACTGCATACAAAGAAACAAGATGAAGGGGCGTACACTTGCATGGCAGCCAACTCAGAAGGGACGTCTTCTGGGGTAAGAACATTGGTGGTGGAGACCATACGACCCGTGACTTCAACGTCTACGGATTCTTCTGGATGGAACCCAACAGTTGAGAGCAGAACTACGGACTATGGGTTGAAGACACATTCAACAGCTATGCATCGTCCATCTGCAGCAATCTCCCCTTCTTTGCATACCAGTCCTACTGCAAGCAGCATACGGCCTTACACCGAAACAACTCAACCAAGAGAATCCGCTGGCTCTACTCCGGACAGTTCCCGCTCTATGGCCTATGGGTCTACATTAGATACCCTTCAACCAAGAACAAATGAACAGACAACGCCCTTTGAGAACAGCATAGAAACGTCACCAAATGTTGTCGCTGGGATAGGATTTATCTCAGGTTTCCTAGTCGGTGTGCTTTGTGTTTCAGTTGCTTTAATTATCTGGCACTGTTGGCGCAAGAGACGTCCCAGAATCAAAAAGTATCAAAATAAGTCTGCAAGTGCAGCATACAGCAATGTGTCTTACAAAAACAACGGGGATTTTGGTTCTATTTCGGCCAACAAAAACAAAATCAGCTTTAACCTAAAGGCTTCATCTGATGATGGTTATGCCGACGTAAAACCAAACACCGAGAAGAGCGAAAATGAATACCACAGATATGATGATGTAGCTGCAATGATTCATGTTGCTGATTTAAAGTATCAAAATACGTCTGCTACACCTGGCGAAGCTGACAGGGACGTGCCTTACAAGGAAAACGAGGATTTTGACTCAGTTTCGGCCAAGAAAAACAAAATCAGCGTTAACGTTAAGGATTCATCTGGTGATAGTTACTCCAACGTAAACCCAGAGGCCAGGAAGAGCGAAAATGAATACCACAGATATGATGACGTAGCAATGATTCAAGTCGCTGAATACGATGATTCAGGTACTCTACAGGAAAAATCCACAGAAAACCCACACGCCCAGATACACAACTGAATAGCTTCCAACATCACGTATGCTAATTACTCTAAATTTAATGATAACAACAATCCTTTTCAATTTTCAAAGTTTAGTTTCATCTAATTACAGGAATAAGTACGATTCTCACAAAGTGAACAGTGTATTATGCTGCACAGCTTTCCTGTAATACTGTCATTATTTATGTAATGCGACTAATCCAGTAACTCAGTGACTAAAATTTGTCATGGTAGATATGAATGAAAAAAGATAAAATAGAGTGAGTGGTTATAGCACAAAGATCCACGACAATGTTTTATTTGCTACCGCATTAAAAGTAGCATATCATTGACGGCAGACATTTAGAAAAGATACATTCATCTTACAGTAACCATACCAAATTTCCTGACTCTTTATACATTACTTTTAAAAAGCAACTGTGTGACAGGTAAACTTGTCATGGTTTTTAAGGACAATGAACGTCAACATGAGATTCTCATCGGCCGAGTAGGTGCATACGGTGCAAATTATTGCGATACATGATAAATAGATATTTTATTCAAGGCTTGACAGTGTTAATGTCGGAAATTATTGCCATATGATATAGAAATATATACATTTTTGTATTGTATTTTTTATATGATGACGCATCTCAAAGTGAAGTTTGTCATTTTTGTTAATCGGAAGTCGTAGATATAGTCGATGCTAAGCACTTTGTCTATGTAACCCTTAGTTACAACTTCAAACTTACCTAACTTTCACGTAAACAGAATGGAAAATAAAATCCCAGGTCACTCTTTCTTCGTTTACCAGTACAATAGACCTGTAGATCTACATTAGTAGGTAAAGTGAGTTTTTTTCATTCTTTATTTCTAACGTTTTGCTTTTGACATCTTGTTCTGTATAGCTTTAAATTTGCATATTAAACAAGTCAACATTGAAAGTGAAAGACAACTGCCTTGTTTGCATCAATCTATCGCTAAACCCAAAAGTCTGTGACTGTCTTCCCTGCACCCACTATATCTACCTTTACTTTCACACCTGAGGCACGAAAGCTTCCATGCAATGGTCATATAAACATCGATCAAAACGACTGCAATTTGAGTTTTAGACGGAATGAGCTCAATCAACTAAAAGCAGAAAACATCTAAAGTACTTTTAAAAATTAATCAACTGGGGTCATCTCAGCCCTGGAAAGGAAAAATTAATAGTCACAACCCTTTGTACAGCAATTTAGTTCACTATTAGACTGCGTAGCACACACTAAAAGGTTTATAGGTTACAGCAATAAGAGCTCTGACTTAAGAAGTGGGTGACATAATCGTAGCAGGTCGTAGAGTTGAACAGAAAAAGTTTAAATTCGATGTGATTATCGTCCAAAAGTATGACCACGGTTATGTTGTCCATGTTATATCTTGACTTTCAACTGATCTTTTATTTTTTCATAGCTTGCAGTGCGTGTACTTGGCATTTCACATTGATATGTTTGATACCTGCACAGCTTTAAATACTTTCAAGCACTTTATTTGATATTTTCCTTAAACTTTACGAAAGATATCAGCTGCTGTGGTACACCGATTAAAGAAGCAAACTTCAGCAAGATATTTTGTAATTGCAATTAGCCCGTAAATTGTAAGATCACGCCTTCCCCGTGAATTTAACAATTTTTCAAACTTCAAATCCATCCCAATCTATTTTTGTGCAAAGTTCACAATCATGACCGAAATATACACCTAGTGTTCTCACAGAGTTAGTAGTCCAATGGATGACACCAAAAAACTCTCACCTCTTTGTCGTAATATGCCCAACAGAATATCTGTCGTCTTCTTTTTATGCAGTGTTAACCCGCTACACTGAAGCTTTTCATCACTTTATAAGAACAGATTCAAGTGAGGCTATTATCTGGAACTAATATAGTTGTGTCACCTTCTAATACAGAAATCTTAGCTTCGTACATTGTATTGTTTCGAACTTGTGCATTGAAACACTTCTTTCTGTCGTGCCTAATTTTACATGATAGTATTTCTATGGCCAATACAAATAGCAGGGCTGACAATGAACTGTCTTGTCGTACGCCTCTTTGATGATTTAAGTGTTTCATAGCACCAACCGTTCTACGAAATACTGCTGTCGTTACCGTTCTAAAATGTTTCCAGCCACTGAAGAAAAGAAAAGATTGTCATTTTTCACAGCAAATAAAATGTCATTATTATTTTCAATTGACGCTATCGAAAGCCTTTTAATAATCAACAGAAATGTAGCATCGCCCTTATCGTGTTTCTCCGAAAAATGAAATATTTCGGTCTAAATAATATCAATATACTGTAGCAACAAACTGTGTGGCGTGTTGTCCAAAAAAGGCTATTCAACTTGCCAGTATTTTATGTTAGCGTTTTGAACACTTGAAAGTGAAATCACGGTGCGGGTCACGCGAACCGTCACTTGTCACTTACTTTGTTTAGGAAATGTTGGTGATTTTATTCTAGTGATTCTATAATAATTTTGAGGTTACTGTCAATTGTCATTAAATTCACCAGGACAGTTTTCAAAAATAAATTCAATATAAGGTACAACCTTGCAAAGGGAATGCATATAAAAGTTGACACTCGGCAGGAGAGAAGCAATTAATGCAACAAGTGGATATGTAGATGTAAATGTATAGGCGTACAAAAACGACTACACGTTACCATATCAGACATCCTGGTTCCATACATTCGATATGAAGGAAACGCAATATGTATAAAGTGTTAACTACTCAAATCACAGGTCACGAAAACATACCGATCTATACTGTACTTATATTATGTTGATGTATATTAAAGTTACGGCAATATCTTCTTCTTGCATTCGTCTGATAATAAACTATCAATGTTTATTTCTTATACAATGCATTACATATTGAAATAACAATGCGCTTTACACGACAATAAAAATGTACAATAAAAGTAACGACGTATTAAAATGATAGTTAAAATAGATCAGCATACAAAATGTCAGAAAGGACTTTAAAATGTTAATCTACCCTCCGTTAAAATTATTAAGTGAATGAAGTGCTTGAAGGTGTGATGGTAATGAATTCCACAAACGAGGCTTACAAATTGACTAGGCTCTCTCCCGATGGAAAGCTGTGCAACCAATGGGTTTATGTAACTTGATTTGCCAGTTAGAATATGAACGCAAGGTGTGACACCACAGTTAATATTGCTATTATTTTAAATTCCAGACAACAGAGAGGCAGATGTGGATCGTGACTAAAGTGACTGCTGAGGAATATTCGTGACGTCATGCAAAATTTGCACATCTTACATCGAACCTCTTACCGAGTTGCTATGTCATATTGTAAACTATAGCCCACACGGGACTATGTGCCCAAGCGCAGGTGACCATTTGCCCTACGTAAGAAGGGCAAATGGTTTCCTGCCCCAAGGGTACATAGTCCAATTATTGGCAAATGATAATCAATTGCTTTATTCGCATCTTAGACGAAATGCATTAAAAATGGAACGATTTTCATCATCGAATGGCGCAAAGTAAGTGACAAGTGACGGTTCGCAGAACGATTCTACCATATGACGTCATTTTTTCCACTTTTGATTGGTTCAACTATACTTAACCAGTGACGTCTTGCCATGACCTTTGTTTTGGCCGTTGATTAGCCAATCAGTAGTGGAATAAATTACATCATATGGTAGAATCGTTCTGCAGGCCACATTTCACTGCGGTCGGTCTCAAAACACGGCAGATTTCTTCAAGATGATGAGAGTAACACGTTCATCGGCGTGATTTTCGAGGAGATGGTTAAATTTGTGATCCAACTAGGTATATGGAAGTGTAGTTCTGAATGTTTTGTGTGAGAGCCCGGCCAGTTGAAAACCTAGATCGCGTGTTTTTTTTGAGTGATTGTGTTGCACACCTTGTGAGTATTTAGGTTGCAGTGGCGGGCATATCGACTACGGGATCAATAGATCGATCCGAAAATCGATCTACTTAGCAGACTACCCAGCTAAGGAGCGCCTGTGGGCCAAGCCATGATTTCCGAAAAACGTTTTTGGAAATACTAAAAAAATGGAGTCCATATATGGAGTTCTGACCAATTAGTGACAGTGGTTTAAAACAAAGGCTGTACTTATTTTTGCTAAAGCCAGGGGGTCTCTTTTATGGTTCCCCTGCCACACAAAAAGATATCGATGCTTATTGAGTGCAGCTCAAAACCCTGTGCTAGGAAGACGGGAACTGACAGTTGGAATTTGTTCTTGTGTGGCACTCAAAAATCTACCCCATTTTAGACCCTGGTTTACTGTGAATTGATACCCCATTTTAGACCAAGTTGCTGAAATACCCACCCCATTGGGCGGCACATATACATATTGGCAAGTAATGGAAGTACCCCCCCCCCCCCGGGCAAATCTTGGTCAGAGGAGATGTCCAAGTCGTCTGCAACGTCAGTCGTCTGTTGTACAGACACTGATTGATTCAGAACATTTGCTTGGTTCTACGCGACCGTTGGTATCAAGGTAAAAATGTTCATCTTCTTCGATTGATTGGGTATTCATCAAAGAGGCCCCATTGTAAATGACCCCATTCGTGGACTATAACTTTACCTGTGGTGAAATAGAGTATTATATGTGTTATTCTTTAAACAGCTCTAATCGTATAATTTTATTTTCATCAATGGTAGTATTTCACATGAAATTTTATCATGATTTTGTGTTTTTGCCTTTCCTTTGCATGCCCGTCTTTGCTCGTACTTGCGTGATTCATACAAAGAACTACTACCTGGCCACTCGGGCTACAGTCAATAACGCACGTATATTACCTGTCGTAGCATTGCTGAGTCTGCAAGAGACATGTCGTGATTTCCCGTGGCCGTAGCGAGGGAAATAATGCTGTATTTCTGCTAATGCCTGGCCCCTCGGAGTAATGAGAGGGCGTTGTAACCTGCATGTGATAGGTGTTCAGTATCATTAAACCGGTGTGCGGGATATAAAAAGCCCCTAACTTATTGAAAATTCATAATGACGCTTGAGTGACAACTGGCATTAGCTAGGTAGACCACTCCGTGAAAATCGGCCTAAACGATTCTCAAACATATATTATTGGCATACCATGAACATAGAGTGTTTCATAAACACCTAGGCCATACAGGTATCTGCAAAGTTTCACAAAGTTTTTTAAAACTACGACGATTAGGGGGGAATCGCTTTCTGAACAAAGGGAATGGCCCTCAGGAGACAGTCGTTCCATGATTCAAACAATTGTCAATCATTCGGTGACGCGCAAAGGCGTAAACTGGTCAAACATTTGCTGTGCATACGAGAACAATTACGATGTAAACAAACTATTTGTAAACTTAGAGTTATATCAGCGAGCGAAGAATGAAAACTTTGTGTTGCCATCAACTCTTTTGCTAGCGTTTATGGTGCAATGACATCACGAAAGTGAACCATTTTCAGACGTGACTTAGTAAGAGGACTAATCAGTAAGCTTACCCGTAGTACGATGTTTTCTAGCGAAAAGCGCGTAAGCAGAGTCCGTAGTTTGCACTGAGAATGGCATCGAAAATAACCATCAAAACATGGCGGTAGCCTCCATGATCAATTTAATTATTGTCAGTCGAAGAGATCCACGTTTTTAACAACTCTCCCCTTCCAAATCTACGGCCGAACGTGACGGTACTGAACAGTTGTTTTGGATATATATGCTGGCCCCGAAAACGGCCGTATGTACACGTGTTTTTTACACGTGGAAATGACATGTCGTGTTCGGAGAGCTGGTACTAGTAAGGTTTTGACATACCGATTATCCCAGTTACATTTGGACACGGTCCCTCCACAAAAGGGACTTCTGTGATGAGAATTTAACAAAAATTGTAAGATATTTGAACAGAAACTTTCAATCTTTCAGTTCAAGATGAGCAAGTAAGCGCCATCACCCAATCTTGTGAACGCTTTAGGAGACGCGTGTCGGAGGACAGCTCATTGATTCCGCGCTACATCGTAATAATATTTCGGCAAAAGCTGGACTTTAATTACTTCAATAACCATGGAGGAAGAAAGAAAGACGAAGAGGAACCCAGTCTGTCATTGATTCCAGTCGAAGGTTAACAAACGTTTCGAGCAAAACTTGCAATTGCTCCGAAAATAAACATAACTCGTGATAATTTTTCGATATCACCCCGCCGCCAAGCAACCGAGCAACTGACCGCGATCGCTGTTACAGATATTATATGGTGATACACGAGATTCAAGGAAGTCTCGACCCTTCCGCGAACTTCCTTTATTTTTTGCGATCGGTCATGACGTCGCCGTTTACCTATTTCCTACCATTTTCCTGACGTGTTCCTTTTCCTTCCTAGTTTTTCTTTCTTTCTTTTTTCTTTCGAGTATTGCCATGGCATAACTGAAACGAACCCGGAAACGACGGCTGTACCTACCCAAGCCTGAGTGTGATTTGGGAGCAAACAGATTACGCAGATAATGCGAACGATCGCAACCGTTGCCAACAGACTCATTATGCAGAGCCATGCCCCAAAACGCCCACCCAAACTTGGCACTAATCCTGATCCCGGTCCATTTCGAGCCGGGCTCGCATATCACACAAACCCGAGTTACATAACAAAGTCAAGGACAATATTATTCGTTACCTGAATCACCCCAGTAATTTACTGCATAATCTCTGTCTGTTATCCATCTCGGTGTTAAATGTATGTAATCTCCCTTCTGTCCACACCCATAGGGCTGTTTCGTGTACGGACCATCACCGTAATCTGGATTTGCTTCGTCTACAATGACATTTGCGATGTCGTATCTCTCTGTGTTTGCCCGCTCCGATGTTATATTACGGCTCCAAGTCTTAGGTATCAGGATGGTGACGTCACTGAAGCTCGCTCGCTGATTGGTGGCTTCGTACAATCGTGCCGACGCATCAGAAAATATATCCTAAACAGAAAATTTTGCAGGTTGGTGGCATTCGTGATCGATTGCACACACGCAACTCGTAAGAAACATTTTTGTTCATTGCGCCAAAGAATTATCATCACTCTCTCAGGATATTCATTAAGAAGAAAGAGCTATGTTCCATACATCATGCTGTCGGAAAAACGAATCTACATCAATGAGTAAGCTTAGTTTGTTCATACAGCGTCATGCTTGGTTGACATGTCTAAAATTGAAGGTGGAGTAGTCAAAATTCAAAACAAGCTGAGTGTGTATTTACAGCCGCTCAGCAACACACAAGACGCACACTTTAGACTACTTCGAAGTTGACAAGGCTACTACTGCAAATCTAACATCCGGTAAATGAAGAAGTCTCAGGTGATTTTCTCTCTTTCTGTGATAAGAGCGTACAGAGGAGACGATGGCATCATTAGAATTGCGGGTATCGACAGTTCAACATATATCGTGGTTCCGAATTCCAGCACATTATAGGAAAACAAATTGTTCAATGCAACGTGTTTTGTATGCCAAGAAGTTTTTCATCGCTAATGCTTTAATTGGGCCCGGATGATAAACTCTTTTATTTATCACTGGATGTAATTACGAATTAATCAACGGCGATTGCACGCCAACGGATACACGTAATCGTTTCCATAGAGAGTCTAGATACATATTCATTCGAATTTATAAGGTGGCCATACTACAATATGGCCATTGGAAGAGCAAAACGCATTTTATTGGCGTTGACACAAGACTGCAGTTTCATTTCTTAACAAATGTTATGCGAAATGAGAAGAGACACAGACTTCACGGGATAGATTCTGAAATTAAAGTTGTTACACAGTCTAAAATGAGATATCCCAAAACTCATGATCTCAACTCATTTCCCTCTACAGAGTCAAGAGTTAAAGAAAAAAGGTGAAATTACAACCGATCGACTGTTTCTATTGCCTATGTTTGATAAACATTGAGAGTTGTTGAGAATACGGACGCTTCATAAAATTGTTGAATAAGCAGTGGCAAGAACTAAGGCGATGACTGACGACTCCTTAAGCCTCTATACTTAAAGCAATGTTCCTGTACCATGGAAGGCGTTTAAAAACAGCATATTTTCATTCAAAGAGTCACTTTACCTTGATATAATCAAGCAAACGACGATCTTCAGCCACATTCTCATTGATAGCGACCAAAACAGTTGAATACCTGTTGTCTGTCAGGCGAACCGAATTACGATTTGCTGAAGATGGCATAATCCCGGCAATACAGATCAGTAACATCACAAGAAAATGAATGATTGTTGCCATTTCGGTGTAAGATGGAATGATCACTACGTTATATAAATGTCCCAAACTTTGTTGTCCTGTGGGTCTCCTAAAACGCCGAGTTACACCGGCCAGTTCGTTGAGCAACTCGGCGACTCACTGGCGCAGTTACTCAATGCAACGTTCTGCAACTCGTCGCTAGTGTTCCCGCAAAGCAGAAGTGCAGACCGCATTGCACAGATCAAATTCAGCCTAAAATCTATCAATCTATCAATCTTTCGGCCTTGCTTGATAAAATCCCTTTTGATTAGACCAAAACAAATAATTGGATTCCAAATCGTTAATCAATAGTAAATAATCTCCTTGTCATACTTTTTTCTTTTTACAAGTCGACTACAAAGGACAATTTTGAATATTTCATAGATAAATGTTTGTAATGTGGAGATAGCTTTGATGGTAAATCATGTAATGTACAATTTTGTTCAATGTCTGGTCAAACGGTAAATTTACAATGTCTTCAATGACAGAAAATGTCCCAAAATTGTCCGCGCTCGTGTATGAGTATCAGTCATCAATATACTGTATACTACTTCAAGTAAAAAGTAATTGTATCTGTAACTTAAGTTTCATGCATTTTGCAATCATCGGACTACTTTTACCATCAGGATGTACGCCTTCACAAGACAAGTAGTCTGATGATTGCGAGGTGCATGAAACTTAAGTAACTGATATAATTACTTCTACTTTGTATGTAACTGAAGTAATTTTGTTATTATTTATAACGCTCTGTGTTTAGCATCGTGGAATGTAAGTTCCAAAGAGGACATTTGTATACTAAATTAGAAATGTATGTATGTATGTATGTATGTATGTATGTATGTATGACTGAGTGTATGTATGTATGTATGTATGTATGTATGTATGTATGTATGTATGTATGAGTGTATACGCCCCTCCCGCCATGATAAATACCAAAAAAATAACTTTTTCTGTTACTTTATCTCTAAATTGAAATGACCATGTGATCCGATGTTATCGATGGCATAAACCATTTCTACCACAATTTCATGGGGGAAACTTTAGAAATGCACTCTAATAAAACATTTGAATTTTAGATATAAATCAGTCACTCAGGCAGTCTTTAGACCAGCGTGTGCAAAATTTGATGTGAAAAGTGATGTTAAACCGATTCTGTTTGAATATTATAATATGATTCTTACCTTTTGTCTCGACTTTCCTGTCTTAAAATAGTGACTAGTTCGTCCTCAGTCGGTATCTCCCCTCATGCTTAGAGAGACCTGGTCATGGTGTAGCCGTGGCCATACAGACACTTGATTTCTTCGCCATTTCGCAAAAAATGTCATCAGTCACCGGTTTGGTGCACTGGACATGTCTATACGATGGCCGGGAAACGTCTTACGAGGTAAGAATGTAACTTTGAACAAATTAAGACAGCTCGACATTGAGGGTGAAAATATTTCAATCGATCGAGAAAGACAGACGGAAAGAGTCGAAAAATTAGGGAACACGTTAGAACGTATTTTGACTCGGATTTTCATCGATATAAAAAGGGGTAAGCTACCGACGTACCGACCAACGTTGCAAGGCTCGAACACACAATCATGCATTTGTACCCAATGCATATCTTCCTAGCCGCAGACGATAGGGTTTAACTGATTATTTTCTATAATCCAGTACAAACTAGCATGGATTAATAAGCAAACTTTGTTATTGCCTTGTTTTATTTCTCAGAGATCGGGCTATTCTTCAATAAAAAATAACGATATAATGTGGGATTTTCGACGGATTTTTATACGCGTGATGCAGGCAATATTTGAGGCTGAAGTTCACGTGATTAAAAGACGACATAACATAAAAAACAGCAAACAAGATCAAGGCTGCTACAACCGTAGTGGAGGAAACAACGTGCACTCCTTCAGATCTGTATGTGTCCCTGTGTGTCATCAAACATTTTTTGTATATTAGTTAGGAGATATTAATTATCAATTTTTATTGTTAGTCAGGAGATATTGAGGAAATATATATACGTCATAAAATTGACAAAACTCGTCAACGCAACTGTTATTGTAATGTAAATGCTATTGATAACAGTTGAAAATTAATTCCGTTGTCGTCGATAAAATTGCACGTTGCCCGCAATACTCAGTGTTTGCAATATTGATTTTACAGGTCAGCATAATTTAGAGAGAATAAGACAATGTGCTTGTTTTCTACGACAAAATAATGAAAATGCTGCTAAACATTACTGCTGTTGTCTATGGCAGCAGGCCTTTATACAAATAATGTTGAAAGTGAAACTGGTACCACATCTGTAAAATACTATCATGTAGTTTATGTCGATTCAGATGTTAATCGTGGGTAAGCCGCTTTATGAACGACAAACAAGATGAATGCCAGACGATACCGAGGGCGCTGTTCCGTCTGCTTTTAGAATTGCATGACTTAAGTTTGGTAGCTGTATGAGATTTGATCTCATTACATGAATATTTGATGGTGCTAATCGACAATAACGACATTTTTTGTGACGCAATCATCCAAAATAGTTTGTCGTATAATTTGTTAAACAATTAAAATGGGCCATACAAAATCTGTGGGTCTAGATCTGCAACTGAAACCTTAAAGTGGTCGTGAGTTTTACTTGCCCTAAATAAATTATTACATTGATCCCATGCCAGAAAATGCCAAGACATTTCGACCGGTTGACCTCGCTGTTAATTTTATGCATGAAATTACAATAACAATGCTTGGTCGAATGACGCAGTGCCTTGAGGGTGGGATCGCCAGTGGTATATGGGGAGGAGTACCTTCCCGATGGTGATAAGTGGTGCAGATTACCGTCGCCTAGGTGACTGGCGTATACGCGTGCAAAAAGACACCTATGATTGATTTCCTGTTGACCAGTCGGATGGCAGAGTTGCAAATACCTGGACTGAACCATTTGGTTTTTTGTGGGTGTCGGTGGTACTTTGACAATATAAGTAAAGGATGCACATATATTGAGTTTATTGTCTTGTTTATGAGCGGCCAGTATTTCCAACAGTATAAACTATGTGCATTTGCCCTTGAAGAAATAAATAATTTTCGAATAAAACATCGCGAATGTAACTACATTCCTTAAGCTTGACGTACACTTAAGTGCCCAAAAAAACCATTAAATCGCCCGACTTTCGATTGAAGAGATGAGTTTTGCCAAACCGCGTATACAGAAAAAGTGGCAGATGACTTTATTTTTAGAATCATAGACAGTATAGCGAGATGTAAAAACTGTGAAACAGGCTCCCCACCTAACTATCCTAAATGTTTTTGTGTCGAGTTTGTGTTTGATTCGTTTCGAAAATGTGTTCCTACATTCTTATCCGATTGTTTGTGTTAATGAAATGTTTGTTTCGCTTTGGATATTTGTAGAGAAGTTTGGATTAGTGTGTACGGTAATGTTTTGTTTGTGTGGGGAAAGCTTATGGCGAGACGCAGCCGGACCTATGTTGTTACAAAAGTTGATAGAGTCGCCCTTTGACGCTTGCGTTTCGAAACCCGAGTGTGGTTTCTCATCAGTCGCAGTGTAGATTCTTTCCTTAGTTTGTGTTTGTGAAAATTTATTTTAATGCATTTTAGTGGTCTTGCTTTCCGATTAGCGAGGCAAGTATATTAATTTTGGTCACGTTGTGAGTCCGTTTGGTGGTTCGGTTTGTTTGTTCTATATTTCTTTACTGCAGTAAATATTGTTTTGACTGGTGTGTCTTTTAGATTTTTGCGGAGGTTTGTGAATTTTTAGGCAATAAATACCACTGCGGGGTACGGATTTTATGTTTATTGGATCAAGATACTTACAAGTATCCTGGTTGATGTGCTTGTTCTCGTACATTTTAATTAATAGTTCGTTTACTTTGTTTACTGTTTGTTCTGGCTTGTTGTGTATAATACTGAGTGTTACGTAATTGCCTTTCGCATTCGAGTACGTAATCGTTTGTGTTGACAATAACGAAAAACCGACCCTTGTCGAAGGGTTATTTTCCAAAAATTTGTCCATTGTTTGCAAGCTGGTTTATCGCGATTCTTTTGGCACGCGACATGTTTTGTTTCCTTGTTTGAAAGGGTATCTCTAGAAGTGCGAGTTTAGAAGCTTCAGATAGCTTTCAAGTTTTTGTTTTTTTGTTGTTCGTGGAGTCCAATTTGACTTTTCTTTGAATTGGTGTTGCGATTGTTTGTGTCTCACGATGTAGCGTAGTCACATTATACGACTTTATTTGTTGAAATCCTGAGGTGGTTTTATTCTTTTTGGTTTTGTTGGTGTCCGAATGAATTTTAAGGCTTTTGCCTAGTACTATTTTTCGGAGTTTCATAGTTTGAGCGATGATAGCCATGTTGTTGTCGGCTTTTCTTTAGAAATAGCTGATTTATTTCCACGGCCATGTTTTCTGTTACGTTATTGTGATGGTTTATTTTGTATTTAATGTTGTGTTTCAGTTGTCTGTTATGTGTACGATTTTTGTTATTTCTTTTAAGTGTTTGTATGTTCTATGTCATTTTATCGTAATTTTTGGTAGTTCTCTTTTTGGAGTATTTGGTGGCCCTGAAAAGGGCCGCTTGGTATGGGTTTTTGTTAGCGCTTGGCGCGTTTGTTTTGGCGATGAGCCTAGCTTTTTTATGCTTCTTTTCGCCGATTCGATGTGCTTGGTGAGTAGGTGTTTGCCGCCTTCTTGTCACTGTGTGTGTGTACATGGACAGTCTGCATAGCCCTTGAATGTGGTCTCGATTTTGATCAAACTTACAATTTAGGAGTACATGTATATATCAAAACTGATAAATGATTTATGTGATTACTGTAGGCTACATTCAGGACGAGCAGCGACGGGCAGTAATTAGTGGGCAAAACAGGTGTTTTTCACCGTGGGCAGAACTCGGTGCAATGATACAGAACATTAATAGTAAACCTGTCACCTTGAAGGTAATGCTGTAGGTGAAACAAGGACTTCAAACGCACGATGGTACAAACAACACCACATGTGAAACGTACACATAGAAATACACGCGTTCCTACGTTGTGCCCACCCGGGCCACGCGATTAAAATATGACTGATACTGCTGGATAGTGTTAATTGGGTCGATAAACAGTCAATTAAAGGTATACTGTCACCTGTTCCAATTTTGCCACTGTTACCATGGAAAGAGAAAATCTAACTAATCACAGATTTTAAGCGGGTGGCCGCTTTTTAAAAACAGCGCCCTCACATGGACATTTTGAATACCAAGGAACGCCCCTTTGACCATATATGGGCAGATTCAGATTACAGGTGACTGTATACCTTTAATAGTTTAATTGACTACCTGGGTGATTGGCAGGTCATGTCCAACGACGCATATGCAAAGCAGGCCAAAAGACAAAAGCCCCCAAAGTTATTGACAGCTGGCCAGGGGTCACCATGAATATGTAATGAAGCTTCACTACGCAGAAACTGCGTAGTCAAGCCCTTCTTAACCGGTCAAACCCTCTTGGCATTTTCCCTCATGCCACCGGCGAGAACAAATAAGAATTCTAACAAAATTTCACTATTTTGTCGATAATGATATGGTAGTGATGAAAGAGTTAATGCTCAACGGACTTTACTTCTGGCGTCCTGGTTCTTGTGTTAGTGCTTTTTGACATCGGCTCTCTATGTGATTCTGATCCTTTGCTCTCTAAAGTGTGTCCAGTCATACAATTTGTTCGGGGATAAAGCTGATAATGAAGCTGTCTCTATAAATTGGCCCAGGCTATGAAAATAGAATTCGACAAATAACATTTGCTACGGTGGAAAGAGTTATAAATTGATAAGACTCATCCACTCAGCCAGTATAACGCAAAAATCAAAGACAGTGTCTATTTATAGTCTGGTGCCGAAGCACAAAACCCAAAAATTTCGGCCCCACAATGGTTCTTGGTGGTTTCTGTATCTTCAAAGCCTACTGAATCAGGATCTGCATGATGCCACCCTGGCATCCTTGGGCATTTTAATATATTCAAGATGGCCGCCAAGATGGCCGCCAAAATATGTAAATGGTAATATCTCAGCTCTATGAAATGTTATCAAAATGATTTTGGTGTCATTTGCCAGGTAAACAGGGCCGAGGTATTCATTTCTTTCATTACCCAACATGTGCAACCCTTAATTTGCATAAAAATACAAGATGGCTGCCAAAATGACCCCAAAACATGTAAAATGCCATATCTCAGCTCCAAGAAAAGCTGTTGGAGTCATTGTGGTCTCCTTTGCCAGGTAAATGGGGCTAAGAACTCACATCTTTCATTGCCTGACATGTACTACCCTTAATTTGCATAAATATCCAAGATGGCTGCCAAAACGACCTCCAAAAACAGGTATAAGTATCATATCTCAGCTCAATGAGAAGCTGTTGGAGTCATTTTGGTCTCCTTTGCCAGGTATATTGGGTCAAGCAATTCATATTTTTCATTGGCTGACACGTACAACCCCTAATTTGCATAAAAAATTGCATAAAAATCCAAATACCTGTTTCAGTGTGTAAGGATCATATCTCAATACACTATGCCACTGATTTTGGTGTCTTTCAGCATGTTTTACGGGTCAAAATATTGGTATGTTTTGTTTATTTGCTATAAAATCAAGCATGAAAATCTGAAATGGATACTTAACAATCCAAGATGGCTGCTAAGCTGGTTTCCACGACATATATCAAGGTGCATCATTTAAAGCCAAAATGACCACCCAATATCAACTATGGCCTCACAAATGGATGCCACAAAAACATTGAGTCGTATCTTAGCCAACCAAGCATTCTTGAGACCTATTTTGTTGTGTTTGGTCAGGTTTTATTGGTCACAGGGTTTTCATTGCTTGTTTCCTGAGCCGGAAAAGTTTTATTTCTAATGGAGGGATTTTTATCCGCATTGCCGCTATAATGGTTTTCTAAAACATTACACCATATCTTAATTTATACAGCATCTTTGACACAAGGTTGTATGTGTTTTGGTCCGCTTGAGAGGTCATGGAATTCACATTTCCATTCACATAAATTGTTAAACCATCTATTCACATGAATTATATTATTCTTTTTTTAACAATAAAGATTCTTGTCTTTTGCTACTTTTGATTCCATGCTATCCCCCTGAAGGTTTACCCTTAGCTTTGCAACCATCAATGCTGCTAACAATTTTACAGTTTCTGCGATACGGTCATCCGTAGGGGCATCAAGAATACCAATGTTTTTTCGCTT
>LD343672.1:531236-546398 GCA_001465055.1 Ptychodera flava | reverse complement strand
CTCACAAAGTAACTATGGTTGCTACGCGACTGGCAGTACGATGCCATCTCGTCGTATTTTTCGCATAATCTCGTGTAATCATCAACCACAAACAAAGCCTCCAAAAGTTTAACACCTTTGGAGCTCATTTTAATATGAAAAGTCAATAGTCTACCGAGACGACCATGGAACAAAAGGCATGCAAGTGTTGCTACTCTGCCTATGTTACTCTGAGACATAAGGCATTGTACTGTATTGCAAAAGGTTATATTAATCTTTATGATTTACCTAGATTCACTTGCCCCTGTAAATCAATGGTGAAGAGTGCCCGTATATATTTGTGTAATAATTTGTCCAATCACGCCAAGGCACACTTTGTCCAAATATGGACAAGCGCGTTCATTTCAAATTCTGCTTTATTCTGGTTACTTTGTGCGTTGCTCGTAGGTTTGATATTCCGATCTGAAATATTTGTTGAAAGACTATGCTACCGCTAACAGAAGGTTAGTTCTCAGACTGGCATAGGGGGCCGCCTACATGTCCGTCCTTAGGGGTGGGTAGGTGTTTTGTTGTATTGCTAATAAAGGTTTATTCTACCTACCAACCTTCGGTGTTTTGGTCTTAAAAAGGCGGAGCCTCCCTTTATAAGGGGGCCAACCTATGGCGGCGTTCATTGTGTATGTGGACACCAAGCAGGTAACATGAGGGCACACGCTCCAGAAAATGCCACTTCTTAGTTTTTTCTGACCGTAAAAACGCTGACAGACTGCCAAGCGGTCAGCACGAAGCTGCTGCCGATCGAACTCAGTGGTTATATTCAAATTCTAACGTGACTGGAAGACGGTTTTTAGGGAAATTCGAGTGTGGTGCTGGGGAATAAATGACCGTTGGCAATTTGAACCGACCGTCAATCAAACGATTATATAAGCTCTGTTTGCAGGATTAGCAAAAGGTGACAAAAGATTGAAATCAGTTTGTGTAATTAATGTTATAGAAATCAAACATCGTACTGGCCATGTGTTTGACTGGGAGGAGAACTCCACTAATGCGAGAACCAGGGATTGAAAAGTGCGGCTTTAAAATCATATCTCGACTTATATTTCGGACAAAGATTACATCGAGCTGTGTGAGTTCATAAATCAATAAACGTTAATCACTTTGAAGTACAATTGTAATTAAGTACCAAAACAGCCAGCTGTTACAAGTCAATGGTATTATGACTAGTTTCACTTCTCAATGTACATAAGGCTACCACATATAGTATCATGTTACAGACATATTGACTTACTGATGCAACCGTATAGCTGTAAGTCGTGACAGAATTGAGTGACGGTGACATTACAATTGACAAACTGTCACTGATAGACATCTCTGTAAGTATTTCGACCCATTTACTTCAATGAAATTATAGGACGCCATTTTGCAAGAAGATGTTGCAACGGCATTTGCTAACAGAACAGTGCTGACAATCGCGGTAAGTTCACGTGTTCTTCAACGATCATTCTCCACTTTATAGCTTTAAAAGTAGTGACGTGTGATTGTAGGGAAGAAAGCTCCAATCGCCCAACTATTTTCAAAACTAGCGATTAATTACACACATATTAGAACGATGATATATTGTCGGATCTTTACCATTTCCTTCATATCAGTCCGGGATTTGCGTGTTTTAAGCTTTGCAAAAGGTTGATGATGGCGTTTTTATTGTTAATGAATGTATGTCTAATTGGTTCGTCATGCAGCATCGAATTTCGACCATCTGACATGGTACTGGTGTTGAGTGAAGGCCGTGTTATGGAGTATGACACACCAGAAAATTTAGTACGGAAAGATGGTAGTATATTTGCATCGCTAGTCCAAGGAAGCCAATAAACGTACAGAAAGCACAAAGTCCAAAATATGACGTCTTGACGATGAATACTGTTGTGAATTGTCAATAAGATATGAACTAATAATAGCGCAATAGTAAAGTGGAATATGCTTTAAAAATCAAGCTTTGAAATTTACACGTACTTTGAAATTTAAGACCAAGTTTACATCATATTATAATTAAATTAAGTCAACGGTTTCGAGTTCTTTGATGTATTTTCGTATATGACTTTTCTATCTAAAATGACATGTGTGCAAATGTTTGACTACACAATTTAAAACTTATAATTTGAGAAGTAATATTGACATTTAATTACATTAAATTGAAAATCGAGATCATTAGTAATTCAATGCAAACAGTAAGAATATAATAAATTTCAAAGAAATCATGAAATGAATAATGGTCATTCTGATCATGCTGTCTTCGCAAGATGTGGAATAGAGTTTTCAACTACAATTCCACTATATTTGATCTTATCAAAAAACGTTATCTTTTGTAAAAATGTATTCTTATTTATTTCCCAGGAAATAAAGTGTGTTGACTTTTGATATCACATGATAGTATTATAGATTTGTTTTCTGTCAAGTGAGTTGACATTTATTGTGTGAATAAAAAAGGTGCACAAAATGACATATGATTTACAGATAGTGAGTTTGACGGCAGTGACATTTGAAGGCTTGTAGTTAAATCACGTACGGAAATCTGAATATGAACAAGCAGTCGCTGGTAATAATAAGAGTCATTTTAATTGCATCGTACCTATAAATCTACTGAGCCCATAATTACCATTAGGGAGTACTTGTTAAATAGTCTAAAATGTTGCATTTTATTAATGCGTACCAAAGTGTCATACGCTATCTTATATCGGAGTCCAGTTGTCTGATGATGCCGCAACATTATTTCACACATGAGTCCCTTAACGTAGAATTCGCCATCGGAACAGATATTCGGAATCTCACAGATTTACGATAATTTTCTTGTCTGCCGTACATTTCTTGTCAAGTCCGTTGACAAAATGAATTCTTGCATTTGTGTGAATACGAAATTAAATATCTCTCCACTGAGTAAACATCAGTTACACCTTCAGCATGACATATACCTTCAGTATACTGTTTTCGTAATATTAACCAGACACCACGAATCGAATTTCATGAATTTGGGAAATGCGACCTAACAACACACATATAGGTGTCTTTATTGACACACTTTCTAAGTTGGAAAAGCGTTTTCAACGTGACCGATCGTAAAATTTCGTGTCTTACAACGTCAATATATCAAAATGACAATAAGTCTTTACAGTGTTACTCTAATCCTGGTATTGAATTACTGTAACAGGTAAATCTGGACGGATTGTTCAATTGGATTCCCTATAATCTAAATTCATTAATATTGCAAGTTACTCCTGTAAGCAAGCCAAGTCAACAGATTTAGTAGACAATCACGTCAAGTCACATCTTATGATTACGAAGACATCGGTAAATTATTGAGTAGTCGTACATAGTATAGTGCTGGTATAAAAAACGCTTACCAGGATTCACTCATTCATTTAAATTAGGTTCCATATGCTTACCTTTTTAAAATACACCCTATAGAGATTTTCAATGACATGAAAAATCGTCAATTGTACGAATATATCGTTAATATTCTTTGGTTAATTACTAACACGCAGTTATTTCTATCGGTGACCCGACGTATCCAATATATGTGCGAAATTTGCGCTGTTGGCTGTCGGTAATTGCGGCTTTGCAATTGGTCTGTTGGAGCAAGAAAACAGTCCCGAAAGAAAAAAAAGACTTTAATTTTGTGAGCACAACAAATGTTTTTGGATAATCTCATTTATCTGCATAGCGAAGTATTCCCGCGACTCTCCTGTATAACTTTCGTTGCAGTACGAACGACTAACTTGATCTAAAGGTTGGTACACTACTTGAATTGGTTTGGAAAGTTGTTTCTAATCTTTCTATTTCAATCATACTTTTCTGTCTTAATTGTAGCAGGTACAGTATAATAGTTTTCTTTCTCGGTGGGGTTCTCTCTGTAAACCAACAACAAAATGTAGCAATCTGGTACACAGTTGATTTGCCACAATCCATCAGCAAATTTACAAAATCGTTGTTTCCCTTCTAAAAAGTTTGTGAAGCACTATCCATTACCTGTACTCAACGAGAACAAGAGGCTGCAATGTCTCAGATGAAAGGTTAGGGTGATAATGCTATGCAGGAACAGGTTGATTTTTTTTTATTTATTTATTTCGAGAACCAACTCATACACCAAAAATGTACAGAAAAAAAAGGTGGGACACAAACTAAAAAAAAAACTAATTCATGATGGAAATTAATTATTAGACATAGAAAACTTTAAAAGCAATCAGAAAACAGTCTTTTCCAGAATAGGCTACCACGCATAATATATGTATTGATAGCAGCACTAATAAGGAAATTTTCACTATTCATCAACCTCATATAAAATTTCGAGCGTAAAGTGCGCTGTTTACTTTCAAAAATCAAAATGTTGCTCTGGACAAAAGTGTTTGAGATACTTAATCTTCTGTCAATACCGAACAAGATTCTAAAACCGTTGTTATAAGCAACGCGAACATTATTGATACACTGACTTGTGAACTTACTCCAAAGATGTGAGCAATACGTAGAAGTACAATATGTTATAAAAAGTCTCGTTTTGACAGAGTACGAACAGTTCCAAAACTCACGAATTAACATGTTAGCTCTGGCATAAAACAACCTCATTTGACGCTTAATATCATCATTATCATCGCCGTTGCAGTTGAAAATAACACCAAGATAAGAATGTTTATCTACAAAAGAAAGCTCTTTGTCATACAAGTACACATGCGGAATCTTACAAATATTTAGCACATTAGGCAAAATGGCAAGACACTTAGATATCAAAGCATTAAAGACGATATCATAGTCATGAGCATATTGAGTACAAATATTCAAGAGGTTGTTGATACCCTTTACACTTGGACAGTACTATGTCATCAGCATATAACAGGTGATTCGTGCACTTTCCACTAAGGAAGCAGCCGATATTTTTCTTTACAAGTAATTGACTAAGTTTATCAACATAAACTGAAAAAAGACGCGGAGAAAGTATACCTCCTTGTCTCACACCATTACATGTTTTAAACTGTTTAGATAAAACTGAACCCCATCTTACAGCAAATTCTTGATGCTTATACCAATAAACCAACATACGAACTATAAAATTCGGAATACCTCTATCAATCAATTTGCGAAATAGTGTCCAATGGTTCACTTTATCGAAGGCTTTTGTCGCATCAAGAAAACAAAGGAAAACAGGGGTATTATGACGCTTATAAAAATCAATTATTTCTTTTACTAAAAATACACACATATCAGTTGAGTGACTTTCTTTGAAAACAAATTGATGATCACTTGTGTAGAGTAGACTATCACACTTATCAAAAATGAATAATTCATACATCTTAGAAATGGCAGTGGCAATAGCAATTGGGCGATAATTCCCAGAATTAGTAACATCACCATTTTTATTCTTTACAAGTGGAACCAAGGTGGTGTCCATCATGCGAGACGGCAAGTCACCATGAATATGTGCTGCAGTAAACATCACTGAGAGAAGAACATGCATGCGTGCATGCATGCGCAAACTTTAGATGCTCAGCTGTAATGCCATCTGGACCAGCAGATTTACCACTGGCCAATTTTGCAATGGAATTTCTAACGGCAGTTGGAGTGACAATCATATTCTCATCGAATGAAACAATCGATATATTATCTTTCACAAAACACCCATTACTGTTGTTGATGACAGAGGAAAGCAGACTTGCAAAATGGTCACGCCACAAATTTGCAATGTCATGTTGCCCATTACAACCATCAATGGTTGATGATAGAGGTGACTTCCTTTTACTTTTAACATGCTTTCAAAACTGCTTGTTATTATTGTTGTTACAGAGGTTGTCCGCTAAGGCGTTAGCTCTCATTTGAGACTCACTCTTTTTACAGATCTTAAAAACATACTTAAACTTAGCACGTGATGTCCTCATGAGATCAAACATCGGACCTTGTCTGGGGCTGCCAGAGTCCCGCCACAACAGGAAAGCATCACGAGCACTGGCATGATAAACTTTAACATGTTGATTCCAACCTGGAATTGATTTAGCCCCATTATTACACTGCATATTAGGAGGAATGCTTTGCAAACCAGCATCCTTCAAAGCTTCAACAATATCATCATACAGTTTTGAAATTGATTGTAATTAAAATTAATTAGTTTTGAAATTAATTAGTCTAAACTCACTGAAAACATGACAAAACACACAAGGACGATGTTTGGCAGTTTTAGGGCAAGAGCCCGTGTTTAATAAAGTGATAGCGAGGCTCTTGCTGGCCCAGCTCAACTTGAACAAGTAGACTGCTCTAAGGGAGTCCAATCAAACACTACAATGAATATTGCAAAATTGAACGGTAATACAGTCATTGTCAAGTAAGTGATAAATACAAGGCTTAAAAACTTGTAAAATAAAGTTAACTAAGCTAAGTTGGGGTGGATGGGAGGGAAAGTTACAGCGGAGATAGAGCAAGAGGTTACATGCAGGCCCCAAGCATATAGATTGAACACTACAATGTACAGAGCATGGCCAGAAGAGGGCGCTCTCAGACTGGTACCTAATTATGTAACATTTCTCATGACCATTCCAAATGTTACCTAAATTAGTCTAAACTCACTGAAAACATGACAAAACACACATGGACGATGTTTGGCAGTTTTAGGGCAAGAGCCCGTGTTTAATAAAGTGATAGCGAGGCTCTTGCTGGCCCAAACTGCTGCCAAACAAGGACTAACCCCCCTGCTAGTGTAGAACATGGAAGGGAGGGAGCCCAAGACTATTTGTAAGCACTAAGGATGGACCTGCCCATTTGAAAGGAGACATAAAACCTTTGGTGGAAGGGAATGCTGAGGTAGCGCAAATAGGCACTAGATTGCCAGTCTCCCTGAAGTTTAATCAGTTCCCCTGGGACGTTACTGGCAAAGGCAAAGCTGGCTCCTCCTCTGCGCAAGCTGTGACCTGCATAATTACTTGCTTGGTAACCAGATTTTTCCACAAGTTTCTTTAACCCTCCCACCAGCCCTGAATGAGTCAAGGGCATTACTTTATCAGCTACTGGATAAACAAAGGCCAGGCTTGACGGCAAAGTTGGGATAAGACTACACATATGAACATATGCCTGCATAGGGCATAAAACTGAACCTGGGATAGTAGCAAGTGGAATTGTTAAACAACGTTCACGAAACTGAATTGTCTTGGACCAGGTTACTCCAATGATAAGGCCATGTTCTGAACACATGATTTTCCCCCTACAGAGGTGCTTATGTGGATCAAATTCAGCACTGGATTTAGGAACAAGATTGGATTTGCGGAAAAAGAAGAAGAACCCTATCAAAATAGCTGCCCAAAGGGTAGCATCATACGGGGTAGACAAGTCGAGAAAGGAGCGAAACCTGCATAAAAGGTCTGGAGTAATTGGCAACTTTTGCTTTGGAGGCTGTAAAACATTTCTGGCAAGACCTTTCAAAAGTAATTTGACAATGTAATGATCAGCTGCCACAGGGGCAAAACCATGAATACGATGTAAACTTCTAATTGCATGCAAGTAATTATACAGAGTACCACTAGAAGTTACTGATCTGGCTAAAAATTGAATAAATCTACACACTGTCTGGACTGAAGCTGGCACAGGTGTTCGGTCAAAAAACTTGCAGAATAAAAAGTAACCTTTCAGCTGTGATGTTAAATTGCGGCGAGTGCCTTCAGCTAAAGCTGATCTAAATGAGGTAGTGACCTTATCATCTAGAACTTGGATTGGTGTTTGGCAGTCACCTGCCAGATAAATACGAATAAATCACCACTCATTGACAAACTGTACGTCTGATACAGTAACATGTCTTTCTAACATGTCATTGATATTTACCATTGATTTGAATTCATTTTCATATTTGGGATCGATGTGCCACCGGCTTAAGGCATCAGCTAGTCTATTATTGGCACCAGCTACATGGACAGCCCGCAACTAAAACTCATGCAATGCTGCGATCAACCATAATTCTCTCAAACAAGCAAGCATGAATGCATCCCTGGCTTTACCAGTGTTGATGACCCACGCAGTAGCAAGGTTATCACACAACACCTGAATTTTCATTCCTGACCACTGATTGCCCCACAGCTTCACCGCGACAGTAATTGTAAACAACTCCAATGCATTAATATGAAGGTTGTCAGCCTTTATAAAGTCAGGAAATTCAAAATGGAAGTACTCATTATTACTAAGGCCACCACCACCTGTAGGACATGCATCGCAAGAAAATATCTCATCTGGACTAAACCAACTTGAATTGTTAATAATGGAGACACCATTATATTCCCTGAGGAAATTTGTCCACCATCACAAATCAGCTTTAAAGGCATTATTTAGATAAACATGGTGATGATTGTATTTTACTGAACACAAAAGCTCTAGCATTCTAGAGAGAAATAACCTACCTGGCTTTACACATTTGGCAACAAATGCTAGTTTCCCTATGAGGGATTGCAAGTCACGTTTAGTGGCCCTTATTTTGGTAGCCCATTTACGCAGTTCCTGCTCAATTTCTCTGTAAGCCTGTCGGGTGTTACCTCCATGGTCATGATAGTTAAAGTATTCAGTTGAATTCCCAGAAAGGTCATGACTGGGGTTGGGGGAACTGCCTTCTGTTCAGATTCATGCAAGCCAAGTTCGTCTAACACCATACCAAGTTGGTTAAATGCTGACAGTGCCCTATCTGGGGTTTCAGCCCCACCAAAATCGTCTAAGTAATTGATACACTCATACCCCTTGTTGGACAAAATGTAGTTGACAAGTGCCGCTGTCCGGAGACCAAAAGGCAAAGTTAAATCAAAAAATAAAAGATACCTCAATGTATAACCAAGTAAATGGTAGTCTGCCGGATCAACTGGGATCTGTCGATATGCTCTACTTAAGTCTCATTTAAACAGTAAGCACCCTTTTCCTTTGCGAGTTATCATATCTGTAAAATCATCAATAGATGGGTAGTGAAGCTCAATATCGTCACCCAAGTACTGTCCCTTGGGGATGCCATCATTAACAGAGTGATTAACAGGAAAGCTAAGCTCAAAAACAATACGCCTGTCATCACTATCTTTTTTGTCAACTGTTTGCATTGGAGAAATAGTCAGTGGCATGGCAAGAGGGTTTGAGTAAATGGTCCAACGGAAGCACCAGCTGAAACTTCTTTGATTATCCACCTATCTACATGAGCTGGGTAATTTATAGCAGACCGATGATTTTTCATGGTGGAATGTGGAAGCTCTGGAGCAGTGTAGGACACTGGCCAACCATATTGCAAGAAATCACAAACTATGTTGTCATGATAATTTTGTAGCTCGGCCCTCCAAATAGGAATTTCCAAATTGGAAGGCACCGGAATTCTGCAACTTCGATAATTAGGTAAACCTGAATTTACAACTCTGTTATGACTTTCCACAATATCTATCAAATTGTGTGGAGACGTGGGTGGCCATTGAAGGCCACTATTACTTAGCATGTTGATGTTATCATGAGTGGCTGCCTCCCACTCTGGCAACCCCACATTTCCATTGATGTCATAAACGACTGCATTCAAGTCATTAGAAACTCTGTTATCATCAACACGGACATTTGAGCCCTCATTTTGGCACACTAATACTGTAGTATCATCAATTCTGGCATTCAAGCCATCATCAACACTGGCATTTAAGCCATCATTTTGGCACACTAATACTGTGGCATCATCAACACTGGCATTTAGGCCATCATTTTTGCACACTAAGACTGTGGCATCATCAACACTGGCATTTAGGCCATCATTTTTGCACACTAAGACTGTGGCATTATCAACCCTGGCATTTAAGTCATCATCGACACTGGCATTTAAGCCATCATTTCGGCACACTAATACTGTGGCATCGTCAACACCGGCATTTAAGCCATCATTTTGGCACACTACTGTGGCATCATCAACACTGGCATTTCAGTTATCATTTTGGCACACTACTGTGGTGGTACCGTCAACACTGGCATTTGAGCCGTTATTTTGGCACGCTAATACTGTGTTATTGTTGACACTGGCATTTGAGTCATCATTGTGGCACACTAATACTGTGGTATCATCATTACTTGCCAATACAACATCAGTGTTAAAGTTCTCGATTGAACAAATGTCAACATGCTGAAACCGATGGGAAAACCTGAAAGAATTTGCCTCTGTTTGCAAGGCAACACTACCGTTCGTGACTGCATTACTAGGGCTCTCTACATATGCATGGTCTACACCAACTATGTTACAATTAACCCCAACCTCTACCATGTCATGGAATTTACGTGAGACTTTGTTATTGTTGTCATCAAGTTCAACCTGAACATGTACAACAGTATCTACATCAGGTTTATCAGCAGTGGCTTGCTGGCTTTCCTTCTCGCGATAAGCTTTGTCCTTCCATGGGCAGGCACTCTTGGGATGATTTGCTACACTGTTGCGCAATTTTAGGCAAGCTTCACAGAAGTGCTTATAGTCCAGTCAATCTACGAGATTTTGGCACCTAACCCACAACAAATTGCAACAGAATTTTTTTCTTCAGAATGCATTTCAGAGAGGTACCTAGAACAGCATATTAAAAGTTTACTCGAATCCACCTTGGGGAAATATGCCTAATTTGCATAAATCAAATATGGCGGCCAACTATCGGACAAAATAACATAATTGGCCATATACCACATGTTAAACAAGCTATTTCAGTGATTCCGAAGTCTGACACTAGTTATTTGGCTCAGGGAATCTTTTTTAGGGTATAATGTTTCAGATAGGCACTTCATCAATTTGCATAATTCCAATATGGCGGCCAGCATTCCTACAAAATATATTTTCGGTCATATACCACGTATTAAACCAGCTACTTCAGTGATTTCAACATTAAAAGTATATTTGTTTGGCATGGACAAAAGATTTTTGAGATGCAATGATTTCCATGGGTACTTCATTAATTTGCATAAATCCAATATGGTGGTCAACATACATACAAAGGACATTTTCTGTCATATACCACGTATTAACCCTTTGAGCGCCAGTCTATTTTTGTTAACTTTGTAAAATGTACCGCAGTCATTTTTTCAGCTATTTTGCCTAAATTTTGATAAAATCTGTAGCTGATGAAAAATGATATCCATTTTGTCCAAAATTATGAAAAAAAAACGTACAGAAAAATTAACAGAAATTGGTAAAATATTGCATAAAATTTTGGTCAAACAATTACAGCAGTCAAAGGGTTAAACAAGCTATTTCTGTGATTTCAAAGTTAAAGTGTATTTCTTTCTATTTGGCATAGACAAAAGATTTTCAAGATGCAATGATTTGCATAGGCATTCCCTAATTTGCATAAATCCAATAGTGTGGCCAACATACCTGCAAAAGACATTTTCTGTCATATACCACGTATTAACCCTTTGAGCGCCTGTCTATTTTTGTCAACTTTATAAAATGTACTACACTCATTTTTTCTGCTATTTTGCCAAAATTTTGATAAAAAACTGTAGCTGATGAAAAGTGATATCCATTTGGTTCAAAATTATGAAAACAAACGTACAGAAAGTTAACAGAAATTGGTTAAAATATTGCTTTAAAGTTTCGATGTAAAAATTACAGCAGTCAAAGGGTTAAACAAGCTATTTCTGTGATTTCAAAGTTAAAAGAGTATTTCTTTTGAATGGAAAAACGATTTTTGGCTTGCAATGATTTGCGTTTGCACTTTGTTAATTTGCATAAATCCAATAGGGCGGCCAATATACATACAAAAGACGTTTTCCGTCATATATCACGTATTATACAATCTATTTCAGACATTTTGAAGTTTAAATATATTTCTTGAGCATAAATAACACCTTTAGCGGTTCAATGTTTTTAAAAGACACTTTGATAACATTCACAAATTAAATATGGCTACCAAATTAATACCCAAATAGCTTCTAATATAAATAGGGTTCTGCAATAGGAGTATCAAAAAAGAATTGTTAAGAAGGTACTGCACCCAACAAAGCGTATTGTGCTAAAAAAATTGCAAATATTCATCCAATTTTGAATAATTTGTTAACCCAAGATTAAAAATTGGTCAGGTTCACCTTTCAGCTTGGCAAGCAGTCGTAAGTTGCATGATATAGAAGTGTTAATGTATGCAAATGTATGCAAATCACCCGATTTCCTGCTTCCCGCTTATCCCAATTTTAAGATTTCCAAAGAATTTAACTCTGGTCTGGCTGGGTCAAACTTTCTAAGATTTTCACATCATGTTCTTTAAATGCTATATAACAAAACAACTATTTTGTTTTGCCATAAAATTCTTACTTTTTGAATAAGAGGCATTTTTATTTCGCTAATCATGATTTTAAGCACTTTTTTAATGTCAGTCTTTCAGCCCATGCCATATTAGGATGAGGATAGATAATGAAAAATAAATTTGTCGTTTTTTGCTACATATACTCTTGTTTCAAGTGAAGTATTACATTTCACAAAGTACTTTCTATGGGTTTCCTTGTCATCTTAGACAAGAAATATTCCTTTGAAAAAAAACTGTGTTGGCAACGTGCAGCTCCATTTTATGTCCTTAAACATTTATTTTTAAAGATGTGGAAAATATACTATAAATTTACTTACAATAAAGATCCATTTAAGATTAAAAGTTTATTTTACTAGGTGTTTATGATACCTGAATTTGTTAACATGCTCCATAAATATATTGTATTTTGAAAAGAGTGTTAGAGTGAATTTGGTAAAATTACATATCTGACTTCCGAACGGATTAAAATACGCATATGTTGATATGCTTTTACTATTGAGATGTAAGAAAGTCATGCAATTTTAATTATTTTGTGATTTTTCTATATATGACAACCGTTAATGATTGTTAGTCATCTAATATCTCTCTCTGAATATAACATTAGATTCATCTGTGTACGGCATTATTTGTGATTTTTATAGATGTGGTATAATCTACAGTGTCAAAACATGTAATCTTCAATGTTTACAGTTTTAAAAAAAGTTGTGTACAAAATCTCTAGTTTTTAATTTAGACTGCGCCCCCTTCTTATGATCGAGTGCATCTTTGTACATCCCCCAAGGTGATAGGCAAGAAGTCATCACATATAACAGCAAAAATACAATAAAAATAAACGCAACAAAGATAATAAAAACGCATAAACAAAAAAATAATAATGTGATCAAAAATAACAAATGACACAATACGGACAAATTAAAACAATGTCGGACTCTTAAAAACTTGATCAACACGAAAACTCACAAAAATTATAAACTCCATGCTTAGCGAAGGTTTAACTTTAATTCAAACAACTCATCAGCCCAACAGAATCCAACTGTTAAGCGATACAAACATGTACATCTGGAAAAATGGCACTTGGAAAAACGACTCATGATGTACTTCTTTGTATTGTGTAATAGTTGGATTCTGTGTTTGGATTAATTATAAGCCTTTGCTAAAGCATGCAGTATTCAGGTTTTGTGAGTTTGTATGTCCTTAAAGTTTTTATGAATTTGACATTGTTTGCAAAAGTGCTAAGTTTTAATTTTTTAATTATGGCATTTTTTGATTTTGGTCATATCATTTTTCTGGGTTTTTTTAGCTTTGTTGTGTTTATTGAATTTTTGACTTCTTGCCTATCATCTAGGGGGATCTTATAATAATGCGCCCATGCATAAGAAATGGGTTCAATCTAAATTAAAAACTTAAGATGTTGAACACGTCTTTTTTTAACAGTAAACATTACAGATTACATTTTTTGACACTGTACAGTGTTAGACACCCATACAAATTACAAAAATGCCGTACACAGATTAACCCAATGTTATAATCAGAAAGTGAATATATTATTTAGAAGAGTAACAATCATTAACAGTTGTCATTTATAGAAAAATCAAAATTTTAAAAACAAATGTCCAAGGGCAACAGTTTCTTCTTGATAGATTCCTAGTGCTAAAACCTATATCAAACCCTTATTTATATTAGAAGTTATTAAGAAATGGGCATTAATATGGCAGCCATATTCAATTTATGCAGATTACTAAAGGGCTATTGTGAAAATTGGAGCACTGAAAGTGTTTCTTCAAACACAAGAAAATATAAAAACTTTAAAATCACTGAAATAGCTTGTTTAATGCTTGGTATATGACAGAAAATGTCTTTTGTAGGAATGTTGGCCACCATATTGGATTTATGCAAATTAACAAATGCCAATGCAAATCATTGCATCTCGAAAATGTTTTTTTCATGCCATAGAAATATACTTTAAACTTTGAAATCACTAAAATAGCTTGTTTAATACATGCATGGTATATGACCGAAAATGTATATTGTAGGAATGTTGGCCGCCATATTGGAATTATGCAAATTAATGACTTGCCTATATAAAACATTATACCTCCAAAATGATTCCCCGAGCCAAATTACTAGTGTCAGATGTTGAAATCTCTGAAATAGCTTGTTTAACATGTGATATATGGCCAATTATGTTATTTTGTCCGATGGGTGGCCGCCATATTTGATTTATGCAAATTAGGCATATTTCCCCAAGGTGGATTCGAGTAAACTTTTAATATGTTGTTCTGGATACCTCTCTAAAATGCATTTTGAAGAAAAAAATTCTGTTGCAATTTGTGGTGGGTCTAACCCTATTTTGACTGGACTATTAAAGGAGCACTCATCCTCTACTCTCTCACACTTGTTGTTTTGATATTTGTAGCAAACACTGAACTGATCTTTTTTCTTGGTTTTGATGTGAGACAAAATATCCCCAAGGAGTGTGAGAAATCTGATCCCAGGTCCTTGGTGTGTGAGATTCTTTTTCTCACATGACCACAAAGTGCGTTAACCCCTTGACTACCAAGGCCAATGTATTCCTATATACCAGGCCCCTTATGTAAATATTGATAAAATCTAGGGTATGTTCATTGCATGAACACTGCTTAGAGTAAAAATTAAGTAAGTACCAATAAACCATATATTTTCTGAATCAGCATGAAATTTCCCACTTTTTCATACATAAGTTTTGTATTTCCAGGTCACGTGACTGATCACATGACACATCATGTGACCAGAGTTGGCAAGGAATATGAATATTTGAAGCATCAGGACGTGTTTTGAATCCATAAAATGACGCAAATTTGAATACAGTTGCAATTTTCATGGCATTGTCTTTACATATATGTAATAA
>LD343672.1:508997-529177 GCA_001465055.1 Ptychodera flava | reverse complement strand
TGCGTTGTGCTTTCGCAATCACTGTAGTCTTTACGTGGCTCCCCTGGCAATCTCAATCACCACATCGTCATCTGTAGATCGGGCCTTGGCGGTATCGGCACAGTTGCCTGTCTTCTAAAATTCTCCTTTGCGCTTAGGTGCACCATAGACGTGCACGCGTAGATACGCAAGAAACTGTTATTTTCTTGTGTATCTACACACGTCTATGGTGCACCTTTTGGCGCAGGGCAGAATTTTAGAAGACAGGCGACTATGGTATCGGTTTCTGGGGAGGGCATTAAACCGGGGGCATGAAGCGTCCGACGTCAAAAACAGCCGGCCCCGAGTTCCAACTATGGATCCAGGCTTACTGTGTAACTAGACCGTAACGTTAAAATCAGTATTACTTTCGGGATCTGTTTAAGTTCAAGTGCCCAATGTTGTACTAATCTACTTAGGAATATATCTTACCTTTGTTCGTAAAACGTTGAATTCTAACATTATTAAGCATGCGTATATAACGATGCTTACAAAAATAATATCAAGTCTCATGATCGAAAGATCAAAGCCCGTTTCATCTATTTGCTGGGTCAGTCTGACACTGTCAGTGGCAATGGCAGACAGCCAATATAATACCAACAACCAGGTCAAATGAGGTCGATTCCGATGTTCCAGGTAGTTATAGTACATCAAACTTATTAGTCCACAGAGCAGTGCACACGACTGGGGAACATACAGATGCGGTTGAGCAGGTTGAGTTACAGAAGTCAAGGCCAGATCTGTTAAAATACCTTCGCCGACACCACAAAGTAACACTAAAATCAAGAGAGTGGACAATATCCACTTGCGTTTGTGTCCTGGATAAAGTATTAGCGTTTTCGATGAATAATCCCGTTGAACTGAGAAACATCTCAATACGATCAGCAAAAGGGACAGAAGGAACAGAAAACAAGTGTGGACTCCACCGTAGGCACTGTCGAGAGTCCGTTGGTTATAACGGCAGGTTGTTGAATTGTCTGCCATGGCCGTGATAGCCCATCGCCCACTGCAACTCACTCAACTACGCTGTAATAACGGAGGTCGAGATCAGGGAGCTTTCAATTATTGTGGCCGTTGGGTGGGGTGGTAAATTAAAAATCGTGCGTTGCTGAAGAACACAATATTGTAGCCATGTCCAGGATCAATCTCTCTGATAGTAAGAGGATACTCGGGCTACTGCGTCGTGACAAATGCTGAAATGTATTTTACAATATATTAATGTAATTCATATAAATTTAAATAGAGTTGCACTATAAAAACACATACATTAATATAATTCTTATTCGTCATATTCTAAAAGTTGGAAATCTTGACACTGAGGTCGCAGATACGTTTCACATTTATTCCTTTGCTTGTACTTACCAAGATGAGTTTTACTTTCCTTCCTGGATGACGTTTAGATGTCAACAGTACAGCTATCCAATAGTACAAGTTGAACTTATAACGAACAGTAGATCCCCATTTAACAGCTGGCTTCAACCGGAGGCTTACCTTACCTTGGTCAAAGCCTGTAGGGAACCCATTATCCAGGCTCTGCTGGCACAGTTTATGTCAAGACGTGTTTTCATAATGAACTTATTCAGACTCATATGAAACGATTTCACCGAATAAAAACTTGTGAAGAATCACCTCTATTTCCCGAATTATTTTGTACAACGAAGCGCGACTTTCAATTAGATGGTCAATTTGAAAATGACATGACTCCTGTGTAAAAAAAGCATATAGACCCGCTCTGCACATTTGCAATTTAAGATGACACCCCCATGTCGCCGGTCTACCCTGGACATAACAACTGAACACGCCCTTATTTTTGAAAACTCGTGGTCTGAAGGTCCATTGAGCATGTTGGGGGACCATGTTGTTTGAACAAGGTCATCTTTGGTCACGGTGCGCTGCTTGATTCCCCATTTCCGGTAAAGTTACGTGCAAGTGCACTGTAGGCGGTTGCTCGAAATGTAACTAACTCTGAAGGTTCTGTGCTGTGGTTGCTGCGCCAGTCGGATGTCGGGGGCAAATTGCTAGCGTAACGCTCACAGGCGAACTAGGAGTGAATAGTCTAAAAATATGATATTATTTTCATAATTATCAAAGACGATTAATCGTAATTATGAAATATTGGTATCACTAAAACCGAGTCCGACCATTTATGTCATACACAACTCATACACGTACGGCGATTTCATCGAGTGCTGTTCCGCAGAAAGGAAGCTACTAACTCGGTTTTAGTGATATCAATATTTCATAATTACGATTTATTATTTTTGATAATTACGAAAATAATACTATATTTAAGACTATTCACTCCTAGTTCGCCTGTGGGGGTTACACTTTCTTACCTGGGTATCGATTATAATGACAGTATTATTGGATTTATTTATCGGAGTGTCGAGAAAGTTTATGGTTTTCAAGAGATATTTGCTTTAGTGGGCGTTGCTTTTCATCTGAGTCACGCAGCTTTTAGGTCATGCAACAGTATTAAATTCAATCTAGTATCTATAATGGATCTATGGTATTGAACGTTCGCTTTATACAACTGTTAAAAGCATTTTTCTTTGTCGAAATGTTGCTTAAATAATTTGAATTGCTATTTTAATAGACGTTGGACGTTATATCTTACCATTCCTCTTAAATTTATTCTAGCTGAAGAAGTCAAGGTCAAAAATAGGCGAATAGTTACAATTATAATAGAGTCTTATTTCATGTGTCCGTTATTATCCTAAGAAGCTGGAATGAAAGATCAAGTAATTTGGAGCCATTGTCAGTGCCTCTCAATCTGGTACAAAGTAAAGTGCGTCGTTGCATGAATCAGCAAATCGTTCAGAGGTCATACAGGTCATGTTGCATCCACACAGATCACCATCAGATTGTATTGAATTAACTTATTTTTCTGTGTGGTTTGAACTCGTGACCTACAGCGATAAAAAACTGCTCGACTTTACGCGAACAAAATATCTCATGTTGCAGCAAAGGTAAACAGTCGGCGTGTCGATGTTTAAATTTGGTCACTACATGGGCAGTCACAAGTGAATTTGAATAAAACCTCACGTCCGCTGAATTCCATTCGAAAATATTCATTTCTCCTAAACTCTTCGAACGTTGATTTCTCCAGTTATTAAATCGAATCGATTTGTCGGATAGAAAACTAAGAGATACAGATATTTATTAGGTATCGAACAGTTAATGCCACCACTCCGGCACATTTGCAGGATTTCCGCTTTTTCTTACGTCAGTTGCATATTTTTGACACTGACATGTTCATTTGAAAAACGTCACACCTCAACCCCTGGGTCTACCTGTACACCAAATACTGTGATGGTAGGTGTGGCCGTTTGGGAACTTTTGCGTGTGACGGACATACATCCGCACATACATACGTACATACATACATACATACATACATACATACGTACGTACGTACGTACGTACGTACGTACGTACGTACGTACGTACGTACGTACATACATACATACATACATACATACATACATACATACATACATACATACATATATACAGACGCCACCGACTCACTATATAAGCTCTTTTTCGCATTTATATACATACCAAATATGAGCTAAAAATGTAGACTTTTGACATAAATACTTAGCCAAAAACTGTAGACGTTTGATTTCCTTCACTCGCTATGGAAAATTGTTCTTTGGAGTTTGAACTACGCTAGATTATACCTTTAGCGAATTCGGGGTGAGTGCCCCCCCCCCCCTTTCACGCCATTCCAAAGTAACAAATTCGGTCTCTAAAATCATATTAGTTACTGGCGCTCCGAAATGTTACGAATTTTATGACCAGTAACCCGTCAACTTGCCGCAAACTCAGGGAAGGTTCCAACTGGGAGAAGAGTGTGCATTGCGGTGACCTGCTAGCGAGTTAAGGTACATAGAAATGTAAAGGAATCGCCATGGTCAACATGATAGACTACGCTAAATGTGAACGACCGTGGAACGAAAGATGCCTAATACACCATACTATAGAAAAAATGATTCGTGGAAGGAGAAAACCTAAGATACTGTCGCTCATGGAGCATTCACCTTTCCACATTCTTTTTCTGGGATCTATGCAATGGTAAATAAGACCTGAATACTGAGTAAATTCTTTGTTTTGCGTCCGTACGCACAAAGTTTTTCAGAGTGTATTTGGTGAAAAAAAAATTTCCTGTAGAATTTTCAGGTGATGACGATATTCTGTCGTGCTTACTTTTCAAAGTTTTCAAGGAGAAAAAAGCACTACTTTTCCTGCAGAGTTTTCCACTGTCCCACTGTCAAAAGGTGCTGACTAAGGCCCGCCAACTTCAAAGTATATGTGCATATAAAAGAAGAGAACACAATACAACAAATGCGGTCGTGTTTTTTTCTTTATTTGTCAAACCACTGAACACTTTTTTTTTCCTTTTTAAACTTGAGCAACTTGACTACCATGCAAATCTACAAAGTATGCAAGACTAAACATTTAACCAAATCACAGTTTTCAGTGTATCAGCCGATGATCGGAAAGAAGGTGACGTCACGGGGTGTGGCCGAAATGCCGTTCATTTTGGTGTTTTGAATGTGTTATTCCGAGATGAATACTAAGAAACTCTGGGATACGTTGACTCTCGAAAATTATCAGGACATATTTGTTTATCCAATCTTTCAAGGTCACACAGTTTAGTCGTCACTGGGGGATTACCTGCCATTTAATGTTACAATAGTAACATAAGGATGAAATGCCATTAATTCGTTAAGTTTAGGTTGTGTAAACACCGATCAAGAATGGGAAACGTGTATTTCGCATGTCACAGCATAAACAAATTGATAGGGCATCTTTTATGTCATTTAAATGTGATACCTATCATTTTCAATGACCAATACAAATCACAAAACCATAGAATTTAGTACTTCTCCTCAGATGGACCACTCGGATATCTGGCACTATGCAACTCCACGTCCTGACACAAAATTCTGTATAAACCACGGGTCGAAATTTGTCGAGATACTTCGTAGTCGGAAAACATCGGCTGACGTCCACCACTGAAAGAGAGGCGGGTTATCGGAAGAAGGTTAACATAATGGGGAAATTTGAGAACGTGAAAACTAAGGCCTACAGAACAAGAAATCGTTAATCTACGACTTTGACAATCAAGCTTGACCTTCAAAAGAATCACATCACATGAGTAACAAGTTTACTTATTGCACAAAATATAATGACTTGCTTGGAAAATCGAACCTACATTTTTACATTTACAGCTTTGGAAAGTGAGTTAATGTAAACGTGAGTAATAAATATTGAAAGTTGAAGTTCGTAAATATGTATCAGCAATCGCGTGATCGTCGTAATCCAATGTAAACAGCGCCCCGTGAAACAAGTACTTTAAGTAATTTCGTTTTTTTTCCTTGTCACACATCTCGATGAAATGCTGCTGTAGTTTGTAAAATGTCTCCCCGTGCAACAAGATGTCAACAATTGTCAATTTCGTGAGATCTTAAAAAACATGGAAATGAATCTCTGAGACATTAAGGCAAATGACTGAACGACCTCTCAGTCGCTTCCATGTCTAATCATATAAAGCAATTTTATGTAAATTAAACAGAAAATAAAAATGGTTGTGGTGGCTTTCGCTTATCTGATTTTCTTATTGCATTGGTGACAACTCTGAGTTTCAATGTTGTTGCGATACAGCAGCGTGTCGGGTATATAATCGTTGCAATTCTGTAGAGTGTCTGAGTGTGAGATGTTTTTTTACTCTAAGTCACTGATGACACGTCCGTATGTAATTTATCCGCTCCCCTCGCCCGACAGAACCCGTGACCGAGAATTAGGACCGGAGTGGTCGCCAGAGGGCGCATTTAGAGTTTCCATGATTAGTTAGTTTCAGTTTGTACTTTGTTTACTTCTATTTTGTCGGCATAGCAATCCGTGTTGGACATGGCAGCTTCAAAATACGCATTTAGACAGTCGCGTGAAGTAGGTCACCCGGTAATACTTGGCAAAGACTACTGGATTACCTCTTTCCATGGAAATCACTACGCGACGGAGGCAGACAATTTTCTCGTATTGCCATGGCACCACTTTGTCCATATGCACAAATATACATTATTTTTGTTTTCTTTTATTTTTTGCGATGTGTTCTTCTTCATCACTTGTATTGAGTGTATTTTAAGTAGAACCAAATGTGTACTTGTAAGTACTCTTCACTCGACTTCCCTCTAGTTGTTGCATGCTCGGCCGACTGGCGCTGGTGTCCTGATGAAGAAAATGTCGCTGCACCGTCTGGCCTCTGGGGACTTCGATTTGGAAATTTGCGATCACCCTACTCTCCCGCGGTTCGAAGGTCTTCTGGCGCCGGATGACGATGACATTGCCGCCTCCCGGGTTCTCGATGCGCGTCTGATACGAGGTGGTGTGCGTCTCGCTGCTCTGCTGCCTGACCGTGCCAGCTGGCGACGTCCTCGACGTCTGCCTGTTCACGACAACGGGGATCTCTCTCGATGTTGTCGACAAGCTGCGGGTGATCATTGGAATATCGAACGAAAACGTCGATGTGTCCCCGCTGGTAATCACTGGTATGTCTCCATACATCATTGGTATATCTCTGGCAAACATGGGTACATTCCTGCTGAAAATCGGTATGTCCCTTGTAATGATTGGAATATCTCTGGTTATGATAGGTATATTCGTTGACGTTGGTGACCGCACTCCTGCAATTTCGGTTGTGAATGTTGAAGTCACGCGCTTGTTTTCCGTACTCCCTGCTTCTTGTTTCTCGATTGCTTTCTTTGGCTCCTCCTGTGTTTCTGTTTCGCTCTTTTCGTTTGGTTTCTTTTTGCTTTTCACCACTATTTTCAGACATTTTGAGTCCTTGGTCGTCCCGTCTGGCATTTGCTTGACTCTGTTCTCCTTGACGAAGACGAAGTTCCCGTACTGTGTGTTTTTCGGTGGCGTCATAGGGGCGCTCTCTCCCTTCTGCGTCTCTGAGGGTTCATCCATCTGTTGAAGCTCCTTGAAAAGACCTCTCACTTTGTCGGGTTTCGCCGATAGAACGATTTTCGCCGAGGAAGACGACTTGTGGGGCTCCATGTTGGCCTTCTGCTTCGGCGCTGCTGTCTTCGTTGTTTCAGTTGTTGACCTGGTTGCGTAGGGATCACTTCCGACGCAGTGTCGCCGTTTTTGTGACACGTGATCCTTAGAATGGTGCTCCTCAGGTGTGAAACTCCATCTCCGTTCGATGTCAGGGCGTTTCGAGAGTGATTCGAAAGCAGGGTTGTCGCTGTCCAGCCGCATATCGGGTGGGAGAGACTGGTCACGCCGGTAAATCTGACTGTGAACTGGTTGCATGCATACCACTCTCTCAGGTTGCTCATCAGGGGACACGATGTTGGCAACTCTGCAAGGCTCGCGGGTCTTCCGTTGTCGTATTTTAGATGTTATTTCTGGCCTGGAGGGCTTCGTACTTCCCCTGACTGGCCCCATGAGCTTGTAGCCTGCGTCTACTGATAGGGAACGTTCCGCATTTTTGGCTTCTTTCCCCTGTGGCCGCCGCTTGTTGCTGAGCACCGGAGACATCAGAACGTACCTGTCGTTTGACGCTTCATCGTCCGAGGGCGTTGTCGTTGATGGGATCACCAGGACCCTCTTCGGTTTGGATCCCGGCTTTCCATACTGGATTCGACTGTACACTGGCTGTACCGCGATCAAATCTTCATTTTTCGACAAGAATTCAGCGCTAGGGGTGAAGTTGCGGGATCGGCTGAGCTCGTCAAGTAATCGAGATTTAGTACTTCCAGACTCCTGTGTGCGTTTGTCGTCACCTGTCTTCCCCTGTTGATTTTTCCACCAGTTTTTAAGTTCTCTCACCTGCGCCGCAAGCGTCTCCCTGTCTGGTTCATCGACCTCTTGATATCTACTCTCAATTGTTTCTCGTTTGCCAGCATGGTTTTGTGGTGCTGTTGATTTGACGATACCCGCCTCCTTTTTATTGCTATTGTCTGTCTTCTCTGGGGTCTCTTTTCTTTTTTCACCGGCTCGGTCCTTTGAATGATGGTGGCCGTGCAACGGACATGAGTGTTTCTTCGAGTTGTGTTTCTTTACTCCCTGCGAGTCACCCGACGACGCTGTTTTATGGTCGAACATTTTTCTGCGTTCCGAGACTGGTAGCGCCTTTTCATCGCTGTCTTCCCCGGTCTCTTGGTTTGACTCACTCTCTTTTGACTTGTCTTTCTCTTCCTTTCTTTCTTCAGCTAACTTCGGTTTCTCGCTACGTTTTCCCTTTGCAGCACTGGGAGTGCGGTCTTCTTTTTCTTTTGACGTGCTACCGCTGCTTTTCTCGACTGTGGAAGACTTTCCTTTATGGCTTTCCCTTTCTTGCTGGGCGTCTCGTTTCTCTGTTATTTGCGTTTGCTTCTTCACGCTCCCTGTCGCTGCGGCACCACCCATCTTCTGGAAAGCCGCCGTAAGCTGCTGGACGCTTTTCCTCTCCTCGTCAGTTTCGCTTTCTTTCCCATCGGAAACGACATCCACTTCGATTTCGGTCATCACCGATTCCTTTTCGAACGCATCGCTCAGGACGTCGTCGTCGGCTGACCCGTCTGGACTACGCCGCTCGGACAAGACACTGTCAACAGGTGACGGCACCTCGTCGTTGCTTTCCTCGATCGTACTCAGGTGAACCTTTTCCATTTCTACCTCTTCGTCTTCATCTCTGTGGCCGTCGGCGTCGTCCGATCGTTTGAAGACAAGCGTTGGAATAAATGGAGAGCTCCCTGTATCATGTGCGCCTTGAGACTGCTCATACACAGGACTCAGCCTCCTCGGGCGCCAAGGTTGAGAACCAGCGTCCGGTTTTCCGCCTTTTCCACCAGGCGACGACTTCTCATTTTTCTCCTGGGATTGTCTCATGGCTGCGTTGCCTGCACTTTGTGTGCCCTCGCTACTCTGGGTTCCCATGACATCAACATCATTTTGTTGACCTGCTTCATCATCGCTGTCCGAGTCCGACAGCGATGACGTTGACGAACTTCTGGAGGAGCAAAAGGACCCGGCACTTGAAACGCTGTTTGTTGGCGATGGCGGGCAACACGAACAACGGCTGTGGTGAGATATTTCGTTGTCGTCTTCACTCGATGTGTGTAACTCTTCTCCCGATATGTCTGCGTCTTCCTCTCCGCTGATTGGTGGAGATATAAAGAGAGTACCGGGCCTCATCGGTCGACCGTAAGACGAATCTGACGCCCTTGAGTAGTATCCAGAATCTAGGGAATTTGCCGGGCAGCTTTCCCGCCTCAATTCCCTACTTCTGTCGCCGAGCAAGTAATCCTCGTCGTCTTCTAGGGACCCAGCAGAGCTGGGATTCGTTGTTTGGCTATCCTCATCCGATTCGTATTCGAACTCCACATCGCTGACGTCGCTGAGGGCGCCCGAGTCTTTCATCTCGTTGAAGGTTCTGAACATCGTTGCAACTTTGCGAGAGAGGGAATCGCCTGAGTGTTTTAAACCGACCTGCAAAAAGAATAAAGAAGATGAAATGATTGTAGACGTCTATTTTTCATTTTTCTAGATCATAGAAAAGTGCACTGAAAGTTATTATATTTTTTGTCGGTTTTTTATCGTTTTGTCGTACTTCTTGATTGTTAGTGTTCCTTGTAGTTCTTTGTGGTGGCCAGCCATGCAAATAAATTCTGAATCATCAGCAGTGTGTATGTATGTATTACTTAATATTTATGAGAATTAAACATCGTACGGCATGTGTTTGTGCTCGTGTTTACATGGCTAGCCCTCTCGATTTTGAGATGAAACAGCTTTTATCGGTTTAACGTAAGCAGTTTGTTGGACAAGTGCGCGAGTAAGTGCTTTGGCATATTATGCGATCGAAATGCAACACAGTTATTTCGAACATGGTGCGTGAACCGATTAAAGTGATAACCTTAGGGAAATTAACATTACTGTGGTCAAGATAGAATGCATCTCGGATAGTCAGACTCTCAAACTTTTACGATACGTTTTTGGTCTACCACTTGTGGCGGTTTATTTTGAAGCTCTTTGAGTAAATAGCGTTTTTACGGACTTATGCGAAAATAGAAAATTTAGTTTTTCCCATAGACTTAACCATATGGAAGGCGGCCACTTTGAACTTCAAGTGTCTGTTAATATTAAGTAATTTGTTTCCCTAGTACTAAGTTTTGCAGAGTGACCCTCAATTTTTATTCTTGACTTCGACCGAATAGTTTAAAGTTTGCATACGGAAAGTTTAGGCAAAAGTTGAGGTATTTCAATTAATTCAGACTCTCATATTTTACAATACTTTTCTGATCTACCGATTGTGTGAACTCATTTTGAAGATCTTGAAGTAAACATAGTGCCAATGTCCCTGAAGCTACTGTAGACATGGATGGTATAGAGGACGTACATACCATAATACCAGATATAGCAAGTGCAGAGGTCATTTTGCAATATTCTTATGGCAGAAGAATTGTTTCAGTATGGTTCATACTTACAGGCCCCTCTATACACATAAGAACTGGCAAAAATTGCCTTCAAAACACAAAATGAAGTAGTTCCTAACAATATGAAATTGTTTCACTAATGTCATCCTATATACCAAATATCAAAGCTGTCTGACCAGCGGTTTTAAAGAAACAATCAACCTAACAGCCAATAAAGCTCTGCTATGTTATGCAGAGAATAACTATTAGTGACGCATGTGTGGATGAAGAAGGTGACTTTCTTTGCTAATTCATTTCAGGATGGCCTGACCAAAAACAGCAAAAATAGCTGCAAAAATTCAAAACTGAAGATTCCATCATTATTTCAATATATATATCACGTTAAGATAAAGCATAGGAACCTGTATATCAAATATCAAAGCAGTCAGACGAGTAATTTTTGAGAAACAAATGTTTCACCAAAATTGGCAAAAATTGTCCAAAAAAATACAAAGTTGTAGATTTCATCATGATTTGAATACATGATATTTTAATCATCCCTATAAATCCTGTATCAAAAATCAAAGCGATAAGACAAGTGCTTTTGCGAAAAAAATATTTTTGACCAAAAATGACAATAATTGTCTTAAAAATATAAATTTGCATATTTCTGCGCAATTTGAAGAAATCTGATATGGGTCATCCTGAGGGACCTACACCCCTAATATCAAAGCTGTCAGACAAGCGGTTTTGATGAAATAAATTTTTGACTAAAAATGACAAAAAAATTCCCTAAAAATACACATTAGCATATTTCATCACAATTTGAACAAATCTAAGTTGGGTCATCCCTAGGGAACTGTACACCAAATATCAAAGCTATCTGACCGGCGGTTATGAAGAAGAAGATTTTTTACCAAAAACGCCTTTTTTGTGCTAATTTGCATATTTTCAACGATATCAAAAAACAAAAAAAATGTTTCTCATAATCATATTTTGCACCTACACAAGAAATATTAAATCTGTAAGTACTGCGGTTCGAAAGATATTTGAGTGGACGGACGCCTCACAAACGGACATACATATATACAGGCTGACGACGGACGCCGGACGGATACCCATCCCAATAGCTTCTATAGACTATAGTCTATAATAGCTAAAAATCGAAAATTAATTTTTTCCTATACATTTGACACAGGGATGGCGGCCATTTTGAATTTCGAATATCGGGAAATTTAAGGTAAAATTTGTTTTCGAGTTACCAAAATTTTGCAATGTATAACCACCGATTTTTATTGTTGATGTTGAAAATATATGGTAGAAAGTTTTCTTGCGGAGGAAAGTTTGAGCAAAAATGTACGCCTTCCAATTTCATGGTGAATACTACCATACGTGTGAACACGAATACAAGTCGTAGGCGGAAAGAATGCCACTTTTAAAGACATTAAGAAATACCAAGGACCCATGGATGGCGTCGTATTACTGTATCGAATAGTCACAAATCTAAAGTTTTATTTCGGTCCGCGTGCCAGCTTTCGATGACTCTGTTAAACCATACATCAATGGGCGTCTATTTCCTATGACGTCAGAGTCATAAGCGTGGGACTCCGCGGGGAATCGACAGAAGATATGTAAACTACACGCAACGAGCTCATTTCTTATAAATAACAGCGACTTGAGATGATGGCCATACACGGGGCACAATCGGGTAATCCTCTCCTCTCTGCCGCGTTGGATAGCTTCCGATGAAGAAACGCGATACGCGATATTGAAATTGAAATAAACATGTTGCAAAAATTAGATTGCCCTCGCCCCGATGCATTTTGGTGTATTTCTCTTACCCGCACTGCGAATCGCGATACAAAATCATGCAGCGATCCGTACAGCAGCAGCAGAATGCATCGCGAACATATTTTTGAATGGACGCTGTTATAATTGAATTTGTCATACTTAAACAACACTTTTCCAACATTGAATACGATAGCATAAACTCTGCTTTAAAAAGAGATAATGTTGTAGGAATATGATATCGTTTTTCTGTATACTTCAACATCGGTAGTTATACCAGTGTTAATTTATTGTCAAGTCTTATTTTCTTGACTATGTCTGTTAAACTTTTCCCCCTATCTAGGGGAAATTAATTGTTCTACATTTCGCAGATTACGGCTCGGGGCATGCTTTCCAGGTACTTTGACTTGTACAGTATAAAGTCGAAAAGTGGTAGGCCAGACATGATGCGGGCGGAAGGGTGTCGACTATTTCAAGTCTAATCTCCAGGATTTTTTACTATTTGTCAAGCGTCCTTGGGTTGAAATGTCGAACCTTTTCTAGACTCGTGAAATCAGTTATCATTGATATGTGGATCCATACGACGGGAGAAATATGAAACCTCATGGTGACTTTTGACCTCACTTTGTTTTCATGTCGAGGTCAGAATGATCCAGAGATGGTGACATCTGCAGATATTTGAATCATTCACATTAAAGCAATGGTAAAGAAAGTTGTGCCTGTATAATTTGTACACAGCGGTGTGGCGGAAAGAAACAATCTGTTATACTTATGTCAAAGATTTATAACGACAGACACAATGCAAGTGTACACTGCGTCCATGTATTTGTGTAATTATATATCCCATCATCTTCTATGTGTTTAAGTATGTATTGTATAAGTATATATATATATATATATATATATATATATATATAGATATATAGATATATATAGATATATACATATATATATACATACAGAGTGTTATACATAATAACACAAATTAGGCCTACTTCAAGTACAAAATAACAATATCTGTTACTTAAGTCTCTCCGTCTATGTTCCCGTAATTTCTTACGGCTGGTTTTTGTTAAAGTTTCAAAACAGTTTTTGTATTTCTTCGACTCAAATGCGCTGCACTGCGCATGCTCTGTGTACTGCCGTACTTGACATCCGATAGATGTCACAATGCACGAGTGCAAGAAAAATCAAATTAGATAAGTTTACGCAGCCGACGATTCAACCTCGTTATGAAAATACGGAAACATGCGCTTTGTCAAGTAATTGAAAGGAAAACGAATCAGTTACAATCAAAAGTTCTTGTTTCTGCTCCTTGTAGGGCCCCTATTCCTACTATGTTTAGGATGAAATTTGAGTTTTCCAAACTCATCGAGGACGGAAGGGATATTGTCTTACATCGGCTACGATTCTGAGAACACTGTACTTCGTTATTCAAACCACCAACGGGTAATTTATCATCCGTCTTTGCGTACGGAAAATATGTAGATGTCTATGTCATCAAAATATATATGGAAACTCTAAAGTTTCGCGAATACAGCAATGGGCGCGGAGGTTAGACAAGCTCAAAAATCATTTGGTGTGATATTTGTTCGTGTCTTCCCAGGTAACCACTTTCACCTCGAGTAAATGGTCGGTCGTAATTTTCAAGACACACACGTGTCTATCACAGTTCGAGGCAGACTGGAGAGTCAGTTTTGGTATTAAAATTCCACTTTGGTGTCAATTCGATAATGATGCTATTTCAATCTGAGCAGCGGCGTGGTATAGGGTGTTTATTGCGGGTGTTACCATATCTCATATTCGACCTTGGGCCTTTTGCCCCTCGGCATGAGTCTACACACAACGCTATTGGTCGCATCATGCCGGTGAATGATGGTAGATCGATGGCCTTGTTGAAACAGTTGTTAATTTCGTCTTCCAATTGTTTTGTGTACAAAGGGATATGTATCCTCATCTGATACCTGTCTCAGCGTAGCGTCAGCCAAGGACGTGTCTCATATCATGCTGCGATTCGCCAGACGGGAAAAAATAAATGTATCGCATTTCAAAATATTCTGAAAAAAATGAAATCCGTAACGACATATAAAAAAAGAATTACATTTAACAGCTTAGTAACGCCAAGTTGGTATAACGGTGTACAAGCTAATACAGAAATAAGTTTTGATAATTTGAGAAAAGTTTCAAAGCGGCAATTGTACAGTATGAAATGACTAGACTTCCGCACGTCGTGGCACGTGGACGTTTTATCCCATGTATGTACCCAAACATTCAAGATCAAAGAAAGTATCAAAGGATGTATTATTGTTGAGCAAGTAGCCCGTGTGAGGTAGTTTACCTGCTATCTAGAACTGACGCGTGTCTCCTTCAAAACACCATGCATTTCCGCTCTACTGTGCTTTATGTAACTGCGGGACAACTTTTCTTTGAAAGATCGTCAAACGGTGAAACGGCACCAGGCGTAGAATTATGGCATTCAAATAGCGTGTGACGTGTTACCCAGCCACAACACGTGCAGTATTACCGTATTTTCACTGTGTCGCACATAAATAAGGCAGAGTGATTGGGGTATTTTAGAGTCAAAACGGCTGAAATCCGCTCTGAACATCTGGTGTGGTCCGAAGTCTCTTCGAGATTGAGTTCCTCCAAATGGAGTATATGCACCGGCCAAAACGAGAAAACTGCATGGATCGATGTCACTGGAGATTAATTAAGAGGCTGACGAAATGTAAGAACCAATACAGTCCAATGTTCGGGTCTGCTTTCATTATATACCGATCACTAGTGCCTGCGAAAGATTACAACGTGCTGACTAAGCTTTCTATGTCGGCTGGCTGCGTTGGCCAGCACCTCGGGGCCCCTTCAGGGATCTCATGTTATTACTAATGACATAAAGGGCAGTCGGACCCTTGTACGGATATTGCAAAAGTTAAGAGGTTGTCTATTGAATCACAAATCAGTTCTGTTCTGTCGACGGGTTGGTCTACTTTTACGGATTCGAATGAAAAAGTCGGCCACTTATTGAGTAACACACGCGACTGGGGAAATTTCATTACAAATTTTCTACATCTTCGTTTATTTTTTTCAATCTCAATATATTTTAACTTAAGTTTTCAACTGCCATGTTCGGATATGAAATGCTTTTCCATGTCCAATATTAAGCTGCTAAAGACAAAATCTAATTACAATCCGATGTAATGATGGGCAGGTCTTTTACGCTATATTACGGTCTTTTTTTCGGTCCTCCCCTCACTGCCTCACATTACTACATTGGATTTGAATCAGATTGCTAAAGACAGACACTACATGCACATGATCTTAGCCGAAAGGTAGAGAAATGATGAAGTGCTTTTTAAGACTTATTACATATAACAATCCTCTTCCAAGTTTTGAAGAGTCCAAAGCTAATGACCATCAACACCGTATCATCAAAAGTACATCTTAATCTTAGTGACCAATTACAACCGAGGGCCGACTTTTAATAACCCAGAGACTTGCACAGCGATATTTGTACAACCTGTCAACCCTCATTACCCATTATGCCTGGGTATAATTGTACAGCAAGGACATCACTTTGTAGGAACGGATCAGGTTTAACCACGATTCTATCTAAGGCTAAAAGGTCTTCTCAACGCCAACCGATGTTCTAAAGATAGACACATGTAGATGAAGTAGATTTCAAATTGGATCTCCCTTCTCTCAGTTTAATCGTTTTTAACTTCCTTGCCGCACAACCAAGCGTTGTCTGTAATTAGGGATTTTAATGGGCAGTTACTGTAATTTCTCTATGATTTTTCAAAAAAGTTTGCCAGAGTTGCAGAACCTGATGCACAGAGTAACTAGAAGTAAATAGTCTAGGAAATATGACATTATTTTTGTAATTATTGAAAATACTATAATTATGAAATATTGATATTAATAATAGCATTTCATCATGGTTGAGCTTCCTTTCTGCGTAGAAGCACTCGATAAAATCACTTAACTTATATTTATTATGTGTAACGTATACCATGACGTCTAATATACAGCAGAGGTATATATCGGACGCCCCGTCCTATGTTACATATATAATATACATTTATACATTCTATACATGTGTATGTGTTTGTGATTTTATACACACAGGCACACATACACACATATATACATTGTGTGCGTGATTGTAAACACACAGGCACACATACACACACACATATATTATATATATATATAATATATATATATATATATATATATATATATATATATATATATATATATATATATACGAACAAAAAATGCTAATTTCGTAAGAGGGGTGATGATCGTGTCAACAGTTATAATTATTTTTGTCTTTGTCACAGTATCATCACACGGACAGCTGTGGTTTTACTCTAATTGCTAAGTCACCGTACAGTGATTGGCAGAATGATGGACTGGCTGCCAGGCATCATGTCGTCAACCAATGAAGATAAGACACAAGTGGTCAATTCAATCAATACAGGACAATGAGGTCACATCATTTTCTTTCAAAAGTATTAATTTCATTTTTGTCTCCTAAAATTCTGCGGTATGCAAGGCAGGGCATGTGTGGAAAACATCAGAACCAGTTCGTGTTGTTTAACACGCACCATTAAGATAGCCCGATGCACAAACACTCCGCTGGGGTTAATTACAAAGTACTGATCGGAAAAGAATGCGTATCCGACTTTAAGACGATGCCGCCACAAGGTCATGCATCGGGCATCGTCTTTCTTAAGGTCAAAGGCTGGTTGATAACTGGTAAAAATAATTCGATGGACAAACTTGGATGACTTTTTGCATACACCTGTCAAGTCCAGCGAGCTGTTGTGTGTCATATTCCCGGCAAACTGGTATCCGGGTCTTCATGTGATTTTTAAAGTATGAGTTTCCTTGAACGTCCCTAAACTCGCAGGCTCACATCTTCTGACGTTGTTCCACTATATTTGCTGGCAATAAAGTTCTTACAATTTGAATAAGAGGCATTTTAATTTTTCTTATCATTATTTTGATCCTTTCTTGAATGTATATAATTCTTTCAACCCTGCCATTTTAAAATGAGGATAGATAATGCAAAATAAGATAGTCGATTTCTACATATACGCTTGTTTCAAGAGAAATATTAAATTCAGAAAATAGTATCGAGGTTTTATTACCAAAATTATTTTTTACCATTAATACCAAAATTGAGGTTTTCTACCCCAAACATATACCCCTTCATCCTTCGAGCAAACTATTGCTACCGTACTAATTTAGATTCTCTGGTTTAGAAAAATACATAGTACGAGGGGGTTTCCTTGTCATCTTTGATGTGAAATATTCCTTCGGAAACAAACTGTGTTGATTACGTGCAACTCCACCTTAATCGATCAACTCTCTGAAGTGCGATCGAGAGGCAGTATACGGTTTGTAACCACATTTTGTCGCACGCTGTTCACCATTCATCACTGTTAAGTGTTGACATACAAATCCGGGTCCGGCCAATAATTCATTTGTCATTGTCAATGCGCGTACATTGTACTTTGTGTTGATATGCTGAATATCGAGTATTTCAAAATGCTGTAGGAAATAGGCCAACAAATGTTTTGTTTTACACGGATTTGATTTGAAATGGTCAAAAATCTTCAACAGTAAGAGTTACATGCCCTCTTTCCGTCACTTCAATACTGACCTGTTCGGGGTAATGCACGCCTCAAAGCAGACAGAATAAACTTTTGCTTAAACGTTTATAAAGGAAACTGTAATCCATTCTCTGTCATAATCGATGATAAAATATTAAAGGTCATTATGCAAAGTTTGGGATCAGAAAAACGAATAGTTTATGTTGAATATTTTATCTTCACATAATAAAAATACGAAAACTTAAGTTACTCCATGGGCCTCTAAATGAGAAAGTGAGTCCACACGAGTGGCAGACTAGCAAAGTATTGTAAATATTTGAGAATTCAAATATCTGTTTCCGAGGCGCATTCTAGCTTAACCAGCTGTCTTTGATATCTCATTACTTGGCTGGGCATGCGTACAGGAATAGCAGGGTGAGGAGGTTACGGGACACTGACGAAGATTCATTTTGCTGTCTTCGACACAGTGTGTGGCTTGCCCGGGCGTTCTGCCAAGCACGTTGTTTATCTCAACGTCCGCATTCGAGAAATTATAAAATCCTCCGGGCCAGCATCGCTATTGATCTGAAAAACAGCTGACCTGTAGGGACCATAACATGAGCGGAGAGGAAAAATACGTGAACGTATTCGATGTTGTCTCGCCCCTTTTATGTCTGCTGAATGTGTCGACGTATGAGGATTTATGGGCATTTTATATTGAGACAGTTACCTAATGTGACAAAAATGCGCCAGGTGCTATGTTTGTGCCATGACAGAATGGTAAAAGGGTGTCATTGTTGCTAACTGACTCCACGTTCCACGGTCTGCGTCTTTGCTCTCTCAGTTCAGGGCGTTTGTGGAGGGCGGCTATAGTATGAATGTCTTCGAATTACGCACCTGTCGTGTGTTTATGTCGAACAGTACATGGGTGTGAGAGCCAAACCTCCCACGCTGCAGTCTCCTCTTCGACTTTGTTTTTGTTTTGAAGAGATAAAAAATGTAATTTACCGCAGCTTGTCGGTAAACAAAGTCGGTCATGGGTGGATGGGGAAAACTATACTAAGGGATGGGATTGTCAGATTGTGCAAATACGACATGATAAAACACACAGCGTTTAGAAACGGGGGAATATACAGCCACCCGAGCGAGTACAGAGGACCACCGACGAACACAGGAACACAGGAACCCAGGTGTGTGCATTATACACAGCTGGGTTTACTATGGATCTCCCGTTTTTACGTTTCAATTGCCTTCAATTGAAGTATTGTGCAAGATAAGATGGTATTGTGATATGTGTCTATTTGCGAACACAAATACAACACAAAATTGATATTACCAGACTTCCTATCAAAAGTGATATTGTATGATTTCTCCTTAAAATCAATCTCCTGTGAAAGGGGGTATATCCAGGGTTTGCATAATATTTACAAAATACTTGAATGCGCGTTTATCTCTGTTCAAGTCGCATGTACATGTTACAAATATATTTCTTCTTCTCTGAACTCAAGAGAAATGTGAAAGGCTTGACGAAATTATACCTGTAAATTGTATGCATACCTGATGTCTTTGTTTCAGTATGTTATTTTGATGATATTCAGCCATTTAAGACGACTTACACGCTTAAGACATGGGGAAAGGGGGTGGAGAGATAGGACTGAGACAGAAGTTGACAGCACTCCCACGGGGAGTCATACACAGGCAGGCACTCATTGAGACAGAGCTTCTGACAGACAGGCAGATAGAAATAGAGAGATATTGGACATAGGTGCAAGCATATACATGTCCGATATCAATCGGGAGAAAGTCAAGCGCACACCTGCTATGATGCATATGCCAGCTCTTCAAAACTACCGTCCACATACAAAAATCTCATATCTACTGGCCAGATTTTTAAAGATTTACTTCGACGTTAAGTGTATCGACAGGCCGTGATATGTATTGATATGTAAATAACGGGTCAGGTGGGCGTGGCATACCAAAGCAGATCTCACCACATGTTCTCGCTCTGGACAATGAAAACATTGTTTCGTGAACTCACTCAAACGGTGTTCACAAGGTACACTATGATCTTTGGGCACTTTTCCGTCTCGTTGACCTGTCAAGGGTTATGTTTCAGTTAACCTCTTTAGTTCGTGCTACCTGGCAAGGACAGGAAAACAGTAAGCTACAATGCATTTGGATCTGATGGTGGATATTCCCGTAGAATTGGACGAAAGCTTTCTCGTACCTTCTACTTCCACAAGCAACCATGACTACTAAGTCATATAAGAGTGTTTTAAACACGGAACCGTTATTCATTACAACTTGCCTGGTGGAATAACAAAGGTTCCCGCCAAACATCAGGCGCTGAACCCGAACAATG
>LD343672.1:489878-505524 GCA_001465055.1 Ptychodera flava | reverse complement strand
TATATATATATATATATATATATATATATATATATATATATATATACATACATACATACATACATACATACATACATACATACATACATACATACATACATACATATGTGTATTGCAACATACATCCTCAGAATACATCACATTCAAACGGCCGTTGCAGTGTATTGCAGTGACAGGGCACCGGCCTGTCACTGGAACTCTATGTACGTGAATGCTTGCGTAATATATGTACATGGTAACAGTGTCAAAGGGCGATGTGCACGAAATATGGAACCTCCACCACCCCTTGTGTTGAGGGTATTTGCGATATTAGTAAGTCAGTCACGTCCAGATGATTTGGGAGGCAATGACATGACCTGACGTCCATTCAAATATTTGTAATCGTCATCGGTGCAATACTTATTCACTTGTTTATTTTATCCTTCCATCTTCATCTTTAGTTCACCCCGACGTGTTTATTTTACAGTTTCGGTGTTTTTTTTCTCACTTGTCAATTATGAGACCAATGAAAAACGGTATGTGTGATAATTATCGCCGCCAATGTCAAACATTTGCTATGACCTGCCATGTTCGCCGGCCACCACATCATTACAACCTTCTCCACATTGATATACGGTATGGGAACAATTACAAACCCAAGGGCGCATGACCATGAATTTTTGCTTGTATACATTACATCGCCGGGAATAACATTAGTTCTCAGTGCATTCGGAGGGAAAAGAGACATCTCTATTTGTAAACCGCTATTAAAAGCAAAAGTCTCACTTACTCCGACTTGGCAAACAACAGCTTGACCGCAGTTGAAAGCGGTCATACACGGACCCCTGTTTGGAAATGGGCGTTGAATTTCAGCTACGCGTAGAAAGTGCAAGTTGACTGAACTGCTAGGGCCGGTATTTACAAAGACATGGGGGGTTAACAAAGAAAGGCCTGATAAAAAGCGAAAAGTTGGCGGATTGTTACGCTTGATCGCTCATGGTTTTGAGTTTCCCATACCTGTTCTTTGTTGACTATGCAATGCACTCTCTGTGGTTTTTTTGTGGGTAATCATCGTAGCGTGTTTGTGTCTAGTGTAACTAAGTCATACAAGTACAAGCTCCCTAAAAAATCTTTCCACCACTACACACGAATTCGCCCTTCACGGTATCGCACCGCCGGCCACCAGCCCGGAGAGAGAGACGGACTACCACGTACACGACTCCCGTAATTTATGGTTACTTCACACTATCAGCTTTGACCCAGACTGTCTGCCTTCAAGATACTCGAAGTAGATTTTGATGTACACAAAGAAAGCACTTTAAAGAAACGGGGTTCTAGTGGAGGACATACAGAGCACTAAAGAGACCGAATGAAAACCAGTGGAAATATGTTTATCAATTCAGGCCAACTCTTGTGCCGACTGTGGGTTTTTGAAAATACTTCTAACGCTGAATGCGATCCCGCTAAGGCCGCGATGACGTATTTTATTTTATCGAGAACAGGCTAGGCGATGATAAGTCGCGTTCACAGGGGAAATTTTTCAATCCAAGGATTGGTTTCCTTCCGACTTTTTATCTCGACCATCGGAATTCCAATGCCATTTATAGCGAACGATGGTTTTTGTATTTGACCACAGAACCTTCGGCAATCGCCTAAAAATACAACCCATCGGGAAGAGGAAGAGTCGACAGTTTTATAAAGGAAATAATTCACAAACTTAACTTATTGTTCCGAAATTAGGCCTTTCCATCACAGACTTAAGATACGTTTCAATTTAATGTTGTCAATGCGTCAGTGGCATTCTTTTACTATATCACGTTAGTTCATTAAATTTCTGCCATGGAAGACGGTCATACGGAAGACCTCCAATGGCCCCCCTTCAAGATGGACGCCGTCGTGTCTATTTTAAAACTATGAACGACATGACAGTATTTTTTAAGTCGAACAAAATCGGCGCTTCTACTTACCAATTCTTCTTTGAGTATTTTAAGTGACAAGTCCATTTTCGCCGAGTGGAACTTGACCTTGTTATAACCTTGTGTTGTCTCTGGGTCGCCTTCGTTGTATTCACCCTCGCCGTTGTCATCGACTAAAGTTTCTTCATCGGGCGACGGCAAAGTCGTCAGTGTTTCTTCTGGTTTTTCTTCCTCCATATTATTTTTCTTCAGACGTTGAACACCAAGAAAAACTGTTATTCAGCGAAATAGATTTTGCGTCGCCACTGATCCCAGAGTAGCTGACGAGTGGTCGCAGAAAAGTTTGGTTGTGAAATTCAAAGCCAACTTACAGTCCGAGCCGAGGTTGTTTTCCAACGCGTTTAAATTGTTGGCATAGCTGAGTAGGGCCCAGGACGTGAGGTGAATTAGATCTGTGCTCGCTATGTCTATTTCAGTCCAATTGGCATGTCAGTTTCAAGCTAGCCTGTTATACCATCCAATGAGTAATCCAGTAGGAATCAGCGACGACGCGCCGATGCAGCGCACACAAACAAACGCACCAATCCCTCCAGTAAGGTGAAAACAAAACCGACGACCAGTCTTGTAAAATACCAGTTTCTTGGGTAAATTTTTGTTTCAAAAATTTGTTCACGGTCGTTAACTCTGTCAGACTGCGAGCAACCTCAGGTGGTAGAAGATCGGATAAAAATGGGCGCGATGACGTTATGGGAGACCTTGTAGAGAACGCTTGCGCGTCAGCGAGGTATACTGAAAAGTGGCGCTCCCAACAGCCTACTCACAAAGGATGCCCTGTCGTCATCCTAACTCGGGTTAAGCACTGAATGGATGTCCTTCCGCCCGGTTACCTCCGTAAAATAGAGCAAGGAGCACCTACATTTAACAGTGTGACACTTTTCTTTGAAAATGGCACAGCACTTTCGCGACGTGAAAGAATGCCGCATCTACAAATATGGTTGTGTTGAATCGGTGCGTCATCACTGAACATTTCTCTGTTGTGCGGTGTCAAACCCAAAATGGTGATTCGAAAAGGGGGTTGGTTTATTGGCAATATTGGCAATATTAAAGCGGAGGGGGGCGGTACAACTCTCTGTCAACATATAGCTTTTTTACAAAACTCGTTTAAAACCGAATCCGAACTTTCAGACCTCGCCCTCTGGCAACGTCGGCATGGAAACCGTTACCGTATCAGCTGTAGCAATAAATTGCAACCTCATATTTTATATATGTTTAACGATCTATCCCTTTTTTAGTGAACTCAATAGGTAACACTAAAAAGATCAAGCCGATGCGATATACCCATGCCTGTTTATTTGAAAAATTAAACAGAATGCGAATGTATCTCATAGGTGTACAGGTAATGACAACGCCAGATCCTGCGCGAAAAGTAAACATTGAAAATAAACTTGTTCACAAATGACACAAGAGCTAGTTTGTTTCGCCTTTTCATTGCCTATGACAGTACAACGGCCGTGCTTGGGTGAAAACCGTGTCATGGGTTATCCGGTCACACGTCTTGGGCATGAAGAGCACCTCCAGGGAAAAAGTTGTGTACGGAAACGAAGTGGTCACTCAACATTGTCTTGTTTGGTTTGGTTTCTGTTGATCTGAAAGTTGTCTCGTGTACTTTACCACAGTTGGCCCTCGATACAGTACTTCACACACCCATTAGAATCACTAAACAGACTGCTGCCCCTAAAGTTTGTTTGGTCACTACCACAAGGTTACAAGGCAAAGATAGGGGTTTTTTATAGGGTGAGAATTCGCCTCCACAACAGGATATGGTGAAATGGTACTACAAACACTCACTTGCAACTTTGCTTCAGAACGACAAACACAGCAAAAACCTGACTTTCGCTGATAACTCTCAACTCATCGCTGTCTGGGTAATTCGTTTTCTCTCAGGCAGGAAGCAACAGTAAAATCACATTTACAGTATTTGGCTACAAGACCTTGTAAAAATTGTGTAATCTTCCGTAAAGTGTGAAATGTGACGCATTGACGTGTTGTTGTAATTTGACTATTATGACATCTACGTCGTTATAATTCATCCCACCCACTGTAGGAAATGGAAAGTTTTATATTTCAGGAGAGTACTGACATATTGTGACCATTCCAACATGTTGTTGAATCTGCCGTATTCCTTGGTTCTTCAACTTTCTTCAACAATTTTGTCACTCTTTGTATTACATTTGAAAACTTCGACTCCAATAGGTTTGTCTTGTTTCTCTCCTGTTTACAAGGAAACTTACGATAGATTTAAACATCTAACGGGTCTGCTGTGTACACCAACCGTAGTCACTTTCCTCCCTCTGGAAAAAAAAGGATGTGGAAAATGATGGAACATTCTATGGCAGCGTGAACATCACTATAGGAATGGGTATTACACCATTGGGTGTGTTCATCAAATATTAGCCTTGCTTTTGTACTTTCCTCCTGAATTTTTTTTTCCTGAAACCAATTTCCTGCGAAGACAAATGTGATCGTCAACATAAGTTCGAATGCACGTTTTCAACATGTGTAAATCATTTTTTGAAATCATACCCTCGTTGTGATCCTTGTCGCAAAATATGATTGAAGGATCGATCCAGCAAAACTGGCAAACAATATCAACGCTAATGGAATAATCATGAAGATATGAATGAAGAAGATATTTTTAAATATTTCGATTTTGCTTCTAGTTAATTTTCTTTCTGTTCAATGCATACTTTAGTATACTTTTAATCGTCAGGTCGATTAGTAAACTGTTAATATCATATTCCATTCTCTTGTGTTTAGTTATCAGCGAAGGATATCCAGCCATATGCCGTAGCCGTATCTAGTACAGGAGAGTTTGGCATGTTCCTCGAAATTTACATTTTGCTCATCGCAAATTCTTTGGCGTCGATTACGAAGCCACTGCAGCGAACACAGCAAACGATGGAAAAGACAGGTTTCACCCCTTGGTGATCACAGCACATTCATGATCTCCATTGGTCATGATGCACCCCGTGTGTATTGCATTTCCAACATACCCCAAGCAAAGCTTGAAATACATTCCGTCCGGTATCGCAATCCTCAACTCTCCCACCGCAGACAACTGTAGTTATTTCTGTTTAATATTAGAAGCATTGTCCACTTCTCATGCATACAAAAGATGTAGCCATGTCTCACCGGATGTACTGTGATTGTAAACTCTACCCCACGCAGTTGCTTGAGTAAATAGCAATCCGACGGTAAATACCTTTGATAACGAAGGACCCCCTTCTCAAACCTTGTAAACAGCAACAGGTGAATGGCGGGAAGTCTTTTTCTTTTATTACATTTCATTTAAAGGTTGATAGATGGAAAGATAGACTGGATCGGTCTTGGATAGATTATGGCGAATACATGGACAAACATGAATAAGTGGATGCATCTTATACACTGTGTAAATTATGATTTATATAAATTCGCCTTGCTACCCATAAAATTTGATTGTACTGTTCTAATGAGCTAAATGAATGTATGAGTTTTGGAACTGTTGACCAATTGATTAGTTGATTGGTTGGTTGATTGATTGATTGGCTGATTGACATGACCAAGTTATTTGAGCATTAATCGAGCCATTCATTTCATCAAACTTTAACTAGGAGGAAGTCAGACATTACAAAAGGGTTATTTTCTCAGTTCGACAGCCGGCCTTGAGAGCCAGACTAAGAGGAGAAGGTTTATTACTTTTTCGTTGGCGCGACATCACCCAGCACAGGATGTGGTCATGCCGTAAAACAGTCTCAATTTGTCCTTGTGGCACATATTCTCTCTCTTTAAGGATTTGCAAACACAACCCTCTTCACTGGCCTACATTTGTTGGTCACAGTACTTTACAGTGAGTTCAATCAACACCACATAATATCACTAGCATTCTACAGGTACGACATGACAAAGTGGACAACATTTTCGGTAAACCAGCTTTTACATGTCGATAGTTGCGAAACATTTGGTCTTAATTACGTAATCAGACTCTGAAGATCTCCGACTGCATAAAATATTTATAAGCAGCGGTGTCAGGTGTCATAATTTTATCAGCAGGAAAACGTCGCACTTTTCCCGGTTAAATATTAAACATGTGTCAAGTTGCGGGCCCGAGAAGGAAATAAATGCCTCCCACTTCTTCAACTCAAGAAAGCGATACGGTTCGAAAGCTAGGGAAATGTCACAATATCTTGAGGAAATGTTGCCTTTCCCTCCTCGAGTTTTGACTGTTCGACGTCATCTCTCGTCAAGGAAGTGCAAAGTTTTCAGTCAGTTACAGATTGTTTATTGATAGAGAGCTGGAAAATGTATTTTTAAAATCTTAGAGGGACAAATGGCTGTAACTTTCGAAAATATTTTCATTATTTCCGTTCTGTACAATGAATAGTTTCCAATTCTTCTCTCTGAAGCACTATGAAATGCAAAGCATTAGACTCGCAGTCACACTACATTGTGTTCCATTATTCAATGATTTTGGAGAAAAATTAAGTGTAGTCCGGATTTAAATTCAGTTGTGAACAATAGCATCAGGTATACACACATGCAGGCTATGTTGACAAATCGAATACCAGGTATTTCAACATGGTTTGCGGAGAAGGACATAACAAAAGTACTGGGAAGTACATCAAAAGGTCAAAAACAGCCAACGGAACTTTATCTTTTTGTTTGAAAAGGAGTCTTTGCGACAAAGGTAAGCTTTGGTACACAAGTGCATCCTAACTTGGGGTGACAATGCTGCGATTAGGGTATGTATATCTGTGTGCATTGCATGTCTGTAGGCAATTAGTGTCACATTTGACCAAAAAAGATGCTTTGTTGATCGTTACAGACTTCCAAACACAGTTTATTAAAGTTCTTTCACAAATCCTCCGAATGATTACATGTAGGTATATAACCATTCCATAATGATGGCTGCTGCCGATGATTCTTAACAATCTAAGCAGAACATTTTGGGTAAACCTATTTGAATTTTTGTGATCCATGGCCATCTTTATCTCATATGTAATAATCGAATAAAACTTTTGAGAACAGATGGACATGTTATTAGTATCCTAGCAGTGACTTGCATGTCGCTATCGCTGTATGGTATGGTCCATTGACTCTTTGGACGGCTTGGTCAGAATGGAGACGTGCAATTTTCCTGTTGTATGATTCGAGTCACTTTTTTCGAAGTTGAAAGAATTCTACACTTCTCCCTGTTCCGGTCATCTGATTAAAATTTTGCAAAGCAGCAAGGCAACAAAATTCTTTGACGGTTTTTTTCTGTAATGTTTTTGCCGATTTTCGCCAATTCTGTCCAGAGATCTAATGGTCTCCATCCCTAGGTGAACGATTTTATGAGAAAGTTCACATTGTCAGGACATTGTTAACAAAGGTTTGCGATACTGTGTTTTTATTTTCGTTCAATTTTCATATCGAAGAAGAAATAAATTTTCCACGGCAACGTATATTTTTTGGCAATAATTTCGGAAACTACGTTTTCATGTTGTGCATTAAAGAACCCGTTCTATCCGACACCAAAGTGAACTAAATATATTCACGGAGTGTTGTACTGGTCTGTAAACTGGCCATTTCGTCCTCTTTGATATTGTTTTAACAAGTTTAGTCACAGTGAATGCTCGTTGAATGAAATCAATGACGAACTAACATGACGCTGAAAATGTATTTCAATTTTCCCCGGTCATTTGTCATTGGTCATGAAATTTTTGTCATCTTAAAAGGGGGGTTCATCAAGTCCTTTGTGCAATGGATAGGGGGATTCACTTATTTTGACCGATGCACAGGAAAAATTTGCGGGCCCATCCCCGGCAAGAGTAACTGAACGCTCCCTTGGCAATCGTTACTGATAGGCTAAGGGTAGCGTACATAGCTGACGGAGCCTCAGGAAAACCCCAAGCCCTTTCGTATCAACAGTAGTTTCAACCTGTGTTCACCAGTACAAGGTCACCGCCTTTGCCATTCTATTTACATTTTGAAAATAGAATATACGCAGCATATTATGTTGTTAACAAAGTTTCGACAGAATAATAAAGACAGCGGCATTAAACAGATGATTAAACTGTGTATTCTGTTTTCAAAGAGCACTTACAGGAGTTACATGATTACCTGTCCTTGTCTGCTCCCCGATGGAACAATTCAAGAAAATCGAAAAGAGTAATTCTGGAACAATTTGTTTACCAGAAGGGTGATGACTGTACAAAGTCTGGAAGATTCGGACACTAAAAGTGCCAAAGCCATCAGTAAACCCGAAGCTTTATTATTATGTCCATTTTTTCATTTAAATTATTTCAATTTGATAAAGGCCATTGCAAAACTCTCGAATGATCTTTACATTCAGGGAATGAAGTTTTAAAACACCTCGAACCAATTTACTGACTTTGAACCTTGAACTTCTCTTCTTACTATCGTATGTGACAGTAATTTCCTATGATCCAGCCAATTTCCATGAGCTCTAATTACTGGGGTCAGGGGTCACAGTTCGCTATGCAGCAGTATGTTATGCAGCGGAGGAACACTATCTGAAAAAAAGCATATCTCCACGTCAGAGTTTCGGCAGACGTGCTTGCCTAACTTGATGACTTCGGTTTTGAATCTAGCAAAGAATTGAAAGTGTGTAACAATTACTTGAAAATTTTTACGCGTCTACAACTGTCCTTTAATGATCACATTAAACACGGCGGAGACAATTTTAGGCATGTCCGGTCTACTTCGCCGCCTGGGCTTCGCCGCCGCCGGACAAAAACAACTCAGGGACGCAATTTTATAGCCAGACGTCTTGGCATTCTCATTTCAAAATCAACCTGTCTGAGTAGCCCCGAGCCAGTCCCCATACATTTTTGACGGGAGACAAACGGGCAAACAAGAGGGAGACGCGGACACCGAAAGGGAGTGCACATATTAAAAACAGACTGTCAGAAAGGTGTAAGCTATATTACAGTGATACGATCCCTTTGCAGGAAATTGGTCGGTAAACACGGCAATACAGTTTGTGCCCTGCAAGATCAGCAAGCCATCGTGTATAAACTAGAGCGATATTGTTTTGTAATGTTATTCCTTCCACGAGTCTCCATTCAAAACAATGAAAGCTAGAAACGCAGAGAGAATAGCGACTCGTGTCAATCATTAAGATGACGTGATAAAATATAGAGTGGAAATACCGAGAAAAATACAAAACTTACATAGTGAGACATATATTAGATAAATTTATCTATTTTCAAGGGTAATAACTGTCTCTTTTTATATTTATTTAGTAATATTTTGACATACAGTGGCCTTATAATCTTGAATCTGCCAGCAAATGATGCACCTGCTTTTTACTCAATGTGAATCAATGTTTAGCATTTTCTATACTTCATCTAATCAGAATTCAGTAAAAAACTTATTTTCAAGCTCGCGTTTAATTTCCCCTTTTCAATATATAACCCTTGGCTTTACACATAAACAATCCGTGTTTGCAAGCCGAATGCATGTTCGGTATTCCAATGTGCTCCGGGGAGTACAACAAGAAATGAACCAACTCAAAGCTATAGGCTGTTGTATTTATTTGGGGAACCGATGGTTCAGAGCACGCGAAGAAGGAACAAACGACATCAGCACCCATCAAACACGAAAAAAATACCGAATAATTATAAAAAGTTAATGATTTTGATCCCCTCTTGAAACTCGCGTCAAGTTAACGGGTATTTAAATGTTGTTTTACTGCAGGTACATATTTCTCCTATATGCAAGGTTCAATTTTTGTCGATGCTTTGAGTGATTTGCGGTGTTCATATGTTAACTGGCTTAGGTTTGTCTGTGCGTGCTTAAATTTGTTTTAACTGGTGAATATTTATAGTTGCAATTCTTGATTATATTTTCATGACTTTCATAATTCTGGAAACGAGGCAGTAATTTCTTCTCCCTATTAGGTCAAGTTGACATGTAAAGTGTTAGCCCTACGAACACAAAACACAGTGTACTATATGCCATGTTACTGTTGACAAATGAATTCTAGTGCGGATTCATATTCAGTGAAAAGGACTAACATTTAATAGACGTTTCAGGTTGTATATGTTGTGTTGAACATGATGACTGACGACGCGATTGTGGTATTAGAACGAAAAACTGGTATTTTGAAGAAGAATAACGGTACATGAATCGAAAGTTAATGAATTGGAGCTTCATTTTTTTGTCATTTGCACTTGCAGGATAGGTATCGATGAATGAATGGTGTGCAGTGAGATATCAGTGATCGTTATCTCGTCGTAGAGCTCCATGCTCCCATCAACAGCTGGTAGATCACGTGATTAATGACTTCCTCAACGACATCAAAACACACATGATTACGCGTCTCAAGGTCTCGGTCTTAGAGCCAAAAATACCGTCTGTCGGGAGAGCCCGAGACAGAAACAATTTCCCATCGAGTTCATGTTACGCACGTTTGATTAGTAAACTACTTTCAACGCTGAACGCCGCCACACAAGAAGGGCCGCGATAGTGAAAATAAACGTTTTTAGATGCTGACAAATGGGCGTACACACTTACAGTTTAAAAGTATATTTGCCGGTCCGACTATAAGGTGATTCAATTCATTCAACAGATTGGGCCACTTGTGTTAAAAATAAGCACGTCCGCCCAATGTGATTCAATTCTTTCAACAAATAGGGCTGATTGAGATAAAAATAAGCATGCACAAACACTGAGTGATCTGAATAGAACACATCCACCACAAAAATACATGAAGACATTCCAGGCTGATGACTCAATGTGGCAAGTGCCGCATATTCTCCATGCTCTTACTGTTATTTTTTCGTATTACTGATAGCTTATGGGCTTGTATGTATGGAAAGCAAGACTAGGTGTACGTCTCAAGTGGTTATTTTAGTGGTCATTTGTTTCCGTTCAACGTTCTTTGAAGACACAGGAGCGATGTTACACTGGAGAGGTTTGTGAGAAGTATGCAGCGTACATAACAGAACATTGACGCAAAAATCCAAATATAATACTCATAGACGAGTAAGTTAATAATATTAAATGGCGACAGAACAGCGTACTGCTCGTGATTTTTTGCCTGGACAACTTTCAAACCACAGTTCTAACAATTCAATAATCTTATGAGACAGTTCGCAACTATTCGATGCTTTTCAGTTTACATCAGGTTTGCATACGAAGAATTCGATTCATCGTTTTATTTTTTCTACGCTGATCTCTAAACGTTGTTGACAGAAATTTTACGGACTTTTTTGGATGGAAATATCTTAAGTGAAGCTAAACAAACCATCAGTTCTAACTTATAGGGTTAGCTTGTGGGTAATTTTTCAAATATTTTGTGTTAGTTTTTAGAATACATGTTCTTGGTCTACTCTCAAAGTTGCGTCCAAATTCCTAGTGTTCAATGTTTCGACACTGAGTGTAATGTCCTGGTTTATTGTCAAAGGCGGAATTTTTGTCCGGACGAGGAATTCGCAAGTCAATAGCAACATGACATATAGTATTACACAATACGTCGGTAAAGCTGACTTTCACTTCGTCATTTAACATACTTTGGGGAGAAGAAAAAGAAAATTAACCTTTAACAAGAATGGTCACGTTTTCATTTTCCGACAGTCACAATCTTTACAAACACGATTGGAAATGATTTGTCGGTTTATTTGGCAAGAGTAAGCTCATCCACTTTTCCTATTTTGCAATTCACTTGTTTTTATGGATAATTTGTAGTACTGCAACATTCAGCTATAGGGCACCTAACAATTTGATAAATTTGAGGTATTATAAGGTCCAATTCTCACAAATTAGCTCCAGCTATCGTCCCTTTAAACTCACCCTATCCTTTTGCAGCCCGTCAAACACTTATTTCATTCTCCGACAATTTTTGTCCACAAAACTCGTTGTTTTGTCGACTAGTTTTATCGATATGAATCACAACTAATAGAAATAGTAGACATCATTTTTTAATTCAACAGCTTTAATTCTCACATCCCCGCTTTGTAATATCAAAACGGTGGAACATTAATAAAAGAGAAATCATTGTAGATGAGAGCTTATCCGGCCACAGGCGAACTAGACATTAATTGTCTGAAAATATGATATTATTTTCGTAATTATCAAAAATACTAAATGATAACTATGAAACATTGATATCACTAAAACCGAGGTAGTATTTCATCCGGGTTGAGCTTGCTTTCTCGATAAAAACGCTGTGTGTGTATGAGTTGTGTATGACATAGGCGGCCGGCCGGCCGGCCAGGGCGTCCAGTATACTCCTAGCTTAAGCTGGAAGGCCGGCCGGCCGCCTATGTCATACTCAACTCATACACATACAGCGTTTTAATCGAGCGCTGTTCCGCACAAAGGAAGCTCAGCCGGGATGAAATACTAACTCGGTTTTAGTGACATCAATGTTTCATAATTACGATTTATTATTTTTAATAATTACGAAAATAATATCATATTTTTAGACTATTAATCTCTAGTTCGCCTGTGATCCGGCGGGAACATGTACGACATTACAGCTGCATACTCGCATCGGTCAGCCTTAGTAGAGAAGAAAGACGGCACGCATTTCTCGTGTAAAATGCACTAAAGGATGTTGTCAGTCAATTGTAGACACCGAACTTGACTTGGATTTGAGAAGTGTCAGTAATAAATGAAACAGGGACACGAGAACTTGACATGACGGTGTTCCAAATATGAAAACAGGATGTGAGAGGATGCGGCAGTGCGTGCCCCTTAAGCATGTTAAGCTTAAGAATAAACCACATTCTCATTATAATTATTCTATCACGACGGAAGACACGTTGGTTATCTCTTTAATCTATTCGTGGTCGTCGGAGTGTAGGACAAACGTACGTGCGGCAGTGCAACAGTTTTCAAGTTTATTGCAACCACATTTCAGTTGTGTATGCTCAACATCTGTGGCTGAAAATAGCTCAATCAAAGAATAAATATTTTATTAAATATAAACAGGATGGACGGTTCGCCTAAAATGAACTTTATATTGTCACTAGTCGACAACATATTTCAACCGTCATTAAGTCTTGGAACTCTGAGTATATTCATTTCTCTATTCGGCCTTAAATTTTGTTCATGTATGTTTGGTGGCTGTATATTTCATATTATTCATTTTGTTTGGTAAAGATATGTGTGTCTCATAAAACACACGTAATGATTTGCTCAGTGTTTTCTCATTGTCGAACCTAAGAAAAAGGAAAATATCGGACAGCCATCGTTCTAATTTGCAAGAATCTTCTTCCTGATGTGGTGAACTGGAGATGTTGGATTAGAATCCGAGCTACCAGCTGAGTAGAAAATTTGAAATAGTCACAAGTAGCACCAATGACGTCATAGATCATCCCAGCATTCCTCTCCAGGGAAACACTTGACACATCGCAGCTATCAACTCTGGCACAGTCGCCTTCTGGCACTTTTCTTCCACAAGCTCCACTTCACCCAGTGAAAGAAACAGCCAGGGGTCACATATACTTCCAATTTTGCATACCCTCGTATTATAATTGATAAGAGGGGTCATCAGTTGCCAAGTGACAAACCCGGTGCCGTCATTCATCACTGTGCCAATCTCGTAAATGATGTTCAGGACTTTGACATGAGCCAAACTTTGTAGCCGTGCCTTGTGGCGCCCGAGTTGTCTAGTTTCTGTACGTATGTCCGTTTCGAAGCTATCTTCCTGCCCCATGCTCTTGGTTTTGAAATGTGATAGGAAATGGTAACTTTGTATGAGAAGAAAACCAATTGAGATGACATGGTGGCAGATGATGTGCCGTAGACCATGGGCAATCAATCATAGTATTGAACCTAGTGGATTCAACTCGAGGTTGAACGTTGATTTTTGTGACAAAAATGAATCACAAAGATACTAGATTAGTGCTCTATAGCTGTGCCATGACCAGACGGTAACAGCAGTCATACCTTTTATAGACGTGCCGACAAACTTTCGATACAAGTAGGCTAGTATGGGCTGAAAGATCAATCGCTCGAGGGCGCTGCCTACGCTCCTGGTGAGGGGGGCTGTAGGGAGCGCCCTCGATCAACGGATCCGCCCGAATGCTAGCACAGAATAAATTTTTCTCCCATGGGCATGTATATAAAGAATCAGTGCCACATTCAGTGTGTTTGAAGACCACTTGTCCGTCCAGGGCAAACAGTTGGAGCATAAAGTATGTCATGTAAAAATATCACGCCAAGCCTCGCCAACTTTGCGAACGCAAAACCTCGTCCTGTGTTTGTTGAGGGACAGTGGGTGGCGGCGCAAGTCGAACTAAGAAGCCTCACAAATCAGACGATAATCTCTCGGGTAAATCGTCATTTACGGTGTGTTTGATCAAAAACTCGAAACATGCAAAACATTTAAAACAAAACTACGAAGTAAGCAATTCAATCTTCAATCATACGGGTTGGATCTTTTGCATTGACAATGTAACTTCTGTTATGAGATATTAACCCGTACACTAATTATCCAATACACACCCTTGCACGTAACACTGACGTAACATACACGCACATAAAAATAGATAGATAGAGAGATAGATAGATAGATAGAAACATACATACATACATAGATACATACATACATACATACATACATACATACATACATACATACATACGTACGTACGTACGTACGTACGTACATACATACGTACATACATACATTCATACATACATACATACTGCCTCGCTTACTTGCACATATATGTATGTAATTTGATCGACTTGTGACACACTTGACCTATGACCTGAGGTTGAGGTTAACACATCATGTACATCAATGCGTTATCGATATGGACAGGGTAGCATCCGTTTACGTTGCAGGTCTAATTGGAATAGCAATTATACTATCGAGGCTTACACCAAAAACTCTGAAAAATACCAGCAATACCGATGGCATTAATACTAACATTAGATTACTTTGCATTGCCCCTAAAACTTTTCCTTTACCCTGCAGGTCGTCGACAAATATGAACAATGTCTTTAAAAAATAAAGAAACGACCAGAAAGAGGTAGTGACCGGTTATCTCACTGCGCTGGTTCGCATAAATTGCAATTCACATGCAATCACCTTGATCTGGTTAAATAAATCCAAGGTTTTCCTCAGTTTGTTTGTATTCTCACGACTAGAGGCTAGTAAAAGAAGTAGAATTAGTAGACTGCATTTACAAATATTGGGTGGGGGCTGGAGGAATTCAAGGGGGACTTAAAGTTCCTTGGGTGCTAGAGGGGGGTTTAAACTTTTTGCCCCAGGTTTTAAGGTGTGTGATCTTAAAATATTTTCTTCCCTTTTTTTTACATTTCGGATTCCACAATTTGGAAAGTAATTCAATAAAATCATGAATGAATAATGTTCTGTCATCCAATGATTCTAATGTCATTTAAAGTCTTTTATTTTGAAAAAATCTAAAATAGTATGAATACCATTGGATATTCATTTGAGAAACAACAAGTTGACCTTGTAACAGAGGACAGAAGCCGCAACTGTTGACATTGGTTTCAATATTTTATTCTATGTACCAACTACAGTTTCTTGCAATCTCCCTACAGCATGCTGTTACTCACCAAATCCTGAATATGTATAATAGTATTATGCATATGATTGAGTTAGAGTTCAAACTGAAATTCATTTGTCAATGATACAGATGCACAGTACACATACACAGGTTGTTGATAAGCCGAATACTGAACATTTCATCAAGAGATTGAACAGATACAAAGAGCAAAAATTCTGA